>JASKON010000055.1:0-570833 GCA_036010255.1 Myotis pilosus
CAACTATTAGGAATTCATGTTTACAGAACTCAGAATTTGTGTATAAAGCCTTGGAATGAAGAGAATAGTGTTTCTGTTTCCAATTAAGGCTGATTGGCTTTGGCGTTTTCTTTGTGAATCAGTTAAAAGGCTGAGGATTCCAGCTTATACTTCTAAGAAAACTGCCTAATTGTGCCAAAACTGTTAAAATACACAATGAAAGTTCCCAGAAATGATGATAACGTGTAAGAAACACTTCATGTACACGTAAAAAGATTCTGACTAAACTTACTGCCGTATTCAATCAAGAAGGTTTCCAGTGGAAAGCTGTGAAATGATGAAAATACTGGTAATATTGACAATTCCGGCTACTTCCGGTGGCGTTTTCACGGAAATGTGTTTTCAAATATTAGGAATTCATGTTTACAGAACTCAGAATTTGTGTATAAAGCCTTGGAATGAAGAGAATAGTGTTTCTGTTTCCAATTAAGGCTGATTGGCTTTGGCGTTTTCTTTGTGAATCAGTTAAAAGGCTGAGGATTCCAGCTTATACTTCTAAGAAAACTGCCTAATTGTGCCAAAACTGTTAAAATACACAATGAAAGTTCCCAGAAATGATGATAACGTGTAAGAAACACTTCATGTACACGTAAAAAGATTCTGACTAAACTTACTGCCGTATTCAATCAAGAAGGTTTCCAGTGGAAAGCTGTGAAATGATGAAAATACTGGTAATATTGACAATTCCGGCTACTTCCGGTGGCGTTTTCACGGAAATGTGTTTTCAAATATTAGGAATTCATGTTTACAGAACTCAGAATTTGTGTATAAAGCCTTGGAATGAAGAGAATAGTGTTTCTGTTTCCAATTAAGGCTGATTGGCTTTGGCGTTTTCTTTGTGAATCAGTTAAAAGGCTGAGGATTCCAGCTTATACTTCTAAGAAAACTGCCTAATTGTGCCAAAACTGTTAAAATACACAATGAAAGTTCCCAGAAATGATGATAACGTGTAAGAAACACTTCATGTACACGTAAAAAGATTCTGACTAAACTTACTGCCGTATTCAATCAAGAAGGTTTCCAGTGGAAAGCTGTGAAATGATGAAAATACTGGTAATATTGACAATTCCGGCTACTTCCGTACGTTTTCACGGAAATGTGTTTTCAAATATTAGGAATTCATGTTTACAGAACTCAGAATTTGTGTATAAAGCCTTGGAATGAAGAGAATAGTGTTTCTGTTTCCAATTAAGGCTGATTGGCTTTGGCGTTTTCTTTGTGAATCAGTTAAAAGGCTGAGGATTCCAGCTTATACTTCTAAGAAAACTGCCTAATTGTGCCAAAACTGTTAAAATACACAATGAAAGTTCCCAGAAATGATGATAACGTGTAAGAAACACTTCATGTACACGTAAAAAGATTCTGACTAAACTTACTGCCGTATTCAATCAAGAAGGTTTCCAGTGGAAAGCTGTGAAATGATGAAAATACTGGTAATATTGACAATTCCGGCTACTTCCGGTGGCGTTTTCACGGAAATGTGTTTTCAAATATTAGGAATTCATGTTTACAGAACTCAGAATTTGTGTATAAAGCCTTGGAATGAAGAGAATAGTGTTTCTGTTTCCAATTAAGGCTGATTGGCTTTGGCGTTTTCTTTGTGAATCAGTTAAAAGGCTGAGGATTCCAGCTTATACTTCTAAGAAAACTGCCTAATTGTGCCAAAACTGTTAAAATACACAATGAAAGTTCCCAGAAATGATGATAACGTGTAAGAAACACTTCATGTACACGTAAAAAGATTCTGACTAAACTTACTGCCGTATTCAATCAAGAAGGTTTCCAGTGGAAAGCTGTGAAATGATGAAAATACTGGTAATATTGACAATTCCGGCTACTTCCGTACGTTTTCACGGAAATGTGTTTTCAAATATTAGGAATTCATGTTTACAGAACTCAGAATTTGTGTATAAAGCCTTGGAATGAAGAGAATAGTGTTTCTGTTTCCAATTAAGGCTGATTGGCTTTGGCGTTTTCTTTGTGAATCAGTTAAAAGGCTGAGGATTCCAGCTTATACTTCTAAGAAAACTGCCTAATTGTGCCAAAACTGTTAAAATACACAATGAAAGTTCCCAGAAATGATGATAACGTGTAAGAAACACTTCATGTACACGTAAAAAGATTCTGACTAAACTTACTGCCGTATTCAATCAAGAAGGTTTCCAGTGGAAAGCTGTGAAATGATGAAAATACTGGTAATATTGACAATTCCGGCTACTTCCGGTGGCGTTTTCACGGAAATGTGTTTTCAAATATTAGGAATTCATGTTTACAGAACTCAGAATTTGTGTATAAAGCCTTGGAATGAAGAGAATAGTGTTTCTGTTTCCAATTAAGGCTGATTGGCTTTGGCGTTTTCTTTGTGAATCAGTTAAAAGGCTGAGGATTCCAGCTTATACTTCTAAGAAAACTGCCTAATTGTGCCAAAACTGTTAAAATACACAATGAAAGTTCCCAGAAATGATGATAACGTGTAAGAAACACTTCATGTACACGTAAAAAGATTCTGACTAAACTTACTGCCGTATTCAATCAAGAAGGTTTCCAGTGGAAAGCTGTGAAATGATGAAAATACTGGTAATATTGACAATTCCGGCTACTTCGGTGGCGTTTTCACGGAAATGTGTTTTCAAATATTAGGAATTCATGTTTACAGAACTCAGAATTTGTGTATAAAGCCTTGGAATGAAGAGAATAGTGTTTCTGTTTCCAATTAAGGCTGATTGGCTTTGGCGTTTTCTTTGTGAATCAGTTAAAAGGCTGAGGATTCCAGCTTATACTTCTAAGAAAACTGCCTAATTGTGCCAAAACTGTTAAAATACACAATGAAAGTTCCCAGAAATGATGATAACGTGTAAGAAACACTTCATGTACACGTAAAAAGATTCTGACTAAACTTACTGCCGTATTCAATCAAGAAGGTTTCCAGTGGAAAGCTGTGAAATGATGAAAATACTGGTAATATTGACAATTCCGGCTACTTCCGTACGTTTTCACGGAAATGTGTTTTCAAATATTAGGAATTCATGTTTACAGAACTCAGAATTTGTGTATAAAGCCTTGGAATGAAGAGAATAGTGTTTCTGTTTCCAATTAAGGCTGATTGGCTTTGGCGTTTTCTTTGTGAATCAGTTAAAAGGCTGAGGATTCCAGCTTATACTTCTAAGAAAACTGCCTAATTGTGCCAAAACTGTTAAAATACACAATGAAAGTTCCCAGAAATGATGATAACGTGTAAGAAACACTTCATGTACACGTAAAAAGATTCTGACTAAACTTACTGCCGTATTCAATCAAGAAGGTTTCCAGTGGAAAGCTGTGAAATGATGAAAATACTGGTAATATTGACAATTCCGGCTACTTCCGGTGGCGTTTTCACGGAAATGTGTTTTCAAATATTAGGAATTCATGTTTACAGAACTCAGAATTTGTGTATAAAGCCTTGGAATGAAGAGAATAGTGTTTCTGTTTCCAATTAAGGCTGATTGGCTTTGGCGTTTTCTTTGTGAATCAGTTAAAAGGCTGAGGATTCCAGCTTATACTTCTAAGAAAACTGCCTAATTGTGCCAAAACTGTTAAAATACACAATGAAAGTTCCCAGAAATGATGATAACGTGTAAGAAACACTTCATGTACACGTAAAAAGATTCTGACTAAACTTACTGCCGTATTCAATCAAGAAGGTTTCCAGTGGAAAGCTGTGAAATGATGAAAATACTGGTAATATTGACAATTCCGGCTACTTCCGGTGGCGTTTTCACGGAAATGTGTTTTCAAATATTAGGAATTCATGTTTACAGAACTCAGAATTTGTGTATAAAGCCTTGGAATGAAGAGAATAGTGTTTCTGTTTCCAATTAAGGCTGATTGGCTTTGGCGTTTTCTTTGTGAATCAGTTAAAAGGCTGAGGATTCCAGCTTATACTTCTAAGAAAACTGCCTAATTGTGCCAAAACTGTTAAAATACACAATGAAAGTTCCCAGAAATGATGATAACGTGTAAGAAACACTTCATGTACACGTAAAAAGATTCTGACTAAACTTACTGCCGTATTCAATCAAGAAGGTTTCCAGTGGAAAGCTGTGAAATGATGAAAATACTGGTAATATTGACAATTCCGGCTACTTCCGGTGGCGTTTTCACGGAAATGTGTTTTCAAATATTAGGAATTCATGTTTACAGAACTCAGAATTTGTGTATAAAGCCTTGGAATGAAGAGAATAGTGTTTCTGTTTCCAATTAAGGCTGATTGGCTTTGGCGTTTTCTTTGTGAATCAGTTAAAAGGCTGAGGATTCCAGCTTATACTTCTAAGAAAACTGCCTAATTGTGCCAAAACTGTTAAAATACACAATGAAAGTTCCCAGAAATGATGATAACGTGTAAGAAACACTTCATGTACACGTAAAAAGATTCTGACTAAACTTACTGCCGTATTCAATCAAGAAGGTTTCCAGTGGAAAGTTGGGAAATGATGAAAATACTGGTAATATTGACAATTCCGGCTAATTCCGGTGGCGTTTCCACGGATATGTGTTTTCGATAATTAGGAGTTCATGTTTACAGAACTCAGAATTTGTGTGTGAAGCCTTGGAATGAAGAGAATAGTGTTTCTGTTTCCAATTAAGGCTGATTGGCTTTAGCATTTTCTTTGTGAATCAGTTAAAAGGATGAGGATTCCAGCTTATACTTCTAAGAAAACTGCCTAATTGTGCCAAAACTGTTAAAATACACAATGAAAGTTCCCAGAAATGATGATAACGTGTAAGAAACACTTCATGTACACGTAAAAAGATTCTGACTAAACTTACTGCCGTATTCAATCAAGAAGGTTTCCAGTGGAAAGCTGTGAAATGATGAAAATACTGGTAATATTGACAATTCCGGCTACTTCCGGTGGCGTTTTCACGGAAATGTGTTTTCAAATATTAGGAATTCATGTTTACAGAACTCAGAATTTGTGTATAAAGCCTTGGAATGAAGAGAATAGTGTTTCTGTTTCCAATTAAGGCTGATTGGCTTTGGCGTTTTCTTTGTGAATCAGTTAAAAGGCTGAGGATTCCAGCTTATACTTCTAAGAAAACTGCCTAATTGTGCCAAAACTGTTAAAATACACAATGAAAGTTCCCAGAAATGATGATAACGTGTAAGAAACACTTCATGTACACGTAAAAAGATTCTGACTAAACTTACTGCCGTATTCAATCAAGAAGGTTTCCAGTGGAAAGCTGTGAAATGATGAAAATACTGGTAATATTGACAATTCCGGCTACTTCCGGTGGCGTTTTCACGGAAATGTGTTTTCAAATATTAGGAATTCATGTTTACAGAACTCAGAATTTGTGTATAAAGCCTTGGAATGAAGAGAATAGTGTTTCTGTTTCCAATTAAGGCTGATTGGCTTTGGCGTTTTCTTTGTGAATCAGTTAAAAGGCTGAGGATTCCAGCTTATACTTCTAAGAAAACTGCCTAATTGTGCCAAAACTGTTAAAATACACAATGAAAGTTCCCAGAAATGATGATAACGTGTAAGAAACACTTCATGTACACGTAAAAAGATTCTGACTAAACTTACTGCCGTATTCAATCAAGAAGGTTTCCAGTGGAAAGCTGTGAAATGATGAAAATACTGGTAATATTGACAATTCCGGCTACTTCCGGTGGCGTTTTCACGGAAATGTGTTTTCAAATATTAGGAATTCATGTTTACAGAACTCAGAATTTGTGTATAAAGCCTTGGAATGAAGAGAATAGTGTTTCTGTTTCCAATTAAGGCTGATTGGCTTTGGCGTTTTCTTTGTGAATCAGTTAAAAGGCTGAGGATTCCAGCTTATACTTCTAAGAAAACTGCCTAATTGTGCCAAAACTGTTAAAATACACAATGAAAGTTCCCAGAAATGATGATAACGTGTAAGAAACACTTCATGTACACGTAAAAAGATTCTGACTAAACTTACTGCCGTATTCAATCAAGAAGGTTTCCAGTGGAAAGCTGTGAAATGATGAAAATACTGGTAATATTGACAATTCCGGCTACTTCCGGTGGCGTTTTCACGGAAATGTGTTTTCAAATATTAGGAATTCATGTTTACAGAACTCAGAATTTGTGTATAAAGCCTTGGAATGAAGAGAATAGTGTTTCTGTTTCCAATTAAGGCTGATTGGCTTTGGCGTTTTCTTTGTGAATCAGTTAAAAGGCTGAGGATTCCAGCTTATACTTCTAAGAAAACTGCCTAATTGTGCCAAAACTGTTAAAATACACAATGAAAGTTCCCAGAAATGATGATAACGTGTAAGAAACACTTCATGTACACGTAAAAAGATTCTGACTAAACTTACTGCCGTATTCAATCAAGAAGGTTTCCAGTGGAAAGCTGTGAAATGATGAAAATACTGGTAATATTGACAATTCCGGCTACTTCCGGTGGCGTTTTCACGGAAATGTGTTTTCAAATATTAGGAATTCATGTTTACAGAACTCAGAATTTGTGTATAAAGCCTTGGAATGAAGAGAATAGTGTTTCTGTTTCCAATTAAGGCTGATTGGCTTTGGCGTTTTCTTTGTGAATCAGTTAAAAGGCTGAGGATTCCAGCTTATACTTCTAAGAAAACTGCCTAATTGTGCCAAAACTGTTAAAATACACAATGAAAGTTCCCAGAAATGATGATAACGTGTAAGAAACACTTCATGTACACGTAAAAAGATTCTGACTAAACTTACTGCCGTATTCAATCAAGAAGGTTTCCAGTGGAAAGCTGTGAAATGATGAAAATACTGGTAATATTGACAATTCCGGCTACTTCCGGTGGCGTTTTCACGGAAATGTGTTTTCAAATATTAGGAATTCATGTTTACAGAACTCAGAATTTGTGTATAAAGCCTTGGAATGAAGAGAATAGTGTTTCTGTTTCCAATTAAGGCTGATTGGCTTTGGCGTTTTCTTTGTGAATCAGTTAAAAGGCTGAGGATTCCAGCTTATACTTCTAAGAAAACTGCCTAATTGTGCCAAAACTGTTAAAATACACAATGAAAGTTCCCAGAAATGATGATAACGTGTAAGAAACACTTCATGTACACGTAAAAAGATTCTGACTAAACTTACTGCCGTATTCAATCAAGAAGGTTTCCAGTGGAAAGCTGTGAAATGATGAAAATACTGGTAATATTGACAATTCCGGCTACTTCCGGTGGCGTTTTCACGGAAATGTGTTTTCAAATATTAGGAATTCATGTTTACAGAACTCAGAATTTGTGTATAAAGCCTTGGAATGAAGAGAATAGTGTTTCTGTTTCCAATTAAGGCTGATTGGCTTTGGCGTTTTCTTTGTGAATCAGTTAAAAGGCTGAGGATTCCAGCTTATACTTCTAAGAAAACTGCCTAATTGTGCCAAAACTGTTAAAATACACAATGAAAGTTCCCAGAAATGATGATAACGTGTAAGAAACACTTCATGTACACGTAAAAAGATTCTGACTAAACTTACTGCCGTATTCAATCAAGAAGGTTTCCAGTGGAAAGCTGTGAAATGATGAAAATACTGGTAATATTGACAATTCCGGCTACTTCCGGTGGCGTTTTCACGGAAATGTGTTTTCAAATATTAGGAATTCATGTTTACAGAACTCAGAATTTGTGTATAAAGCCTTGGAATGAAGAGAATAGTGTTTCTGTTTCCAATTAAGGCTGATTGGCTTTGGCGTTTTCTTTGTGAATCAGTTAAAAGGCTGAGGATTCCAGCTTATACTTCTAAGAAAACTGCCTAATTGTGCCAAAACTGTTAAAATACACAATGAAAGTTCCCAGAAATGATGATAACGTGTAAGAAACACTTCATGTACACGTAAAAAGATTCTGACTAAACTTACTGCCGTATTCAATCAAGAAGGTTTCCAGTGGAAAGCTGTGAAATGATGAAAATACTGGTAATATTGACAATTCCGGCTACTTCCGGTGGCGTTTTCACGGAAATGTGTTTTCAAATATTAGGAATTCATGTTTACAGAACTCAGAATTTGTGTATAAAGCCTTGGAATGAAGAGAATAGTGTTTCTGTTTCCAATTAAGGCTGATTGGCTTTGGCGTTTTCTTTGTGAATCAGTTAAAAGGCTGAGGATTCCAGCTTATACTTCTAAGAAAACTGCCTAATTGTGCCAAAACTGTTAAAATACACAATGAAAGTTCCCAGAAATGATGATAACGTGTAAGAAACACTTCATGTACACGTAAAAAGATTCTGACTAAACTTACTGCCGTATTCAATCAAGAAGGTTTCCAGTGGAAAGCTGTGAAATGATGAAAATACTGGTAATATTGACAATTCCGGCTACTTCCGGTGGCGTTTTCACGGAAATGTGTTTTCAAATATTAGGAATTCATGTTTACAGAACTCAGAATTTGTGTATAAAGCCTTGGAATGAAGAGAATAGTGTTTCTGTTTCCAATTAAGGCTGATTGGCTTTGGCGTTTTCTTTGTGAATCAGTTAAAAGGCTGAGGATTCCAGCTTATACTTCTAAGAAAACTGCCTAATTGTGCCAAAACTGTTAAAATACACAATGAAAGTTCCCAGAAATGATGATAACGTGTAAGAAACACTTCATGTACACGTAAAAAGATTCTGACTAAACTTACTGCCGTATTCAATCAAGAAGGTTTCCAGTGGAAAGCTGTGAAATGATGAAAATACTGGTAATATTGACAATTCCGGCTACTTCCGGTGGCGTTTTCACGGAAATGTGTTTTCAAATATTAGGAATTCATGTTTACAGAACTCAGAATTTGTGTATAAAGCCTTGGAATGAAGAGAATAGTGTTTCTGTTTCCAATTAAGGCTGATTGGCTTTGGCGTTTTCTTTGTGAATCAGTTAAAAGGCTGAGGATTCCAGCTTATACTTCTAAGAAAACTGCCTAATTGTGCCAAAACTGTTAAAATACACAATGAAAGTTCCCAGAAATGATGATAACGTGTAAGAAACACTTCATGTACACGTAAAAAGATTCTGACTAAACTTACTGCCGTATTCAATCAAGAAGGTTTCCAGTGGAAAGCTGTGAAATGATGAAAATACTGGTAATATTGACAATTCCGGCTACTTCCGGTGGCGTTTTCACGGAAATGTGTTTTCAAATATTAGGAATTCATGTTTACAGAACTCAGAATTTGTGTATAAAGCCTTGGAATGAAGAGAATAGTGTTTCTGTTTCCAATTAAGGCTGATTGGCTTTGGCGTTTTCTTTGTGAATCAGTTAAAAGGCTGAGGATTCCAGCTTATACTTCTAAGAAAACTGCCTAATTGTGCCAAAACTGTTAAAATACACAATGAAAGTTCCCAGAAATGATGATAACGTGTAAGAAACACTTCATGTACACGTAAAAAGATTCTGACTAAACTTACTGCCGTATTCAATCAAGAAGGTTTCCAGTGGAAAGCTGTGAAATGATGAAAATACTGGTAATATTGACAATTCCGGCTACTTCCGGTGGCGTTTTCACGGAAATGTGTTTTCAAATATTAGGAATTCATGTTTACAGAACTCAGAATTTGTGTATAAAGCCTTGGAATGAAGAGAATAGTGTTTCTGTTTCCAATTAAGGCTGATTGGCTTTGGCGTTTTCTTTGTGAATCAGTTAAAAGGCTGAGGATTCCAGCTTATACTTCTAAGAAAACTGCCTAATTGTGCCAAAACTGTTAAAATACACAATGAAAGTTCCCAGAAATGATGATAACGTGTAAGAAACACTTCATGTACACGTAAAAAGATTCTGACTAAACTTACTGCCGTATTCAATCAAGAAGGTTTCCAGTGGAAAGCTGTGAAATGATGAAAATACTGGTAATATTGACAATTCCGGCTACTTCGGTGGCGTTTTCACGGAAATGTGTTTTCAAATATTAGGAATTCATGTTTACAGAACTCAGAATTTGTGTATAAAGCCTTGGAATGAAGAGAATAGTGTTTCTGTTTCCAATTAAGGCTGATTGGCTTTGGCGTTTTCTTTGTGAATCAGTTAAAAGGCTGAGGATTCCAGCTTATACTTCTAAGAAAACTGCCTAATTGTGCCAAAACTGTTAAAATACACAATGAAAGTTCCCAGAAATGATGATAACGTGTAAGAAACACTTCATGTACACGTAAAAAGATTCTGACTAAACTTACTGCCGTATTCAATCAAGAAGGTTTCCAGTGGAAAGCTGTGAAATGATGAAAATACTGGTAATATTGACAATTCCGGCTACTTCCGGTGGCGTTTTCACGGAAATGTGTTTTCAAATATTAGGAATTCATGTTTACAGAACTCAGAATTTGTGTATAAAGCCTTGGAATGAAGAGAATAGTGTTTCTGTTTCCAATTAAGGCTGATTGGCTTTGGCGTTTTCTTTGTGAATCAGTTAAAAGGCTGAGGATTCCAGCTTATACTTCTAAGAAAACTGCCTAATTGTGCCAAAACTGTTAAAATACACAATGAAAGTTCCCAGAAATGATGATAACGTGTAAGAAACACTTCATGTACACGTAAAAAGATTCTGACTAAACTTACTGCCGTATTCAATCAAGAAGGTTTCCAGTGGAAAGCTGTGAAATGATGAAAATACTGGTAATATTGACAATTCCGGCTACTTCCGGTGGCGTTTTCACGGAAATGTGTTTTCAAATATTAGGAATTCATGTTTACAGAACTCAGAATTTGTGTATAAAGCCTTGGAATGAAGAGAATAGTGTTTCTGTTTCCAATTAAGGCTGATTGGCTTTGGCGTTTTCTTTGTGAATCAGTTAAAAGGCTGAGGATTCCAGCTTATACTTCTAAGAAAACTGCCTAATTGTGCCAAAACTGTTAAAATACACAATGAAAGTTCCCAGAAATGATGATAACGTGTAAGAAACACTTCATGTACAAGTAAAAAGATTCTGACTAAACTTACTGCCGTATTCAATCAAGAAGGTTTCCAGTGGAAAGCTGTGAAATGATGAAAATACTGGTAATATTGACAATTCCGGCTACTTCCGGTGCGTTTTCACGGAAATGTGTTTTCAAATATTAGGAATTCATGTTTACAGAACTCAGAATTTGTGTATAAAGCCTTGGAATGAAGAGAATAGTGTTTCTGTTTCCAATTAAGGCTGATTGGCTTTGGCGTTTTCTTTGTGAATCAGTTAAAAGGCTGAGGATTCCAGCTTATACTTCTAAGAAAACTGCCTAATTGTGCCAAAACTGTTAAAATACACAATGAAAGTTCCCAGAAATGATGATAACGTGTAAGAAACACTTCATGTACACGTAAAAAGATTCTGACTAAACTTACTGCCGTATTCAATCAAGAAGGTTTCCAGTGGAAAGCTGTGAAATGATGAAAATACTGGTAATATTGACAATTCCGGCTACTTCCGGTGGCGTTTTCACGGAAATGTGTTTTCAAATATTAGGAATTCATGTTTACAGAACTCAGAATTTGTGTATAAAGCCTTGGAATGAAGAGAATAGTGTTTCTGTTTCCAATTAAGGCTGATTGGCTTTGGCGTTTTCTTTGTGAATCAGTTAAAAGGCTGAGGATTCCAGCTTATACTTCTAAGAAAACTGCCTAATTGTGCCAAAACTGTTAAAATACACAATGAAAGTTCCCAGAAATGATGATAACGTGTAAGAAACACTTCATGTACACGTAAAAAGATTCTGACTAAACTTACTGCCGTATTCAATCAAGAAGGTTTCCAGTGGAAAGCTGTGAAATGATGAAAATACTGGTAATATTGACAATTCCGGCTACTTCCGGTGGCGTTTTCACGGAAATGTGTTTTCAAATATTAGGAATTCATGTTTACAGAACTCAGAATTTGTGTATAAAGCCTTGGAATGAAGAGAATAGTGTTTCTGTTTCCAATTAAGGCTGATTGGCTTTGGCGTTTTCTTTGTGAATCAGTTAAAAGGCTGAGGATTCCAGCTTATACTTCTAAGAAAACTGCCTAATTGTGCCAAAACTGTTAAAATACACAATGAAAGTTCCCAGAAATGATGATAACGTGTAAGAAACACTTCATGTACACGTAAAAAGATTCTGACTAAACTTACTGCCGTATTCAATCAAGAAGGTTTCCAGTGGAAAGCTGTGAAATGATGAAAATACTGGTAATATTGACAATTCCGGCTACTTCCGGTGGCGTTTTCACGGAAATGTGTTTTCAAATATTAGGAATTCATGTTTACAGAACTCAGAATTTGTGTATAAAGCCTTGGAATGAAGAGAATAGTGTTTCTGTTTCCAATTAAGGCTGATTGGCTTTGGCGTTTTCTTTGTGAATCAGTTAAAAGGCTGAGGATTCCAGCTTATACTTCTAAGAAAACTGCCTAATTGTGCCAAAACTGTTAAAATACACAATGAAAGTTCCCAGAAATGATGATAACGTGTAAGAAACACTTCATGTACACGTAAAAAGATTCTGACTAAACTTACTGCCGTATTCAATCAAGAAGGTTTCCAGTGGAAAGCTGTGAAATGATGAAAATACTGGTAATATTGACAATTCCGGCTACTTCCGGTGGCGTTTTCACGGAAATGTGTTTTCAAATATTAGGAATTCATGTTTACAGAACTCAGAATTTGTGTATAAAGCCTTGGAATGAAGAGAATAGTGTTTCTGTTTCCAATTAAGGCTGATTGGCTTTGGCGTTTTCTTTGTGAATCAGTTAAAAGGCTGAGGATTCCAGCTTATACTTCTAAGAAAACTGCCTAATTGTGCCAAAACTGTTAAAATACACAATGAAAGTTCCCAGAAATGATGATAACGTGTAAGAAACACTTCATGTACACGTAAAAAGATTCTGACTAAACTTACTGCCGTATTCAATCAAGAAGGTTTCCAGTGGAAAGCTGTGAAATGATGAAAATACTGGTAATATTGACAATTCCGGCTACTTCCGGTGGCGTTTTCACGGAAATGTGTTTTCAAATATTAGGAATTCATGTTTACAGAACTCAGAATTTGTGTATAAAGCCTTGGAATGAAGAGAATAGTGTTTCTGTTTCCAATTAAGGCTGATTGGCTTTGGCGTTTTCTTTGTGAATCAGTTAAAAGGCTGAGGATTCCAGCTTATACTTCTAAGAAAACTGCCTAATTGTGCCAAAACTGTTAAAATACACAATGAAAGTTCCCAGAAATGATGATAACGTGTAAGAAACACTTCATGTACACGTAAAAAGATTCTGACTAAACTTACTGCCGTATTCAATCAAGAAGGTTTCCAGTGGAAAGCTGTGAAATGATGAAAATACTGGTAATATTGACAATTCCGGCTACTTCCGGTGGCGTTTTCACGGAAATGTGTTTTCAAATATTAGGAATTCATGTTTACAGAACTCAGAATTTGTGTATAAAGCCTTGGAATGAAGAGAATAGTGTTTCTGTTTCCAATTAAGGCTGATTGGCTTTGGCGTTTTCTTTGTGAATCAGTTAAAAGGCTGAGGATTCCAGCTTATACTTCTAAGAAAACTGCCTAATTGTGCCAAAACTGTTAAAATACACAATGAAAGTTCCCAGAAATGATGATAACGTGTAAGAAACACTTCATGTACACGTAAAAAGATTCTGACTAAACTTACTGCCGTATTCAATCAAGAAGGTTTCCAGTGGAAAGCTGTGAAATGATGAAAATACTGGTAATATTGACAATTCCGGCTACTTCCGGTGGCGTTTTCACGGAAATGTGTTTTCAAATATTAGGAATTCATGTTTACAGAACTCAGAATTTGTGTATAAAGCCTTGGAATGAAGAGAATAGTGTTTCTGTTTCCAATTAAGGCTGATTGGCTTTGGCGTTTTCTTTGTGAATCAGTTAAAAGGCTGAGGATTCCAGCTTATACTTCTAAGAAAACTGCCTAATTGTGCCAAAACTGTTAAAATACACAATGAAAGTTCCCAGAAATGATGATAACGTGTAAGAAACACTTCATGTACACGTAAAAAGATTCTGACTAAACTTACTGCCGTATTCAATCAAGAAGGTTTCCAGTGGAAAGCTGTGAAATGATGAAAATACTGGTAATATTGACAATTCCGGCTACTTCCGGTGGCGTTTTCACGGAAATGTGTTTTCAAATATTAGGAATTCATGTTTACAGAACTCAGAATTTGTGTATAAAGCCTTGGAATGAAGAGAATAGTGTTTCTGTTTCCAATTAAGGCTGATTGGCTTTGGCGTTTTCTTTGTGAATCAGTTAAAAGGCTGAGGATTCCAGCTTATACTTCTAAGAAAACTGCCTAATTGTGCCAAAACTGTTAAAATACACAATGAAAGTTCCCAGAAATGATGATAACGTGTAAGAAACACTTCATGTACACGTAAAAAGATTCTGACTAAACTTACTGCCGTATTCAATCAAGAAGGTTTCCAGTGGAAAGCTGTGAAATGATGAAAATACTGGTAATATTGACAATTCCGGCTACTTCGGTGGCGTTTTCACGGAAATGTGTTTTCAAATATTAGGAATTCATGTTTACAGAACTCAGAATTTGTGTATAAAGCCTTGGAATGAAGAGAATAGTGTTTCTGTTTCCAATTAAGGCTGATTGGCTTTGGCGTTTTCTTTGTGAATCAGTTAAAAGGCTGAGGATTCCAGCTTATACTTCTAAGAAAACTGCCTAATTGTGCCAAAACTGTTAAAATACACAATGAAAGTTCCCAGAAATGATGATAACGTGTAAGAAACACTTCATGTACACGTAAAAAGATTCTGACTAAACTTACTGCCGTATTCAATCAAGAAGGTTTCCAGTGGAAAGCTGTGAAATGATGAAAATACTGGTAATATTGACAATTCCGGCTACTTCCGGTGGCGTTTTCACGGAAATGTGTTTTCAAATATTAGGAATTCATGTTTACAGAACTCAGAATTTGTGTATAAAGCCTTGGAATGAAGAGAATAGTGTTTCTGTTTCCAATTAAGGCTGATTGGCTTTGGCGTTTTCTTTGTGAATCAGTTAAAAGGCTGAGGATTCCAGCTTATACTTCTAAGAAAACTGCCTAATTGTGCCAAAACTGTTAAAATACACAATGAAAGTTCCCAGAAATGATGATAACGTGTAAGAAACACTTCATGTACACGTAAAAAGATTCTGACTAAACTTACTGCCGTATTCAATCAAGAAGGTTTCCAGTGGAAAGCTGTGAAATGATGAAAATACTGGTAATATTGACAATTCCGGCTACTTCCGGTGGCGTTTTCACGGAAATGTGTTTTCAAATATTAGGAATTCATGTTTACAGAACTCAGAATTTGTGTATAAAGCCTTGGAATGAAGAGAATAGTGTTTCTGTTTCCAATTAAGGCTGATTGGCTTTGGCGTTTTCTTTGTGAATCAGTTAAAAGGCTGAGGATTCCAGCTTATACTTCTAAGAAAACTGCCTAATTGTGCCAAAACTGTTAAAATACACAATGAAAGTTCCCAGAAATGATGATAACGTGTAAGAAACACTTCATGTACACGTAAAAAGATTCTGACTAAACTTACTGCCGTATTCAATCAAGAAGGTTTCCAGTGGAAAGCTGTGAAATGATGAAAATACTGGTAATATTGACAATTCCGGCTACTTCCGGTGGCGTTTTCACGGAAATGTGTTTTCAAATATTAGGAATTCATGTTTACAGAACTCAGAATTTGTGTATAAAGCCTTGGAATGAAGAGAATAGTGTTTCTGTTTCCAATTAAGGCTGATTGGCTTTGGCGTTTTCTTTGTGAATCAGTTAAAAGGCTGAGGATTCCAGCTTATACTTCTAAGAAAACTGCCTAATTGTGCCAAAACTGTTAAAATACACAATGAAAGTTCCCAGAAATGATGATAACGTGTAAGAAACACTTCATGTACACGTAAAAAGATTCTGACTAAACTTACTGCCGTATTCAATCAAGAAGGTTTCCAGTGGAAAGCTGTGAAATGATGAAAATACTGGTAATATTGACAATTCCGGCTACTTCGGTGGCGTTTTCACGGAAATGTGTTTTCAAATATTAGGAATTCATGTTTACAGAACTCAGAATTTGTGTATAAAGCCTTGGAATGAAGAGAATAGTGTTTCTGTTTCCAATTAAGGCTGATTGGCTTTGGCGTTTTCTTTGTGAATCAGTTAAAAGGCTGAGGATTCCAGCTTATACTTCTAAGAAAACTGCCTAATTGTGCCAAAACTGTTAAAATACACAATGAAAGTTCCCAGAAATGATGATAACGTGTAAGAAACACTTCATGTACACGTAAAAAGATTCTGACTAAACTTACTGCCGTATTCAATCAAGAAGGTTTCCAGTGGAAAGCTGTGAAATGATGAAAATACTGGTAATATTGACAATTCCGGCTACTTCCGTGGCGTTTTCACGGAAATGTGTTTTCAAATATTAGGAATTCATGTTTACAGAACTCAGAATTTGTGTATAAAGCCTTGGAATGAAGAGAATAGTGTTTCTGTTTCCAATTAAGGCTGATTGGCTTTGGCGTTTTCTTTGTGAATCAGTTAAAAGGCTGAGGATTCCAGCTTATACTTCTAAGAAAACTGCCTAATTGTGCCAAAACTGTTAAAATACACAATGAAAGTTCCCAGAAATGATGATAACGTGTAAGAAACACTTCATGTACACGTAAAAAGATTCTGACTAAACTTACTGCCGTATTCAATCAAGAAGGTTTCCAGTGGAAAGCTGTGAAATGATGAAAATACTGGTAATATTGACAATTCCGGCTACTTCCGGTGGCGTTTTCACGGAAATGTGTTTTCAAATATTAGGAATTCATGTTTACAGAACTCAGAATTTGTGTATAAAGCCTTGGAATGAAGAGAATAGTGTTTCTGTTTCCAATTAAGGCTGATTGGCTTTGGCGTTTTCTTTGTGAATCAGTTAAAAGGCTGAGGATTCCAGCTTATACTTCTAAGAAAACTGCCTAATTGTGCCAAAACTGTTAAAATACACAATGAAAGTTCCCAGAAATGATGATAACGTGTAAGAAACACTTCATGTACACGTAAAAAGATTCTGACTAAACTTACTGCCGTATTCAATCAAGAAGGTTTCCAGTGGAAAGCTGTGAAATGATGAAAATACTGGTAATATTGACAATTCCGGCTACTTCCGGTGGCGTTTTCACGGAAATGTGTTTTCAAATATTAGGAATTCATGTTTACAGAACTCAGAATTTGTGTATAAAGCCTTGGAATGAAGAGAATAGTGTTTCTGTTTCCAATTAAGGCTGATTGGCTTTGGCGTTTTCTTTGTGAATCAGTTAAAAGGCTGAGGATTCCAGCTTATACTTCTAAGAAAACTGCCTAATTGTGCCAAAACTGTTAAAATACACAATGAAAGTTCCCAGAAATGATGATAACGTGTAAGAAACACTTCATGTACACGTAAAAAGATTCTGACTAAACTTACTGCCGTATTCAATCAAGAAGGTTTCCAGTGGAAAGCTGTGAAATGATGAAAATACTGGTAATATTGACAATTCCGGCTACTTCGGTGGCGTTTTCACGGAAATGTGTTTTCAAATATTAGGAATTCATGTTTACAGAACTCAGAATTTGTGTATAAAGCCTTGGAATGAAGAGAATAGTGTTTCTGTTTCCAATTAAGGCTGATTGGCTTTGGCGTTTTCTTTGTGAATCAGTTAAAAGGCTGAGGATTCCAGCTTATACTTCTAAGAAAACTGCCTAATTGTGCCAAAACTGTTAAAATACACAATGAAAGTTCCCAGAAATGATGATAACGTGTAAGAAACACTTCATGTACACGTAAAAAGATTCTGACTAAACTTACTGCCGTATTCAATCAAGAAGGTTTCCAGTGGAAAGCTGTGAAATGATGAAAATACTGGTAATATTGACAATTCCGGCTACTTCCGGTGGCGTTTTCACGGAAATGTGTTTTCAAATATTAGGAATTCATGTTTACAGAACTCAGAATTTGTGTATAAAGCCTTGGAATGAAGAGAATAGTGTTTCTGTTTCCAATTAAGGCTGATTGGCTTTGGCGTTTTCTTTGTGAATCAGTTAAAAGGCTGAGGATTCCAGCTTATACTTCTAAGAAAACTGCCTAATTGTGCCAAAACTGTTAAAATACACAATGAAAGTTCCCAGAAATGATGATAACGTGTAAGAAACACTTCATGTACACGTAAAAAGATTCTGACTAAACTTACTGCCGTATTCAATCAAGAAGGTTTCCAGTGGAAAGCTGTGAAATGATGAAAATACTGGTAATATTGACAATTCCGGCTACTTCCGGTGGCGTTTTCACGGAAATGTGTTTTCAAATATTAGGAATTCATGTTTACAGAACTCAGAATTTGTGTATAAAGCCTTGGAATGAAGAGAATAGTGTTTCTGTTTCCAATTAAGGCTGATTGGCTTTGGCGTTTTCTTTGTGAATCAGTTAAAAGGCTGAGGATTCCAGCTTATACTTCTAAGAAAACTGCCTAATTGTGCCAAAACTGTTAAAATACACAATGAAAGTTCCCAGAAATGATGATAACGTGTAAGAAACACTTCATGTACACGTAAAAAGATTCTGACTAAACTTACTGCCGTATTCAATCAAGAAGGTTTCCAGTGGAAAGCTGTGAAATGATGAAAATACTGGTAATATTGACAATTCCGGCTACTTCCGGTGGCGTTTTCACGGAAATGTGTTTTCAAATATTAGGAATTCATGTTTACAGAACTCAGAATTTGTGTATAAAGCCTTGGAATGAAGAGAATAGTGTTTCTGTTTCCAATTAAGGCTGATTGGCTTTGGCGTTTTCTTTGTGAATCAGTTAAAAGGCTGAGGATTCCAGCTTATACTTCTAAGAAAACTGCCTAATTGTGCCAAAACTGTTAAAATACACAATGAAAGTTCCCAGAAATGATGATAACGTGTAAGAAACACTTCATGTACACGTAAAAAGATTCTGACTAAACTTACTGCCGTATTCAATCAAGAAGGTTTCCCGTGGAAAGCTGGGAAATTATGAAAATATTGGTAATATTGACAATTCCGGCTACTTCCGGTGGCGTTTTCACGGAAATGTGTTTTCAAATATTAGGAATTCATGTTTACAGAACTCAGAATTTGTGTATAAAGCCTTGGAATGAAGAGAATAGTGTTTCTGTTTCCAATTAAGGCTGATTGGCTTTGGCGTTTTCTTTGTGAATCAGTTAAAAGGCTGAGGATTCCAGCTTATACTTCTAAGAAAACTGCCTAATTGTGCCAAAACTGTTAAAATACACAATGAAAGTTCCCAGAAATGATGATAACGTGTAAGAAACACTTCATGTACACGTAAAAAGATTCTGACTAAACTTACTGCCGTATTCAATCAAGAAGGTTTCCAGTGGAAAGCTGTGAAATGATGAAAATACTGGTAATATTGACAATTCCGGCTACTTCCGGTGGCGTTTTCACGGAAATGTGTTTTCAAATATTAGGAATTCATGTTTACAGAACTCAGAATTTGTGTATAAAGCCTTGGAATGAAGAGAATAGTGTTTCTGTTTCCAATTAAGGCTGATTGGCTTTGGCGTTTTCTTTGTGAATCAGTTAAAAGGCTGAGGATTCCAGCTTATACTTCTAAGAAAACTGCCTAATTGTGCCAAAACTGTTAAAATACACAATGAAAGTTCCCAGAAATGATGATAACGTGTAAGAAACACTTCATGTACACGTAAAAAGATTCTGACTAAACTTACTGCCGTATTCAATCAAGAAGGTTTCCAGTGGAAAGCTGTGAAATGATGAAAATACTGGTAATATTGACAATTCCGGCTACTTCCGGTGGCGTTTTCACGGAAATGTGTTTTCAAATATTAGGAATTCATGTTTACAGAACTCAGAATTTGTGTATAAAGCCTTGGAATGAAGAGAATAGTGTTTCTGTTTCCAATTAAGGCTGATTGGCTTTGGCGTTTTCTTTGTGAATCAGTTAAAAGGCTGAGGATTCCAGCTTATACTTCTAAGAAAACTGCCTAATTGTGCCAAAACTGTTAAAATACACAATGAAAGTTCCCAGAAATGATGATAACGTGTAAGAAACACTTCATGTACACGTAAAAAGATTCTGACTAAACTTACTGCCGTATTCAATCAAGAAGGTTTCCAGTGGAAAGCTGTGAAATGATGAAAATACTGGTAATATTGACAATTCCGGCTACTTCCGGTGGCGTTTTCACGGAAATGTGTTTTCAAATATTAGGAATTCATGTTTACAGAACTCAGAATTTGTGTATAAAGCCTTGGAATGAAGAGAATAGTGTTTCTGTTTCCAATTAAGGCTGATTGGCTTTGGCGTTTTCTTTGTGAATCAGTTAAAAGGCTGAGGATTCCAGCTTATACTTCTAAGAAAACTGCCTAATTGTGCCAAAACTGTTAAAATACACAATGAAAGTTCCCAGAAATGATGATAACGTGTAAGAAACACTTCATGTACACGTAAAAAGATTCTGACTAAACTTACTGCCGTATTCAATCAAGAAGGTTTCCAGTGGAAAGCTGTGAAATGATGAAAATACTGGTAATATTGACAATTCCGGCTACTTCCGGTGGCGTTTTCACGGAAATGTGTTTTCAAATATTAGGAATTCATGTTTACAGAACTCAGAATTTGTGTATAAAGCCTTGGAATGAAGAGAATAGTGTTTCTGTTTCCAATTAAGGCTGATTGGCTTTGGCGTTTTCTTTGTGAATCAGTTAAAAGGCTGAGGATTCCAGCTTATACTTCTAAGAAAACTGCCTAATTGTGCCAAAACTGTTAAAATACACAATGAAAGTTCCCAGAAATGATGATAACGTGTAAGAAACACTTCATGTACACGTAAAAAGATTCTGACTAAACTTACTGCCGTATTCAATCAAGAAGGTTTCCAGTGGAAAGCTGTGAAATGATGAAAATACTGGTAATATTGACAATTCCGGCTACTTCCGGTGGCGTTTTCACGGAAATGTGTTTTCAAATATTAGGAATTCATGTTTACAGAACTCAGAATTTGTGTATAAAGCCTTGGAATGAAGAGAATAGTGTTTCTGTTTCCAATTAAGGCTGATTGGCTTTGGCGTTTTCTTTGTGAATCAGTTAAAAGGCTGAGGATTCCAGCTTATACTTCTAAGAAAACTGCCTAATTGTGCCAAAACTGTTAAAATACACAATGAAAGTTCCCAGAAATGATGATAACGTGTAAGAAACACTTCATGTACACGTAAAAAGATTCTGACTAAACTTACTGCCGTATTCAATCAAGAAGGTTTCCAGTGGAAAGCTGTGAAATGATGAAAATACTGGTAATATTGACAATTCCGGCTACTTCCGGTGGCGTTTTCACGGAAATGTGTTTTCAAATATTAGGAATTCATGTTTACAGAACTCAGAATTTGTGTATAAAGCCTTGGAATGAAGAGAATAGTGTTTCTGTTTCCAATTAAGGCTGATTGGCTTTGGCGTTTTCTTTGTGAATCAGTTAAAAGGCTGAGGATTCCAGCTTATACTTCTAAGAAAACTGCCTAATTGTGCCAAAACTGTTAAAATACACAATGAAAGTTCCCAGAAATGATGATAACGTGTAAGAAACACTTCATGTACACGTAAAAAGATTCTGACTAAACTTACTGCCGTATTCAATCAAGAAGGTTTCCAGTGGAAAGCTGTGAAATGATGAAAATACTGGTAATATTGACAATTCCGGCTACTTCCGGTGGCGTTTTCACGGAAATGTGTTTTCAAATATTAGGAATTCATGTTTACAGAACTCAGAATTTGTGTATAAAGCCTTGGAATGAAGAGAATAGTGTTTCTGTTTCCAATTAAGGCTGATTGGCTTTGGCGTTTTCTTTGTGAATCAGTTAAAAGGCTGAGGATTCCAGCTTATACTTCTAAGAAAACTGCCTAATTGTGCCAAAACTGTTAAAATACACAATGAAAGTTCCCAGAAATGATGATAACGTGTAAGAAACACTTCATGTACACGTAAAAAGATTCTGACTAAACTTACTGCCGTATTCAATCAAGAAGGTTTCCAGTGGAAAGCTGTGAAATGATGAAAATACTGGTAATATTGACAATTCCGGCTACTTCCGGTGGCGTTTTCACGGAAATGTGTTTTCAAATATTAGGAATTCATGTTTACAGAACTCAGAATTTGTGTATAAAGCCTTGGAATGAAGAGAATAGTGTTTCTGTTTCCAATTAAGGCTGATTGGCTTTGGCGTTTTCTTTGTGAATCAGTTAAAAGGCTGAGGATTCCAGCTTATACTTCTAAGAAAACTGCCTAATTGTGCCAAAACTGTTAAAATACACAATGAAAGTTCCCAGAAATGATGATAACGTGTAAGAAACACTTCATGTACACGTAAAAAGATTCTGACTAAACTTACTGCCGTATTCAATCAAGAAGGTTTCCAGTGGAAAGCTGTGAAATGATGAAAATACTGGTAATATTGACAATTCCGGCTACTTCCGGTGGCGTTTTCACGGAAATGTGTTTTCAAATATTAGGAATTCATGTTTACAGAACTCAGAATTTGTGTATAAAGCCTTGGAATGAAGAGAATAGTGTTTCTGTTTCCAATTAAGGCTGATTGGCTTTGGCGTTTTCTTTGTGAATCAGTTAAAAGGCTGAGGATTCCAGCTTATACTTCTAAGAAAACTGCCTAATTGTGCCAAAACTGTTAAAATACACAATGAAAGTTCCCAGAAATGATGATAACGTGTAAGAAACACTTCATGTACACGTAAAAAGATTCTGACTAAACTTACTGCCGTATTCAATCAAGAAGGTTTCCAGTGGAAAGCTGTGAAATGATGAAAATACTGGTAATATTGACAATTCCGGCTACTTCCGGTGGCGTTTTCACGGAAATGTGTTTTCAAATATTAGGAATTCATGTTTACAGAACTCAGAATTTGTGTATAAAGCCTTGGAATGAAGAGAATAGTGTTTCTGTTTCCAATTAAGGCTGATTGGCTTTGGCGTTTTCTTTGTGAATCAGTTAAAAGGCTGAGGATTCCAGCTTATACTTCTAAGAAAACTGCCTAATTGTGCCAAAACTGTTAAAATACACAATGAAAGTTCCCAGAAATGATGATAACGTGTAAGAAACACTTCATGTACACGTAAAAAGATTCTGACTAAACTTACTGCCGTATTCAATCAAGAAGGTTTCCAGTGGAAAGCTGTGAAATGATGAAAATACTGGTAATATTGACAATTCCGGCTACTTCCGGTGGCGTTTTCACGGAAATGTGTTTTCAAATATTAGGAATTCATGTTTACAGAACTCAGAATTTGTGTATAAAGCCTTGGAATGAAGAGAATAGTGTTTCTGTTTCCAATTAAGGCTGATTGGCTTTGGCGTTTTCTTTGTGAATCAGTTAAAAGGCTGAGGATTCCAGCTTATACTTCTAAGAAAACTGCCTAATTGTGCCAAAACTGTTAAAATACACAATGAAAGTTCCCAGAAATGATGATAACGTGTAAGAAACACTTCATGTACACGTAAAAAGATTCTGACTAAACTTACTGCCGTATTCAATCAAGAAGGTTTCCAGTGGAAAGCTGTGAAATGATGAAAATACTGGTAATATTGACAATTCCGGCTACTTCGGTGGCGTTTTCACGGAAATGTGTTTTCAAATATTAGGAATTCATGTTTACAGAACTCAGAATTTGTGTATAAAGCCTTGGAATGAAGAGAATAGTGTTTCTGTTTCCAATTAAGGCTGATTGGCTTTGGCGTTTTCTTTGTGAATCAGTTAAAAGGCTGAGGATTCCAGCTTATACTTCTAAGAAAACTGCCTAATTGTGCCAAAACTGTTAAAATACACAATGAAAGTTCCCAGAAATGATGATAACGTGTAAGAAACACTTCATGTACACGTAAAAAGATTCTGACTAAACTTACTGCCGTATTCAATCAAGAAGGTTTCCAGTGGAAAGCTGTGAAATGATGAAAATACTGGTAATATTGACAATTCCGGCTACTTCCGGTGGCGTTTTCACGGAAATGTGTTTTCAAATATTAGGAATTCATGTTTACAGAACTCAGAATTTGTGTATAAAGCCTTGGAATGAAGAGAATAGTGTTTCTGTTTCCAATTAAGGCTGATTGGCTTTGGCGTTTTCTTTGTGAATCAGTTAAAAGGCTGAGGATTCCAGCTTATACTTCTAAGAAAACTGCCTAATTGTGCCAAAACTGTTAAAATACACAATGAAAGTTCCCAGAAATGATGATAACGTGTAAGAAACACTTCATGTACACGTAAAAAGATTCTGACTAAACTTACTGCCGTATTCAATCAAGAAGGTTTCCAGTGGAAAGCTGTGAAATGATGAAAATACTGGTAATATTGACAATTCCGGCTACTTCCGGTGGCGTTTTCACGGAAATGTGTTTTCAAATATTAGGAATTCATGTTTACAGAACTCAGAATTTGTGTATAAAGCCTTGGAATGAAGAGAATAGTGTTTCTGTTTCCAATTAAGGCTGATTGGCTTTGGCGTTTTCTTTGTGAATCAGTTAAAAGGCTGAGGATTCCAGCTTATACTTCTAAGAAAACTGCCTAATTGTGCCAAAACTGTTAAAATACACAATGAAAGTTCCCAGAAATGATGATAACGTGTAAGAAACACTTCATGTACACGTAAAAAGATTCTGACTAAACTTACTGCCGTATTCAATCAAGAAGGTTTCCAGTGGAAAGCTGTGAAATGATGAAAATACTGGTAATATTGACAATTCCGGCTACTTCCGGTGGCGTTTTCACGGAAATGTGTTTTCAAATATTAGGAATTCATGTTTACAGAACTCAGAATTTGTGTATAAAGCCTTGGAATGAAGAGAATAGTGTTTCTGTTTCCAATTAAGGCTGATTGGCTTTGGCGTTTTCTTTGTGAATCAGTTAAAAGGCTGAGGATTCCAGCTTATACTTCTAAGAAAACTGCCTAATTGTGCCAAAACTGTTAAAATACACAATGAAAGTTCCCAGAAATGATGATAACGTGTAAGAAACACTTCATGTACACGTAAAAAGATTCTGACTAAACTTACTGCCGTATTCAATCAAGAAGGTTTCCAGTGGAAAGCTGTGAAATGATGAAAATACTGGTAATATTGACAATTCCGGCTACTTCCGGTGGCGTTTTCACGGAAATGTGTTTTCAAATATTAGGAATTCATGTTTACAGAACTCAGAATTTGTGTATAAAGCCTTGGAATGAAGAGAATAGTGTTTCTGTTTCCAATTAAGGCTGATTGGCTTTGGCGTTTTCTTTGTGAATCAGTTAAAAGGCTGAGGATTCCAGCTTATACTTCTAAGAAAACTGCCTAATTGTGCCAAAACTGTTAAAATACACAATGAAAGTTCCCAGAAATGATGATAACGTGTAAGAAACACTTCATGTACAAGTAAAAAGATTCTGACTAAACTTACTGCCGTATTCAATCAAGAAGGTTTCCAGTGGAAAGCTGTGAAATGATGAAAATACTGGTAATATTGACAATTCCGGCTATTCCGGTGGCGTTTTCACGAAAATGTGTTTTCAAATATTAGGAATTCATGTTTACAGAACTCAGAATTTGTGTATAAAGCCTTGGAATGAAGAGAATAGTGTTTCTGTTTCCAATTAAGGCTGATTGGCTTTGGCGTTTTCTTTGTGAATCAGTTAAAAGGCTGAGGATTCCAGCTTATACTTCTAAGAAAACTGCCTAATTGTGCCAAAACTGTTAAAATACACAATGAAAGTTCCCAGACATGATGATAACGTGTAAGAAACACTTCATGTACAAGTAAAAAGATTCTGACTAAACTTACTGCCGTATTCAATCAAGAAGGTTTCCTGTGGAAAACTGTGAAATGATGAAAATACTGGTAATATTGACAATTCCGGCTACTTCCGTACGTTTTCACGAAAATGTGTTTTCAAATATTAGGAATTCATGTTTACAGAACTGAGAATTTGTGTATAAAGCTTGGAATGAAGAGAATAGTGTTTCTGTTTCCAATTAAGGCTGATTGGCTTTGGCGTTTTCTTTGTGAATCAGTTAAAAGGCTGAGGATTCCAGCTTATACTTCTAAGAAAACTGCCTAATTGTGCCAAAACTGTTAAAATACACAATGAAAGTTCCCAGAAATGATGATAACGTGTAAGAAACACTTCATGTACAAGTAAAAAGATTCTGACTAAACTTACTGCCGTATTCAATCAAGAAGGTTTCCAGTGGAAAGCTGTGAAATGATGAAAATACTGGTAATATTGACAATTCCGGCTACTTCCGGTGGCGTTTTCACGGAAATGTGTTTTCAAATATTAGGAATTCATGTTTACAGAACTCAGAATTTGTGTATAAAGCCTTGGAATGAAGAGAATAGTGTTTCTGTTTCCAATTAAGGCTGATTGGCTTTGGCGTTTTCTTTGTGAATCAGTTAAAAGGCTGAGGATTCCAGCTTATACTTCTAAGAAAACTGCCTAATTGTGCCAAAACTGTTAAAATACACAATGAAAGTTCCCAGAAATGATGATAACGTGTAAGAAACACTTCATGTACACGTAAAAAGATTCTGACTAAACTTACTGCCGTATTCAATCAAGAAGGTTTCCAGTGGAAAGCTGTGAAATGATGAAAATACTGGTAATATTGACAATTCCGGCTACTTCCGGTGGCGTTTTCACGGAAATGTGTTTTCAAATATTAGGAATTCATGTTTACAGAACTCAGAATTTGTGTATAAAGCCTTGGAATGAAGAGAATAGTGTTTCTGTTTCCAATTAAGGCTGATTGGCTTTGGCGTTTTCTTTGTGAATCAGTTAAAAGGCTGAGGATTCCAGCTTATACTTCTAAGAAAACTGCCTAATTGTGCCAAAACTGTTAAAATACACAATGAAAGTTCCCAGAAATGATGATAACGTGTAAGAAACACTTCATGTACACGTAAAAAGATTCTGACTAAACTTACTGCCGTATTCAATCAAGAAGGTTTCCAGTGGAAAGCTGTGAAATGATGAAAATACTGGTAATATTGACAATTCCGGCTACTTCCGGTGGCGTTTTCACGGAAATGTGTTTTCAAATATTAGGAATTCATGTTTACAGAACTCAGAATTTGTGTATAAAGCCTTGGAATGAAGAGAATAGTGTTTCTGTTTCCAATTAAGGCTGATTGGCTTTGGCGTTTTCTTTGTGAATCAGTTAAAAGGCTGAGGATTCCAGCTTATACTTCTAAGAAAACTGCCTAATTGTGCCAAAACTGTTAAAATACACAATGAAAGTTCCCAGAAATGATGATAACGTGTAAGAAACACTTCATGTACACGTAAAAAGATTCTGACTAAACTTACTGCCGTATTCAATCAAGAAGGTTTCCAGTGGAAAGCTGTGAAATGATGAAAATACTGGTAATATTGACAATTCCGGCTACTTCCGGTGGCGTTTTCACGGAAATGTGTTTTCAAATATTAGGAATTCATGTTTACAGAACTCAGAATTTGTGTATAAAGCCTTGGAATGAAGAGAATAGTGTTTCTGTTTCCAATTAAGGCTGATTGGCTTTGGCGTTTTCTTTGTGAATCAGTTAAAAGGCTGAGGATTCCAGCTTATACTTCTAAGAAAACTGCCTAATTGTGCCAAAACTGTTAAAATACACAATGAAAGTTCCCAGAAATGATGATAACGTGTAAGAAACACTTCATGTACACGTAAAAAGATTCTGACTAAACTTACTGCCGTATTCAATCAAGAAGGTTTCCAGTGGAAAGCTGTGAAATGATGAAAATACTGGTAATATTGACAATTCCGGCTACTTCCGGTGGCGTTTTCACGGAAATGTGTTTTCAAATATTAGGAATTCATGTTTACAGAACTCAGAATTTGTGTATAAAGCCTTGGAATGAAGAGAATAGTGTTTCTGTTTCCAATTAAGGCTGATTGGCTTTGGCGTTTTCTTTGTGAATCAGTTAAAAGGCTGAGGATTCCAGCTTATACTTCTAAGAAAACTGCCTAATTGTGCCAAAACTGTTAAAATACACAATGAAAGTTCCCAGAAATGATGATAACGTGTAAGAAACACTTCATGTACAAGTAAAAAGATTCTGACTAAACTTACTGCCGTATTCAATCAAGAAGGTTTCCAGTGGAAAGCTGTGAAATGATGAAAATACTGGTAATATTGACAATTCCGGCTATTCCGGTGGCGTTTTCACGGAAATGTGTTTTCAAATATTAGGAATTCATGTTTACAGAACTCAGAATTTGTGTATAAAGCCTTGGAATGAAGAGAATAGTGTTTCTGTTTCCAATTAAGGCTGATTGGCTTTGGCGTTTTCTTTGTGAATCAGTTAAAAGGCTGAGGATTCCAGCTTATACTTCTAAGAAAACTGCCTAATTGTGCCAAAACTGTTAAAATACACAATGAAAGTTCCCAGAAATGATGATAACGTGTAAGAAACACTTCATGTACACGTAAAAAGATTCTGACTAAACTTACTGCCGTATTCAATCAAGAAGGTTTCCAGTGGAAAGCTGTGAAATGATGAAAATACTGGTAATATTGACAATTCCGGCTACTTCCGTACGTTTTCACGGAAATGTGTTTTCAAATATTAGGAATTCATGTTTACAGAACTCAGAATTTGTGTATAAAGCCTTGGAATGAAGAGAATAGTGTTTCTGTTTCCAATTAAGGCTGATTGGCTTTGGCGTTTTCTTTGTGAATCAGTTAAAAGGCTGAGGATTCCAGCTTATACTTCTAAGAAAACTGCCTAATTGTGCCAAAACTGTTAAAATACACAATGAAAGTTCCCAGAAATGATGATAACGTGTAAGAAACACTTCATGTACACGTAAAAAGATTCTGACTAAACTTACTGCCGTATTCAATCAAGAAGGTTTCCAGTGGAAAGCTGTGAAATGATGAAAATACTGGTAATATTGACAATTCCGGCTACTTCCGGTGGCGTTTTCACGGAAATGTGTTTTCAAATATTAGGAATTCATGTTTACAGAACTCAGAATTTGTGTATAAAGCCTTGGAATGAAGAGAATAGTGTTTCTGTTTCCAATTAAGGCTGATTGGCTTTGGCGTTTTCTTTGTGAATCAGTTAAAAGGCTGAGGATTCCAGCTTATACTTCTAAGAAAACTGCCTAATTGTGCCAAAACTGTTAAAATACACAATGAAAGTTCCCAGAAATGATGATAACGTGTAAGAAACACTTCATGTACACGTAAAAAGATTCTGACTAAACTTACTGCCGTATTCAATCAAGAAGGTTTCCAGTGGAAAGCTGTGAAATGATGAAAATACTGGTAATATTGACAATTCCGGCTACTTCCGGTGGCGTTTTCACGGAAATGTGTTTTCAAATATTAGGAATTCATGTTTACAGAACTCAGAATTTGTGTATAAAGCCTTGGAATGAAGAGAATAGTGTTTCTGTTTCCAATTAAGGCTGATTGGCTTTGGCGTTTTCTTTGTGAATCAGTTAAAAGGCTGAGGATTCCAGCTTATACTTCTAAGAAAACTGCCTAATTGTGCCAAAACTGTTAAAATACACAATGAAAGTTCCCAGAAATGATGATAACGTGTAAGAAACACTTCATGTACACGTAAAAAGATTCTGACTAAACTTACTGCCGTATTCAATCAAGAAGGTTTCCAGTGGAAAGCTGTGAAATGATGAAAATACTGGTAATATTGACAATTCCGGCTACTTCCGGTGGCGTTTTCACGGAAATGTGTTTTCAAATATTAGGAATTCATGTTTACAGAACTCAGAATTTGTGTATAAAGCCTTGGAATGAAGAGAATAGTGTTTCTGTTTCCAATTAAGGCTGATTGGCTTTGGCGTTTTCTTTGTGAATCAGTTAAAAGGCTGAGGATTCCAGCTTATACTTCTAAGAAAACTGCCTAATTGTGCCAAAACTGTTAAAATACACAATGAAAGTTCCCAGAAATGATGATAACGTGTAAGAAACACTTCATGTACACGTAAAAAGATTCTGACTAAACTTACTGCCGTATTCAATCAAGAAGGTTTCCAGTGGAAAGCTGTGAAATGATGAAAATACTGGTAATATTGACAATTCCGGCTACTTCCGGTGGCGTTTTCACGGAAATGTGTTTTCAAATATTAGGAATTCATGTTTACAGAACTCAGAATTTGTGTATAAAGCCTTGGAATGAAGAGAATAGTGTTTCTGTTTCCAATTAAGGCTGATTGGCTTTGGCGTTTTCTTTGTGAATCAGTTAAAAGGCTGAGGATTCCAGCTTATACTTCTAAGAAAACTGCCTAATTGTGCCAAAACTGTTAAAATACACAATGAAAGTTCCCAGAAATGATGATAACGTGTAAGAAACACTTCATGTACACGTAAAAAGATTCTGACTAAACTTACTGCCGTATTCAATCAAGAAGGTTTCCAGTGGAAAGCTGTGAAATGATGAAAATACTGGTAATATTGACAATTCCGGCTACTTCCGGTGGCGTTTTCACGGAAATGTGTTTTCAAATATTAGGAATTCATGTTTACAGAACTCAGAATTTGTGTATAAAGCCTTGGAATGAAGAGAATAGTGTTTCTGTTTCCAATTAAGGCTGATTGGCTTTGGCGTTTTCTTTGTGAATCAGTTAAAAGGCTGAGGATTCCAGCTTATACTTCTAAGAAAACTGCCTAATTGTGCCAAAACTGTTAAAATACACAATGAAAGTTCCCAGAAATGATGATAACGTGTAAGAAACACTTCATGTACACGTAAAAAGATTCTGACTAAACTTACTGCCGTATTCAATCAAGAAGGTTTCCAGTGGAAAGCTGTGAAATGATGAAAATACTGGTAATATTGACAATTCCGGCTACTTCCGTACGTTTTCACGGAAATGTGTTTTCAAATATTAGGAATTCATGTTTACAGAACTCAGAATTTGTGTATAAAGCCTTGGAATGAAGAGAATAGTGTTTCTGTTTCCAATTAAGGCTGATTGGCTTTGGCGTTTTCTTTGTGAATCAGTTAAAAGGCTGAGGATTCCAGCTTATACTTCTAAGAAAACTGCCTAATTGTGCCAAAACTGTTAAAATACACAATGAAAGTTCCCAGAAATGATGATAACGTGTAAGAAACACTTCATGTACACGTAAAAAGATTCTGACTAAACTTACTGCCGTATTCAATCAAGAAGGTTTCCAGTGGAAAGCTGTGAAATGATGAAAATACTGGTAATATTGACAATTCCGGCTACTTCCGGTGGCGTTTTCACGGAAATGTGTTTTCAAATATTAGGAATTCATGTTTACAGAACTCAGAATTTGTGTATAAAGCCTTGGAATGAAGAGAATAGTGTTTCTGTTTCCAATTAAGGCTGATTGGCTTTGGCGTTTTCTTTGTGAATCAGTTAAAAGGCTGAGGATTCCAGCTTATACTTCTAAGAAAACTGCCTAATTGTGCCAAAACTGTTAAAATACACAATGAAAGTTCCCAGAAATGATGATAACGTGTAAGAAACACTTCATGTACACGTAAAAAGATTCTGACTAAACTTACTGCCGTATTCAATCAAGAAGGTTTCCAGTGGAAAGCTGTGAAATGATGAAAATACTGGTAATATTGACAATTCCGGCTACTTCCGGTGGCGTTTTCACGGAAATGTGTTTTCAAATATTAGGAATTCATGTTTACAGAACTCAGAATTTGTGTATAAAGCCTTGGAATGAAGAGAATAGTGTTTCTGTTTCCAATTAAGGCTGATTGGCTTTGGCGTTTTCTTTGTGAATCAGTTAAAAGGCTGAGGATTCCAGCTTATACTTCTAAGAAAACTGCCTAATTGTGCCAAAACTGTTAAAATACACAATGAAAGTTCCCAGAAATGATGATAACGTGTAAGAAACACTTCATGTACACGTAAAAAGATTCTGACTAAACTTACTGCCGTATTCAATCAAGAAGGTTTCCAGTGGAAAGCTGTGAAATGATGAAAATACTGGTAATATTGACAATTCCGGCTACTTCCGGTGGCGTTTTCACGGAAATGTGTTTTCAAATATTAGGAATTCATGTTTACAGAACTCAGAATTTGTGTATAAAGCCTTGGAATGAAGAGAATAGTGTTTCTGTTTCCAATTAAGGCTGATTGGCTTTGGCGTTTTCTTTGTGAATCAGTTAAAAGGCTGAGGATTCCAGCTTATACTTCTAAGAAAACTGCCTAATTGTGCCAAAACTGTTAAAATACACAATGAAAGTTCCCAGAAATGATGATAACGTGTAAGAAACACTTCATGTACACGTAAAAAGATTCTGACTAAACTTACTGCCGTATTCAATCAAGAAGGTTTCCAGTGGAAAGCTGTGAAATGATGAAAATACTGGTAATATTGACAATTCCGGCTACTTCCGGTGGCGTTTTCACGGAAATGTGTTTTCAAATATTAGGAATTCATGTTTACAGAACTCAGAATTTGTGTATAAAGCCTTGGAATGAAGAGAATAGTGTTTCTGTTTCCAATTAAGGCTGATTGGCTTTGGCGTTTTCTTTGTGAATCAGTTAAAAGGCTGAGGATTCCAGCTTATACTTCTAAGAAAACTGCCTAATTGTGCCAAAACTGTTAAAATACACAATGAAAGTTCCCAGAAATGATGATAACGTGTAAGAAACACTTCATGTACACGTAAAAAGATTCTGACTAAACTTACTGCCGTATTCAATCAAGAAGGTTTCCAGTGGAAAGCTGTGAAATGATGAAAATACTGGTAATATTGACAATTCCGGCTACTTCCGGTGGCGTTTTCACGGAAATGTGTTTTCAAATATTAGGAATTCATGTTTACAGAACTCAGAATTTGTGTATAAAGCCTTGGAATGAAGAGAATAGTGTTTCTGTTTCCAATTAAGGCTGATTGGCTTTGGCGTTTTCTTTGTGAATCAGTTAAAAGGCTGAGGATTCCAGCTTATACTTCTAAGAAAACTGCCTAATTGTGCCAAAACTGTTAAAATACACAATGAAAGTTCCCAGAAATGATGATAACGTGTAAGAAACACTTCATGTACACGTAAAAAGATTCTGACTAAACTTACTGCCGTATTCAATCAAGAAGGTTTCCAGTGGAAAGCTGTGAAATGATGAAAATACTGGTAATATTGACAATTCCGGCTACTTCCGGTGGCGTTTTCACGGAAATGTGTTTTCAAATATTAGGAATTCATGTTTACAGAACTCAGAATTTGTGTATAAAGCCTTGGAATGAAGAGAATAGTGTTTCTGTTTCCAATTAAGGCTGATTGGCTTTGGCGTTTTCTTTGTGAATCAGTTAAAAGGCTGAGGATTCCAGCTTATACTTCTAAGAAAACTGCCTAATTGTGCCAAAACTGTTAAAATACACAATGATAGTTCCCAGAAATGATGATAACGTGTAAGAAACACTTCATGTACACGTAAAAAGATTCTGACTAAACTTACTGCCGTATTCAATCAAGAAGGTTTCCAGTGGAAAGCTGTGAAATGATGAAAATACTGGTAATATTGACAATTCCGGCTACTTCGGTGGCGTTTTCACGGAAATGTGTTTTCAAATATTAGGAATTCATGTTTACAGAACTCAGAATTTGTGTATAAAGCCTTGGAATGAAGAGAATAGTGTTTCTGTTTCCAATTAAGGCTGATTGGCTTTGGCGTTTTCTTTGTGAATCAGTTAAAAGGCTGAGGATTCCAGCTTATACTTCTAAGAAAACTGCCTAATTGTGCCAAAACTGTTAAAATACACAATGAAAGTTCCCAGAAATGATGATAACGTGTAAGAAACACTTCATGTACACGTAAAAAGATTCTGACTAAACTTACTGCCGTATTCAATCAAGAAGGTTTCCAGTGGAAAGCTGTGAAATGATGAAAATACTGGTAATATTGACAATTCCGGCTACTTCGGTGGCGTTTTCACGGAAATGTGTTTTCAAATATTAGGAATTCATGTTTACAGAACTCAGAATTTGTGTATAAAGCCTTGGAATGAAGAGAATAGTGTTTCTGTTTCCAATTAAGGCTGATTGGCTTTGGCGTTTTCTTTGTGAATCAGTTAAAAGGCTGAGGATTCCAGCTTATACTTCTAAGAAAACTGCCTAATTGTGCCAAAACTGTTAAAATACACAATGATAGTTCCCAGAAATGATGATAACGTGTAAGAAACACTTCATGTACACGTAAAAAGATTCTGACTAAACTTACTGCCGTATTCAATCAAGAAGGTTTCCAGTGGAAAGCTGTGAAATGATGAAAATACTGGTAATATTGACAATTCCGGCTACTTCCGGTGGCGTTTTCACGGAAATGTGTTTTCAAATATTAGGAATTCATGTTTACAGAACTCAGAATTTGTGTATAAAGCCTTGGAATGAAGAGAATAGTGTTTCTGTTTCCAATTAAGGCTGATTGGCTTTGGCGTTTTCTTTGTGAATCAGTTAAAAGGCTGAGGATTCCAGCTTATACTTCTAAGAAAACTGCCTAATTGTGCCAAAACTGTTAAAATACACAATGAAAGTTCCCAGAAATGATGATAACGTGTAAGAAACACTTCATGTACACGTAAAAAGATTCTGACTAAACTTACTGCCGTATTCAATCAAGAAGGTTTCCAGTGGAAAGCTGTGAAATGATGAAAATACTGGTAATATTGACAATTCCGGCTACTTCCGGTGGCGTTTTCACGGAAATGTGTTTTCAAATATTAGGAATTCATGTTTACAGAACTCAGAATTTGTGTATAAAGCCTTGGAATGAAGAGAATAGTGTTTCTGTTTCCAATTAAGGCTGATTGGCTTTGGCGTTTTCTTTGTGAATCAGTTAAAAGGCTGAGGATTCCAGCTTATACTTCTAAGAAAACTGCCTAATTGTGCCAAAACTGTTAAAATACACAATGAAAGTTCCCAGAAATGATGATAACGTGTAAGAAACACTTCATGTACACGTAAAAAGATTCTGACTAAACTTACTGCCGTATTCAATCAAGAAGGTTTCCAGTGGAAAGCTGTGAAATGATGAAAATACTGGTAATATTGACAATTCCGGCTATTCCGGTGGCGTTTTCACGGAAATGTGTTTTCAAATATTAGGAATTCATGTTTACAGAACTCAGAATTTGTGTATAAAGCCTTGGAATGAAGAGAATAGTGTTTCTGTTTCCAATTAAGGCTGATTGGCTTTGGCGTTTTCTTTGTGAATCAGTTAAAAGGCTGAGGATTCCAGCTTATACTTCTAAGAAAACTGCCTAATTGTGCCAAAACTGTTAAAATACACAATGAAAGTTCCCAGAAATGATGATAACGTGTAAGAAACACTTCATGTACACGTAAAAAGATTCTGACTAAACTTACTGCCGTATTCAATCAAGAAGGTTTCCAGTGGAAAGCTGTGAAATGATGAAAATACTGGTAATATTGACAATTCCGGCTACTTCCGGTGGCGTTTTCACGGAAATGTGTTTTCAAATATTAGGAATTCATGTTTACAGAACTCAGAATTTGTGTATAAAGCCTTGGAATGAAGAGAATAGTGTTTCTGTTTCCAATTAAGGCTGATTGGCTTTGGCGTTTTCTTTGTGAATCAGTTAAAAGGCTGAGGATTCCAGCTTATACTTCTAAGAAAACTGCCTAATTGTGCCAAAACTGTTAAAATACACAATGAAAGTTCCCAGAAATGATGATAACGTGTAAGAAACACTTCATGTACACGTAAAAAGATTCTGACTAAACTTACTGCCGTATTCAATCAAGAAGGTTTCCAGTGGAAAGCTGTGAAATGATGAAAATACTGGTAATATTGACAATTCCGGCTACTTCCGGTGGCGTTTTCACGGAAATGTGTTTTCAAATATTAGGAATTCATGTTTACAGAACTCAGAATTTGTGTATAAAGCCTTGGAATGAAGAGAATAGTGTTTCTGTTTCCAATTAAGGCTGATTGGCTTTGGCGTTTTCTTTGTGAATCAGTTAAAAGGCTGAGGATTCCAGCTTATACTTCTAAGAAAACTGCCTAATTGTGCCAAAACTGTTAAAATACACAATGAAAGTTCCCAGAAATGATGATAACGTGTAAGAAACACTTCATGTACACGTAAAAAGATTCTGACTAAACTTACTGCCGTATTCAATCAAGAAGGTTTCCAGTGGAAAGCTGTGAAATGATGAAAATACTGGTAATATTGACAATTCCGGCTACTTCGGTGGCGTTTTCACGGAAATGTGTTTTCAAATATTAGGAATTCATGTTTACAGAACTCAGAATTTGTGTATAAAGCCTTGGAATGAAGAGAATAGTGTTTCTGTTTCCAATTAAGGCTGATTGGCTTTGGCGTTTTCTTTGTGAATCAGTTAAAAGGCTGAGGATTCCAGCTTATACTTCTAAGAAAACTGCCTAATTGTGCCAAAACTGTTAAAATACACAATGATAGTTCCCAGAAATGATGATAACGTGTAAGAAACACTTCATGTACACGTAAAAAGATTCTGACTAAACTTACTGCCGTATTCAATCAAGAAGGTTTCCAGTGGAAAGCTGTGAAATGATGAAAATACTGGTAATATTGACAATTCCGGCTACTTCCGGTGGCGTTTTCACGGAAATGTGTTTTCAAATATTAGGAATTCATGTTTACAGAACTCAGAATTTGTGTATAAAGCCTTGGAATGAAGAGAATAGTGTTTCTGTTTCCAATTAAGGCTGATTGGCTTTGGCGTTTTCTTTGTGAATCAGTTAAAAGGCTGAGGATTCCAGCTTATACTTCTAAGAAAACTGCCTAATTGTGCCAAAACTGTTAAAATACACAATGAAAGTTCCCAGAAATGATGATAACGTGTAAGAAACACTTCATGTACACGTAAAAAGATTCTGACTAAACTTACTGCCGTATTCAATCAAGAAGGTTTCCAGTGGAAAGCTGTGAAATGATGAAAATACTGGTAATATTGACAATTCCGGCTACTTCCGGTGGCGTTTTCACGGAAATGTGTTTTCAAATATTAGGAATTCATGTTTACAGAACTCAGAATTTGTGTATAAAGCCTTGGAATGAAGAGAATAGTGTTTCTGTTTCCAATTAAGGCTGATTGGCTTTGGCGTTTTCTTTGTGAATCAGTTAAAAGGCTGAGGATTCCAGCTTATACTTCTAAGAAAACTGCCTAATTGTGCCAAAACTGTTAAAATACACAATGAAAGTTCCCAGAAATGATGATAACGTGTAAGAAACACTTCATGTACACGTAAAAAGATTCTGACTAAACTTACTGCCGTATTCAATCAAGAAGGTTTCCAGTGGAAAGCTGTGAAATGATGAAAATACTGGTAATATTGACAATTCCGGCTACTTCCGGTGGCGTTTTCACGGAAATGTGTTTTCAAATATTAGGAATTCATGTTTACAGAACTCAGAATTTGTGTATAAAGCCTTGGAATGAAGAGAATAGTGTTTCTGTTTCCAATTAAGGCTGATTGGCTTTGGCGTTTTCTTTGTGAATCAGTTAAAAGGCTGAGGATTCCAGCTTATACTTCTAAGAAAACTGCCTAATTGTGCCAAAACTGTTAAAATACACAATGAAAGTTCCCAGAAATGATGATAACGTGTAAGAAACACTTCATGTACACGTAAAAAGATTCTGACTAAACTTACTGCCGTATTCAATCAAGAAGGTTTCCAGTGGAAAGCTGTGAAATGATGAAAATACTGGTAATATTGACAATTCCGGCTACTTCCGGTGGCGTTTTCACGGAAATGTGTTTTCAAATATTAGGAATTCATGTTTACAGAACTCAGAATTTGTGTATAAAGCCTTGGAATGAAGAGAATAGTGTTTCTGTTTCCAATTAAGGCTGATTGGCTTTGGCGTTTTCTTTGTGAATCAGTTAAAAGGCTGAGGATTCCAGCTTATACTTCTAAGAAAACTGCCTAATTGTGCCAAAACTGTTAAAATACACAATGAAAGTTCCCAGAAATGATGATAACGTGTAAGAAACACTTCATGTACACGTAAAAAGATTCTGACTAAACTTACTGCCGTATTCAATCAAGAAGGTTTCCAGTGGAAAGCTGTGAAATGATGAAAATACTGGTAATATTGACAATTCCGGCTACTTCCGGTGGCGTTTTCACGGAAATGTGTTTTCAAATATTAGGAATTCATGTTTACAGAACTCAGAATTTGTGTATAAAGCCTTGGAATGAAGAGAATAGTGTTTCTGTTTCCAATTAAGGCTGATTGGCTTTGGCGTTTTCTTTGTGAATCAGTTAAAAGGCTGAGGATTCCAGCTTATACTTCTAAGAAAACTGCCTAATTGTGCCAAAACTGTTAAAATACACAATGAAAGTTCCCAGAAATGATGATAACGTGTAAGAAACACTTCATGTACACGTAAAAAGATTCTGACTAAACTTACTGCCGTATTCAATCAAGAAGGTTTCCAGTGGAAAGCTGTGAAATGATGAAAATACTGGTAATATTGACAATTCCGGCTACTTCCGGTGGCGTTTTCACGGAAATGTGTTTTCAAATATTAGGAATTCATGTTTACAGAACTCAGAATTTGTGTATAAAGCCTTGGAATGAAGAGAATAGTGTTTCTGTTTCCAATTAAGGCTGATTGGCTTTGGCGTTTTCTTTGTGAATCAGTTAAAAGGCTGAGGATTCCAGCTTATACTTCTAAGAAAACTGCCTAATTGTGCCAAAACTGTTAAAATACACAATGAAAGTTCCCAGAAATGATGATAACGTGTAAGAAACACTTCATGTACACGTAAAAAGATTCTGACTAAACTTACTGCCGTATTCAATCAAGAAGGTTTCCAGTGGAAAGCTGTGAAATGATGAAAATACTGGTAATATTGACAATTCCGGCTATTCCGGTGGCGTTTTCACGGAAATGTGTTTTCAAATATTAGGAATTCATGTTTACAGAACTCAGAATTTGTGTATAAAGCCTTGGAATGAAGAGAATAGTGTTTCTGTTTCCAATTAAGGCTGATTGGCTTTGGCGTTTTCTTTGTGAATCAGTTAAAAGGCTGAGGATTCCAGCTTATACTTCTAAGAAAACTGCCTAATTGTGCCAAAACTGTTAAAATACACAATGAAAGTTCCCAGAAATGATGATAACGTGTAAGAAACACTTCATGTACACGTAAAAAGATTCTGACTAAACTTACTGCCGTATTCAATCAAGAAGGTTTCCAGTGGAAAGCTGTGAAATGATGAAAATACTGGTAATATTGACAATTCCGGCTACTTCGGTGGCGTTTTCACGGAAATGTGTTTTCAAATATTAGGAATTCATGTTTACAGAACTCAGAATTTGTGTATAAAGCCTTGGAATGAAGAGAATAGTGTTTCTGTTTCCAATTAAGGCTGATTGGCTTTGGCGTTTTCTTTGTGAATCAGTTAAAAGGCTGAGGATTCCAGCTTATACTTCTAAGAAAACTGCCTAATTGTGCCAAAACTGTTAAAATACACAATGAAAGTTCCCAGAAATGATGATAACGTGTAAGAAACACTTCATGTACACGTAAAAAGATTCTGACTAAACTTACTGCCGTATTCAATCAAGAAGGTTTCCAGTGGAAAGCTGTGAAATGATGAAAATACTGGTAATATTGACAATTCCGGCTACTTCCGGTGGCGTTTTCACGGAAATGTGTTTTCAAATATTAGGAATTCATGTTTACAGAACTCAGAATTTGTGTATAAAGCCTTGGAATGAAGAGAATAGTGTTTCTGTTTCCAATTAAGGCTGATTGGCTTTGGCGTTTTCTTTGTGAATCAGTTAAAAGGCTGAGGATTCCAGCTTATACTTCTAAGAAAACTGCCTAATTGTGCCAAAACTGTTAAAATACACAATGAAAGTTCCCAGAAATGATGATAACGTGTAAGAAACACTTCATGTACACGTAAAAAGATTCTGACTAAACTTACTGCCGTATTCAATCAAGAAGGTTTCCAGTGGAAAGCTGTGAAATGATGAAAATACTGGTAATATTGACAATTCCGGCTACTTCGGTGGCGTTTTCACGGAAATGTGTTTTCAAATATTAGGAATTCATGTTTACAGAACTCAGAATTTGTGTATAAAGCCTTGGAATGAAGAGAATAGTGTTTCTGTTTCCAATTAAGGCTGATTGGCTTTGGCGTTTTCTTTGTGAATCAGTTAAAAGGCTGAGGATTCCAGCTTATACTTCTAAGAAAACTGCCTAATTGTGCCAAAACTGTTAAAATACACAATGAAAGTTCCCAGAAATGATGATAACGTGTAAGAAACACTTCATGTACACGTAAAAAGATTCTGACTAAACTTACTGCCGTATTCAATCAAGAAGGTTTCCAGTGGAAAGCTGTGAAATGATGAAAATACTGGTAATATTGACAATTCCGGCTACTTCCGGTGGCGTTTTCACGGAAATGTGTTTTCAAATATTAGGAATTCATGTTTACAGAACTCAGAATTTGTGTATAAAGCCTTGGAATGAAGAGAATAGTGTTTCTGTTTCCAATTAAGGCTGATTGGCTTTGGCGTTTTCTTTGTGAATCAGTTAAAAGGCTGAGGATTCCAGCTTATACTTCTAAGAAAACTGCCTAATTGTGCCAAAACTGTTAAAATACACAATGAAAGTTCCCAGAAATGATGATAACGTGTAAGAAACACTTCATGTACACGTAAAAAGATTCTGACTAAACTTACTGCCGTATTCAATCAAGAAGGTTTCCAGTGGAAAGCTGTGAAATGATGAAAATACTGGTAATATTGACAATTCCGGCTACTTCGGTGGCGTTTTCACGGAAATGTGTTTTCAAATATTAGGAATTCATGTTTACAGAACTCAGAATTTGTGTATAAAGCCTTGGAATGAAGAGAATAGTGTTTCTGTTTCCAATTAAGGCTGATTGGCTTTGGCGTTTTCTTTGTGAATCAGTTAAAAGGCTGAGGATTCCAGCTTATACTTCTAAGAAAACTGCCTAATTGTGCCAAAACTGTTAAAATACACAATGATAGTTCCCAGAAATGATGATAACGTGTAAGAAACACTTCATGTACACGTAAAAAGATTCTGACTAAACTTACTGCCGTATTCAATCAAGAAGGTTTCCAGTGGAAAGCTGTGAAATGATGAAAATACTGGTAATATTGACAATTCCGGCTACTTCCGGTGGCGTTTTCACGGAAATGTGTTTTCAAATATTAGGAATTCATGTTTACAGAACTCAGAATTTGTGTATAAAGCCTTGGAATGAAGAGAATAGTGTTTCTGTTTCCAATTAAGGCTGATTGGCTTTGGCGTTTTCTTTGTGAATCAGTTAAAAGGCTGAGGATTCCAGCTTATACTTCTAAGAAAACTGCCTAATTGTGCCAAAACTGTTAAAATACACAATGAAAGTTCCCAGAAATGATGATAACGTGTAAGAAACACTTCATGTACACGTAAAAAGATTCTGACTAAACTTACTGCCGTATTCAATCAAGAAGGTTTCCAGTGGAAAGCTGTGAAATGATGAAAATACTGGTAATATTGACAATTCCGGCTACTTCGGTGGCGTTTTCACGGAAATGTGTTTTCAAATATTAGGAATTCATGTTTACAGAACTCAGAATTTGTGTATAAAGCCTTGGAATGAAGAGAATAGTGTTTCTGTTTCCAATTAAGGCTGATTGGCTTTGGCGTTTTCTTTGTGAATCAGTTAAAAGGCTGAGGATTCCAGCTTATACTTCTAAGAAAACTGCCTAATTGTGCCAAAACTGTTAAAATACACAATGATAGTTCCCAGAAATGATGATAACGTGTAAGAAACACTTCATGTACACGTAAAAAGATTCTGACTAAACTTACTGCCGTATTCAATCAAGAAGGTTTCCAGTGGAAAGCTGTGAAATGATGAAAATACTGGTAATATTGACAATTCCGGCTACTTCCGGTGGCGTTTTCACGGAAATGTGTTTTCAAATATTAGGAATTCATGTTTACAGAACTCAGAATTTGTGTATAAAGCCTTGGAATGAAGAGAATAGTGTTTCTGTTTCCAATTAAGGCTGATTGGCTTTGGCGTTTTCTTTGTGAATCAGTTAAAAGGCTGAGGATTCCAGCTTATACTTCTAAGAAAACTGCCTAATTGTGCCAAAACTGTTAAAATACACAATGAAAGTTCCCAGAAATGATGATAACGTGTAAGAAACACTTCATGTACACGTAAAAAGATTCTGACTAAACTTACTGCCGTATTCAATCAAGAAGGTTTCCAGTGGAAAGCTGTGAAATGATGAAAATACTGGTAATATTGACAATTCCGGCTACTTCCGGTGGCGTTTTCACGGAAATGTGTTTTCAAATATTAGGAATTCATGTTTACAGAACTCAGAATTTGTGTATAAAGCCTTGGAATGAAGAGAATAGTGTTTCTGTTTCCAATTAAGGCTGATTGGCTTTGGCGTTTTCTTTGTGAATCAGTTAAAAGGCTGAGGATTCCAGCTTATACTTCTAAGAAAACTGCCTAATTGTGCCAAAACTGTTAAAATACACAATGAAAGTTCCCAGAAATGATGATAACGTGTAAGAAACACTTCATGTACACGTAAAAAGATTCTGACTAAACTTACTGCCGTATTCAATCAAGAAGGTTTCCAGTGGAAAGCTGTGAAATGATGAAAATACTGGTAATATTGACAATTCCGGCTACTTCCGGTGGCGTTTTCACGGAAATGTGTTTTCAAATATTAGGAATTCATGTTTACAGAACTCAGAATTTGTGTATAAAGCCTTGGAATGAAGAGAATAGTGTTTCTGTTTCCAATTAAGGCTGATTGGCTTTGGCGTTTTCTTTGTGAATCAGTTAAAAGGCTGAGGATTCCAGCTTATACTTCTAAGAAAACTGCCTAATTGTGCCAAAACTGTTAAAATACACAATGAAAGTTCCCAGAAATGATGATAACGTGTAAGAAACACTTCATGTACACGTAAAAAGATTCTGACTAAACTTACTGCCGTATTCAATCAAGAAGGTTTCCAGTGGAAAGCTGTGAAATGATGAAAATACTGGTAATATTGACAATTCCGGCTATTCCGGTGGCGTTTTCACGGAAATGTGTTTTCAAATATTAGGAATTCATGTTTACAGAACTCAGAATTTGTGTATAAAGCCTTGGAATGAAGAGAATAGTGTTTCTGTTTCCAATTAAGGCTGATTGGCTTTGGCGTTTTCTTTGTGAATCAGTTAAAAGGCTGAGGATTCCAGCTTATACTTCTAAGAAAACTGCCTAATTGTGCCAAAACTGTTAAAATACACAATGAAAGTTCCCAGAAATGATGATAACGTGTAAGAAACACTTCATGTACACGTAAAAAGATTCTGACTAAACTTACTGCCGTATTCAATCAAGAAGGTTTCCAGTGGAAAGCTGTGAAATGATGAAAATACTGGTAATATTGACAATTCCGGCTACTTCCGGTGGCGTTTTCACGGAAATGTGTTTTCAAATATTAGGAATTCATGTTTACAGAACTCAGAATTTGTGTATAAAGCCTTGGAATGAAGAGAATAGTGTTTCTGTTTCCAATTAAGGCTGATTGGCTTTGGCGTTTTCTTTGTGAATCAGTTAAAAGGCTGAGGATTCCAGCTTATACTTCTAAGAAAACTGCCTAATTGTGCCAAAACTGTTAAAATACACAATGAAAGTTCCCAGAAATGATGATAACGTGTAAGAAACACTTCATGTACACGTAAAAAGATTCTGACTAAACTTACTGCCGTATTCAATCAAGAAGGTTTCCAGTGGAAAGCTGTGAAATGATGAAAATACTGGTAATATTGACAATTCCGGCTACTTCCGGTGGCGTTTTCACGGAAATGTGTTTTCAAATATTAGGAATTCATGTTTACAGAACTCAGAATTTGTGTATAAAGCCTTGGAATGAAGAGAATAGTGTTTCTGTTTCCAATTAAGGCTGATTGGCTTTGGCGTTTTCTTTGTGAATCAGTTAAAAGGCTGAGGATTCCAGCTTATACTTCTAAGAAAACTGCCTAATTGTGCCAAAACTGTTAAAATACACAATGATAGTTCCCAGAAATGATGATAACGTGTAAGAAACACTTCATGTACACGTAAAAAGATTCTGACTAAACTTACTGCCGTATTCAATCAAGAAGGTTTCCAGTGGAAAGCTGTGAAATGATGAAAATACTGGTAATATTGACAATTCCGGCTACTTCCGGTGGCGTTTTCACGGAAATGTGTTTTCAAATATTAGGAATTCATGTTTACAGAACTCAGAATTTGTGTATAAAGCCTTGGAATGAAGAGAATAGTGTTTCTGTTTCCAATTAAGGCTGATTGGCTTTGGCGTTTTCTTTGTGAATCAGTTAAAAGGCTGAGGATTCCAGCTTATACTTCTAAGAAAACTGCCTAATTGTGCCAAAACTGTTAAAATACACAATGATAGTTCCCAGAAATGATGATAACGTGTAAGAAACACTTCATGTACACGTAAAAAGATTCTGACTAAACTTACTGCCGTATTCAATCAAGAAGGTTTCCAGTGGAAAGCTGTGAAATGATGAAAATACTGGTAATATTGACAATTCCGGCTACTTCCGGTGGCGTTTTCACGGAAATGTGTTTTCAAATATTAGGAATTCATGTTTACAGAACTCAGAATTTGTGTATAAAGCCTTGGAATGAAGAGAATAGTGTTTCTGTTTCCAATTAAGGCTGATTGGCTTTGGCGTTTTCTTTGTGAATCAGTTAAAAGGCTGAGGATTCCAGCTTATACTTCTAAGAAAACTGCCTAATTGTGCCAAAACTGTTAAAATACACAATGATAGTTCCCAGAAATGATGATAACGTGTAAGAAACACTTCATGTACACGTAAAAAGATTCTGACTAAACTTACTGCCGTATTCAATCAAGAAGGTTTCCAGTGGAAAGCTGTGAAATGATGAAAATACTGGTAATATTGACAATTCCGGCTACTTCCGGTGGCGTTTTCACGGAAATGTGTTTTCAAATATTAGGAATTCATGTTTACAGAACTCAGAATTTGTGTATAAAGCCTTGGAATGAAGAGAATAGTGTTTCTGTTTCCAATTAAGGCTGATTGGCTTTGGCGTTTTCTTTGTGAATCAGTTAAAAGGCTGAGGATTCCAGCTTATACTTCTAAGAAAACTGCCTAATTGTGCCAAAACTGTTAAAATACACAATGATAGTTCCCAGAAATGATGATAACGTGTAAGAAACACTTCATGTACACGTAAAAAGATTCTGACTAAACTTACTGCCGTATTCAATCAAGAAGGTTTCCAGTGGAAAGCTGTGAAATGATGAAAATACTGGTAATATTGACAATTCCGGCTACTTCGGTGGCGTTTTCACGGAAATGTGTTTTCAAATATTAGGAATTCATGTTTACAGAACTCAGAATTTGTGTATAAAGCCTTGGAATGAAGAGAATAGTGTTTCTGTTTCCAATTAAGGCTGATTGGCTTTGGCGTTTTCTTTGTGAATCAGTTAAAAGGCTGAGGATTCCAGCTTATACTTCTAAGAAAACTGCCTAATTGTGCCAAAACTGTTAAAATACACAATGATAGTTCCCAGAAATGATGATAACGTGTAAGAAACACTTCATGTACACGTAAAAAGATTCTGACTAAACTTACTGCCGTATTCAATCAAGAAGGTTTCCAGTGGAAAGCTGTGAAATGATGAAAATACTGGTAATATTGACAATTCCGGCTACTTCCGGTGGCGTTTTCACGGAAATGTGTTTTCAAATATTAGGAATTCATGTTTACAGAACTCAGAATTTGTGTATAAAGCCTTGGAATGAAGAGAATAGTGTTTCTGTTTCCAATTAAGGCTGATTGGCTTTGGCGTTTTCTTTGTGAATCAGTTAAAAGGCTGAGGATTCCAGCTTATACTTCTAAGAAAACTGCCTAATTGTGCCAAAACTGTTAAAATACACAATGATAGTTCCCAGAAATGATGATAACGTGTAAGAAACACTTCATGTACACGTAAAAAGATTCTGACTAAACTTACTGCCGTATTCAATCAAGAAGGTTTCCAGTGGAAAGCTGTGAAATGATGAAAATACTGGTAATATTGACAATTCCGGCTACTTCGGTGGCGTTTTCACGGAAATGTGTTTTCAAATATTAGGAATTCATGTTTACAGAACTCAGAATTTGTGTATAAAGCCTTGGAATGAAGAGAATAGTGTTTCTGTTTCCAATTAAGGCTGATTGGCTTTGGCGTTTTCTTTGTGAATCAGTTAAAAGGCTGAGGATTCCAGCTTATACTTCTAAGAAAACTGCCTAATTGTGCCAAAACTGTTAAAATACACAATGATAGTTCCCAGAAATGATGATAACGTGTAAGAAACACTTCATGTACACGTAAAAAGATTCTGACTAAACTTACTGCCGTATTCAATCAAGAAGGTTTCCAGTGGAAAGCTGTGAAATGATGAAAATACTGGTAATATTGACAATTCCGGCTACTTCGGTGGCGTTTTCACGGAAATGTGTTTTCAAATATTAGGAATTCATGTTTACAGAACTCAGAATTTGTGTATAAAGCCTTGGAATGAAGAGAATAGTGTTTCTGTTTCCAATTAAGGCTGATTGGCTTTGGCGTTTTCTTTGTGAATCAGTTAAAAGGCTGAGGATTCCAGCTTATACTTCTAAGAAAACTGCCTAATTGTGCCAAAACTGTTAAAATACACAATGATAGTTCCCAGAAATGATGATAACGTGTAAGAAACACTTCATGTACACGTAAAAAGATTCTGACTAAACTTACTGCCGTATTCAATCAAGAAGGTTTCCAGTGGAAAGCTGTGAAATGATGAAAATACTGGTAATATTGACAATTCCGGCTACTTCCGGTGGCGTTTTCACGGAAATGTGTTTTCAAATATTAGGAATTCATGTTTACAGAACTCAGAATTTGTGTATAAAGCCTTGGAATGAAGAGAATAGTGTTTCTGTTTCCAATTAAGGCTGATTGGCTTTGGCGTTTTCTTTGTGAATCAGTTAAAAGGCTGAGGATTCCAGCTTATACTTCTAAGAAAACTGCCTAATTGTGCCAAAACTGTTAAAATACACAATGATAGTTCCCAGAAATGATGATAACGTGTAAGAAACACTTCATGTACACGTAAAAAGATTCTGACTAAACTTACTGCCGTATTCAATCAAGAAGGTTTCCAGTGGAAAGCTGTGAAATGATGAAAATACTGGTAATATTGACAATTCCGGCTACTTCCGGTGGCGTTTTCACGGAAATGTGTTTTCAAATATTAGGAATTCATGTTTACAGAACTCAGAATTTGTGTATAAAGCCTTGGAATGAAGAGAATAGTGTTTCTGTTTCCAATTAAGGCTGATTGGCTTTGGCGTTTTCTTTGTGAATCAGTTAAAAGGCTGAGGATTCCAGCTTATACTTCTAAGAAAACTGCCTAATTGTGCCAAAACTGTTAAAATACACAATGATAGTTCCCAGAAATGATGATAACGTGTAAGAAACACTTCATGTACACGTAAAAAGATTCTGACTAAACTTACTGCCGTATTCAATCAAGAAGGTTTCCAGTGGAAAGCTGTGAAATGATGAAAATACTGGTAATATTGACAATTCCGGCTACTTCGGTGGCGTTTTCACGGAAATGTGTTTTCAAATATTAGGAATTCATGTTTACAGAACTCAGAATTTGTGTATAAAGCCTTGGAATGAAGAGAATAGTGTTTCTGTTTCCAATTAAGGCTGATTGGCTTTGGCGTTTTCTTTGTGAATCAGTTAAAAGGCTGAGGATTCCAGCTTATACTTCTAAGAAAACTGCCTAATTGTGCCAAAACTGTTAAAATACACAATGATAGTTCCCAGAAATGATGATAACGTGTAAGAAACACTTCATGTACACGTAAAAAGATTCTGACTAAACTTACTGCCGTATTCAATCAAGAAGGTTTCCAGTGGAAAGCTGTGAAATGATGAAAATACTGGTAATATTGACAATTCCGGCTACTTCGGTGGCGTTTTCACGGAAATGTGTTTTCAAATATTAGGAATTCATGTTTACAGAACTCAGAATTTGTGTATAAAGCCTTGGAATGAAGAGAATAGTGTTTCTGTTTCCAATTAAGGCTGATTGGCTTTGGCGTTTTCTTTGTGAATCAGTTAAAAGGCTGAGGATTCCAGCTTATACTTCTAAGAAAACTGCCTAATTGTGCCAAAACTGTTAAAATACACAATGATAGTTCCCAGAAATGATGATAACGTGTAAGAAACACTTCATGTACACGTAAAAAGATTCTGACTAAACTTACTGCCGTATTCAATCAAGAAGGTTTCCAGTGGAAAGCTGTGAAATGATGAAAATACTGGTAATATTGACAATTCCGGCTACTTCGGTGGCGTTTTCACGGAAATGTGTTTTCAAATATTAGGAATTCATGTTTACAGAACTCAGAATTTGTGTATAAAGCCTTGGAATGAAGAGAATAGTGTTTCTGTTTCCAATTAAGGCTGATTGGCTTTGGCGTTTTCTTTGTGAATCAGTTAAAAGGCTGAGGATTCCAGCTTATACTTCTAAGAAAACTGCCTAATTGTGCCAAAACTGTTAAAATACACAATGATAGTTCCCAGAAATGATGATAACGTGTAAGAAACACTTCATGTACACGTAAAAAGATTCTGACTAAACTTACTGCCGTATTCAATCAAGAAGGTTTCCAGTGGAAAGCTGTGAAATGATGAAAATACTGGTAATATTGACAATTCCGGCTACTTCCGGTGGCGTTTTCACGGAAATGTGTTTTCAAATATTAGGAATTCATGTTTACAGAACTCAGAATTTGTGTATAAAGCCTTGGAATGAAGAGAATAGTGTTTCTGTTTCCAATTAAGGCTGATTGGCTTTGGCGTTTTCTTTGTGAATCAGTTAAAAGGCTGAGGATTCCAGCTTATACTTCTAAGAAAACTGCCTAATTGTGCCAAAACTGTTAAAATACACAATGATAGTTCCCAGAAATGATGATAACGTGTAAGAAACACTTCATGTACACGTAAAAAGATTCTGACTAAACTTACTGCCGTATTCAATCAAGAAGGTTTCCAGTGGAAAGCTGTGAAATGATGAAAATACTGGTAATATTGACAATTCCGGCTACTTCCGGTGGCGTTTTCACGGAAATGTGTTTTCAAATATTAGGAATTCATGTTTACAGAACTCAGAATTTGTGTATAAAGCCTTGGAATGAAGAGAATAGTGTTTCTGTTTCCAATTAAGGCTGATTGGCTTTGGCGTTTTCTTTGTGAATCAGTTAAAAGGCTGAGGATTCCAGCTTATACTTCTAAGAAAACTGCCTAATTGTGCCAAAACTGTTAAAATACACAATGATAGTTCCCAGAAATGATGATAACGTGTAAGAAACACTTCATGTACACGTAAAAAGATTCTGACTAAACTTACTGCCGTATTCAATCAAGAAGGTTTCCAGTGGAAAGCTGTGAAATGATGAAAATACTGGTAATATTGACAATTCCGGCTACTTCGGTGGCGTTTTCACGGAAATGTGTTTTCAAATATTAGGAATTCATGTTTACAGAACTCAGAATTTGTGTATAAAGCCTTGGAATGAAGAGAATAGTGTTTCTGTTTCCAATTAAGGCTGATTGGCTTTGGCGTTTTCTTTGTGAATCAGTTAAAAGGCTGAGGATTCCAGCTTATACTTCTAAGAAAACTGCCTAATTGTGCCAAAACTGTTAAAATACACAATGATAGTTCCCAGAAATGATGATAACGTGTAAGAAACACTTCATGTACACGTAAAAAGATTCTGACTAAACTTACTGCCGTATTCAATCAAGAAGGTTTCCAGTGGAAAGCTGTGAAATGATGAAAATACTGGTAATATTGACAATTCCGGCTACTTCCGGTGGCGTTTTCACGGAAATGTGTTTTCAAATATTAGGAATTCATGTTTACAGAACTCAGAATTTGTGTATAAAGCCTTGGAATGAAGAGAATAGTGTTTCTGTTTCCAATTAAGGCTGATTGGCTTTGGCGTTTTCTTTGTGAATCAGTTAAAAGGCTGAGGATTCCAGCTTATACTTCTAAGAAAACTGCCTAATTGTGCCAAAACTGTTAAAATACACAAGGAAAGTTCCCCGAAATGATGATAACGGGTAAGAAACACTTCATGTACACGTAAAAAGATTCTGACTAAACTTACTGCCGTATTCAATCAAGAAGGTTTCCATTGGAAAGCTGTGAAATGATGAAAATACTGGTAATATTGACAATTCCGGCTACTTCCGGTGGCGTTTTCACGGAAATGTGTTTTCAAATATTAGGAATTCAAGTTTACAGATCTCAGAATTTGTGTATAGAGCCTTGGAATGAAGAGAATAGTGTTCCTGTTTCCAATTAAGGCTGATTGGCTTTGGCGTTTTCTTTGTGAATCAGTTAAAAGGCTGAGGATTCCAGCTTATACTTCTAAGAAAACTGCCTAATTGTGCCAAAACTGTTAAAATACACTATGATATTTCCCAGAAATGATGATAACGTGTAAGAAACACTTCATGTACACGTAAAAAGATTCTGACTAAACTTACTGCCGTATTCAATCAAGAAGGTTTCCATTGGAAAGCTGTGAAATGATGAAAATACTGGTAATATTGACAATGCTGGCTACTTCCGGTGGCGTTTTCACGGAAATGTGTTTTCAAATATTAGGAATTCATGTTTACAGAACTCAGAATTTGTGTATAAAGCCTTGGAATGAAGAGAATAGTGTTTCTGTTTCCAATTAAGGCTGATTGGCTTTGGCGTTTTCTTTGTGAATCAGTTAAAAGGCTGAGGATTCCAGCTTATACTTCTAAGAAAACTGCCTAATTGTGCCAAAACTGTTAAAATACACAATGATAGTTCCCAGAAATGATGATAACGTGTAAGAAACACTTCATGTACACGTAAAAAGATTCTGACTAAACTTACTGCCGTATTCAATCAAGAAGGTTTCCAGTGGAAAGCTGTGAAATGATGAAAATACTGGTAATATTGACAATTCCGGCTACTTCCGGTGGCGTTTTCACGGAAATGTGTTTTCAAATATTAGGAATTCATGTTTACAGAACTCAGAATTTGTGTATAAAGCCTTGGAATGAAGAGAATAGTGTTTCTGTTTCCAATTAAGGCTGATTGGCTTTGGCGTTTTCTTTGTGAATCAGTTAAAAGGCTGAGGATTCCAGCTTATACTTCTAAGAAAACTGCCTAATTGTGCCAAAACTGTTAAAATACACAATGATAGTTCCCAGAAATGATGATAACGTGTAAGAAACACTTCATGTACACGTAAAAAGATTCTGACTAAACTTACTGCCGTATTCAATCAAGAAGGTTTCCAGTGGAAAGCTGTGAAATGATGAAAATACTGGTAATATTGACAATTCCGGCTACTTCCGGTGGCGTTTTCACGGAAATGTGTTTTCAAATATTAGGAATTCATGTTTACAGAACTCAGAATTTGTGTATAAAGCCTTGGAATGAAGAGAATAGTGTTTCTGTTTCCAATTAAGGCTGATTGGCTTTGGCGTTTTCTTTGTGAATCAGTTAAAAGGCTGAGGATTCCAGCTTATACTTCTAAGAAAACTGCCTAATTGTGCCAAAACTGTTAAAATACACAATGATAGTTCCCAGAAATGATGATAACGTGTAAGAAACACTTCATGTACACGTAAAAAGATTCTGACTAAACTTACTGCCGTATTCAATCAAGAAGGTTTCCAGTGGAAAGCTGTGAAATGATGAAAATACTGGTAATATTGACAATTCCGGCTACTTCGGTGGCGTTTTCACGGAAATGTGTTTTCAAATATTAGGAATTCATGTTTACAGAACTCAGAATTTGTGTATAAAGCCTTGGAATGAAGAGAATAGTGTTTCTGTTTCCAATTAAGGCTGATTGGCTTTGGCGTTTTCTTTGTGAATCAGTTAAAAGGCTGAGGATTCCAGCTTATACTTCTAAGAAAACTGCCTAATTGTGCCAAAACTGTTAAAATACACAATGATAGTTCCCAGAAATGATGATAACGTGTAAGAAACACTTCATGTACACGTAAAAAGATTCTGACTAAACTTACTGCCGTATTCAATCAAGAAGGTTTCCAGTGGAAAGCTGTGAAATGATGAAAATACTGGTAATATTGACAATTCCGGCTACTTCCGGTGGCGTTTTCACGGAAATGTGTTTTCAAATATTAGGAATTCATGTTTACAGAACTCAGAATTTGTGTATAAAGCCTTGGAATGAAGAGAATAGTGTTTCTGTTTCCAATTAAGGCTGATTGGCTTTGGCGTTTTCTTTGTGAATCAGTTAAAAGGCTGAGGATTCCAGCTTATACTTCTAAGAAAACTGCCTAATTGTGCCAAAACTGTTAAAATACACAATGATAGTTCCCAGAAATGATGATAACGTGTAAGAAACACTTCATGTACACGTAAAAAGATTCTGACTAAACTTACTGCCGTATTCAATCAAGAAGGTTTCCAGTGGAAAGCTGTGAAATGATGAAAATACTGGTAATATTGACAATTCCGGCTACTTCCGGTGGCGTTTTCACGGAAATGTGTTTTCAAATATTAGGAATTCATGTTTACAGAACTCAGAATTTGTGTATAAAGCCTTGGAATGAAGAGAATAGTGTTTCTGTTTCCAATTAAGGCTGATTGGCTTTGGCGTTTTCTTTGTGAATCAGTTAAAAGGCTGAGGATTCCAGCTTATACTTCTAAGAAAACTGCCTAATTGTGCCAAAATTGTTAAAATACACAATGAAAGTTCCCAGAAATGATGCTAACGTGTAGGAAACACTTCATGTACACATAAAAAGATTCTGACTAAACTTACTGCCGTATTCAATCAAGAAAGTTTCCAGTGGAAAGCTGGGAAATGATGAAAATACTGGTAATATTGACAATTCCGGCTACTTCCGGTGCGTTTTCACGGAAATGTGTTTTCAAATATTAGGAATTCATGTTTACAGAACTCAGAATTTGTGTATAAAGCCTTGGAATGAAGAGAATAGTGTTTCTGTTTCCAATTAAGGCTGATTGGCTTTGGCGTTTTCTTTGTGAATCAGTTAAAAGGCTGAGGATTCCAGCTTATACTTCTAAGAAAACTGCCTAATTGTGCCAAAACTGTTAAAATACACAATGAAAGTTCCCAGAAATGATGCTAACGTGTAGGAAACACTTCATGTACACGTAAATAATTCTGACTAAACTTATGCCGTATTCAATCAAGAAAGTTTCCAGTGGAAAGCTGGGAAATGATGAAAATACTGGTAATATTGACAATTCCGGCTACTTCCGGTGGCGTTTTCACGGAAATGTGTTTTCAAATATTAGGAATTCATGTTTACAGAACTCAGAATTTGTGTATAAAGCCTTGGAATGAAGAGAATAGTGTTTCTGTTTCCAATTAAGGCTGATTGGCTTTGGCGTTTTCTTTGTGAATCAGTTAAAAGGCTGAGGATTCCAGCTTATACTTCTAAGAAAACTGCCTAATTGTGCCAAAACTGTTAAAATACACAATGAAAGTTCCCAGAAATGATGATAACGTGTAAGAAACACTTCATGTACACGTAAAAAGATTCTGACTAAACTTACTGCCGTATTCAATCAAGAAGTTTCCAGTGGAAAGCTGGGAAATGATGAAAATACTGGTAATATTGACAATTCCGGCTACTTCTGGTGGCGTTTTCACGGAAATGTGTTTTCAAATATTAGGAATTCATGTTTACAGAACTCAGAATTTGTGTATAAAGCCTTGGAATGAAGAGAATAGTGTTTCTGTTTCCAATTAAGGCTGATTGGCTTTGGCGTTTTCTTTGTGAATCAGTTAAAAGGCTGAGGATTCCAGCTTATACTTCTAAGAAAACTGCCTAATTGTGCCAAAACTGTTAAAATACACAATGATAGTTCCCAGAAATGATGATAACGTGTAAGAAACACTTCATGTACACGTAAAAAGATTCTGACTAAACTTACTGCCGTATTCAATCAAGAAGGTTTCCAGTGGAAAGCTGTGAAATGATGAAAATACTGGTAATATTGACAATTCCGGCTACTTCGGTGGCGTTTTCACGGAAATGTGTTTTCAAATATTAGGAATTCATGTTTACAGAACTCAGAATTTGTGTATAAAGCCTTGGAATGAAGAGAATAGTGTTTCTGTTTCCAATTAAGGCTGATTGGCTTTGGCGTTTTCTTTGTGAATCAGTTAAAAGGCTGAGGATTCCAGCTTATACTTCTAAGAAAACTGCCTAATTGTGCCAAAACTGTTAAAATACACAATGATAGTTCCCAGAAATGATGATAACGTGTAAGAAACACTTCATGTACACGTAAAAAGATTCTGACTAAACTTACTGCCGTATTCAATCAAGAAGGTTTCCAGTGGAAAGCTGTGAAATGATGAAAATACTGGTAATATTGACAATTCCGGCTACTTCCGGTGGCGTTTTCACGGAAATGTGTTTTCAAATATTAGGAATTCATGTTTACAGAACTCAGAATTTGTGTATAAAGCCTTGGAATGAAGAGAATAGTGTTTCTGTTTCCAATTAAGGCTGATTGGCTTTGGCGTTTTCTTTGTGAATCAGTTAAAAGGCTGAGGATTCCAGCTTATACTTCTAAGAAAACTGCCTAATTGTGCCAAAACTGTTAAAATACACAATGATAGTTCCCAGAAATGATGATAACGTGTAAGAAACACTTCATGTACACGTAAAAAGATTCTGACTAAACTTACTGCCGTATTCAATCAAGAAGGTTTCCAGTGGAAAGCTGTGAAATGATGAAAATACTGGTAATATTGACAATTCCGGCTACTTCCGGTGGCGTTTTCACGGAAATGTGTTTTCAAATATTAGGAATTCATGTTTACAGAACTCAGAATTTGTGTATAAAGCCTTGGAATGAAGAGAATAGTGTTTCTGTTTCCAATTAAGGCTGATTGGCTTTGGCGTTTTCTTTGTGAATCAGTTAAAAGGCTGAGGATTCCAGCTTATACTTCTAAGAAAACTGCCTAATTGTGCCAAAACTGTTAAAATACACAATGATAGTTCCCAGAAATGATGATAACGTGTAAGAAACACTTCATGTACACGTAAAAAGATTCTGACTAAACTTACTGCCGTATTCAATCAAGAAGGTTTCCAGTGGAAAGCTGTGAAATGATGAAAATACTGGTAATATTGACAATTCCGGCTACTTCCGGTGGCGTTTTCACGGAAATGTGTTTTCAAATATTAGGAATTCATGTTTACAGAACTCAGAATTTGTGTATAAAGCCTTGGAATGAAGAGAATAGTGTTTCTGTTTCCAATTAAGGCTGATTGGCTTTGGCGTTTTCTTTGTGAATCAGTTAAAAGGCTGAGGATTCCAGCTTATACTTCTAAGAAAACTGCCTAATTGTGCCAAAACTGTTAAAATACACAATGATAGTTCCCAGAAATGATGATAACGTGTAAGAAACACTTCATGTACACGTAAAAAGATTCTGACTAAACTTACTGCCGTATTCAATCAAGAAGGTTTCCAGTGGAAAGCTGTGAAATGATGAAAATACTGGTAATATTGACAATTCCGGCTACTTCCGGTGGCGTTTTCACGGAAATGTGTTTTCAAATATTAGGAATTCATGTTTACAGAACTCAGAATTTGTGTATAAAGCCTTGGAATGAAGAGAATAGTGTTTCTGTTTCCAATTAAGGCTGATTGGCTTTGGCGTTTTCTTTGTGAATCAGTTAAAAGGCTGAGGATTCCAGCTTATACTTCTAAGAAAACTGCCTAATTGTGCCAAAACTGTTAAAATACACAATGATAGTTCCCAGAAATGATGATAACGTGTAAGAAACACTTCATGTACACGTAAAAAGATTCTGACTAAACTTACTGCCGTATTCAATCAAGAAGGTTTCCAGTGGAAAGCTGTGAAATGATGAAAATACTGGTAATATTGACAATTCCGGCTACTTCGGTGGCGTTTTCACGGAAATGTGTTTTCAAATATTAGGAATTCATGTTTACAGAACTCAGAATTTGTGTATAAAGCCTTGGAATGAAGAGAATAGTGTTTCTGTTTCCAATTAAGGCTGATTGGCTTTGGCGTTTTCTTTGTGAATCAGTTAAAAGGCTGAGGATTCCAGCTTATACTTCTAAGAAAACTGCCTAATTGTGCCAAAACTGTTAAAATACACAATGATAGTTCCCAGAAATGATGATAACGTGTAAGAAACACTTCATGTACACGTAAAAAGATTCTGACTAAACTTACTGCCGTATTCAATCAAGAAGGTTTCCAGTGGAAAGCTGTGAAATGATGAAAATACTGGTAATATTGACAATTCCGGCTACTTCCGGTGGCGTTTTCACGGAAATGTGTTTTCAAATATTAGGAATTCATGTTTACAGAACTCAGAATTTGTGTATAAAGCCTTGGAATGAAGAGAATAGTGTTTCTGTTTCCAATTAAGGCTGATTGGCTTTGGCGTTTTCTTTGTGAATCAGTTAAAAGGCTGAGGATTCCAGCTTATACTTCTAAGAAAACTGCCTAATTGTGCCAAAACTGTTAAAATACACAATGATAGTTCCCAGAAATGATGATAACGTGTAAGAAACACTTCATGTACACGTAAAAAGATTCTGACTAAACTTACTGCCGTATTCAATCAAGAAGGTTTCCAGTGGAAAGCTGTGAAATGATGAAAATACTGGTAATATTGACAATTCCGGCTACTTCCGGTGGCGTTTTCACGGAAATGTGTTTTCAAATATTAGGAATTCATGTTTACAGAACTCAGAATTTGTGTATAAAGCCTTGGAATGAAGAGAATAGTGTTTCTGTTTCCAATTAAGGCTGATTGGCTTTGGCGTTTTCTTTGTGAATCAGTTAAAAGGCTGAGGATTCCAGCTTATACTTCTAAGAAAACTGCCTAATTGTGCCAAAACTGTTAAAATACACAATGATAGTTCCCAGAAATGATGATAACGTGTAAGAAACACTTCATGTACACGTAAAAAGATTCTGACTAAACTTACTGCCGTATTCAATCAAGAAGGTTTCCAGTGGAAAGCTGTGAAATGATGAAAATACTGGTAATATTGACAATTCCGGCTACTTCCGGTGGCGTTTTCACGGAAATGTGTTTTCAAATATTAGGAATTCATGTTTACAGAACTCAGAATTTGTGTATAAAGCCTTGGAATGAAGAGAATAGTGTTTCTGTTTCCAATTAAGGCTGATTGGCTTTGGCGTTTTCTTTGTGAATCAGTTAAAAGGCTGAGGATTCCAGCTTATACTTCTAAGAAAACTGCCTAATTGTGCCAAAACTGTTAAAATACACAATGATAGTTCCCAGAAATGATGATAACGTGTAAGAAACACTTCATGTACACGTAAAAAGATTCTGACTAAACTTACTGCCGTATTCAATCAAGAAGGTTTCCAGTGGAAAGCTGTGAAATGATGAAAATACTGGTAATATTGACAATTCCGGCTACTTCCGGTGGCGTTTTCACGGAAATGTGTTTTCAAATATTAGGAATTCATGTTTACAGAACTCAGAATTTGTGTATAAAGCCTTGGAATGAAGAGAATAGTGTTTCTGTTTCCAATTAAGGCTGATTGGCTTTGGCGTTTTCTTTGTGAATCAGTTAAAAGGCTGAGGATTCCAGCTTATACTTCTAAGAAAACTGCCTAATTGTGCCAAAACTGTTAAAATACACAATGATAGTTCCCAGAAATGATGATAACGTGTAAGAAACACTTCATGTACACGTAAAAAGATTCTGACTAAACTTACTGCCGTATTCAATCAAGAAGGTTTCCAGTGGAAAGCTGTGAAATGATGAAAATACTGGTAATATTGACAATTCCGGCTACTTCCGGTGGCGTTTTCACGGAAATGTGTTTTCAAATATTAGGAATTCATGTTTACAGAACTCAGAATTTGTGTATAAAGCCTTGGAATGAAGAGAATAGTGTTTCTGTTTCCAATTAAGGCTGATTGGCTTTGGCGTTTTCTTTGTGAATCAGTTAAAAGGCTGAGGATTCCAGCTTATACTTCTAAGAAAACTGCCTAATTGTGCCAAAACTGTTAAAATACACAATGATAGTTCCCAGAAATGATGATAACGTGTAAGAAACACTTCATGTACACGTAAAAAGATTCTGACTAAACTTACTGCCGTATTCAATCAAGAAGGTTTCCAGTGGAAAGCTGTGAAATGATGAAAATACTGGTAATATTGACAATTCCGGCTACTTCCGGTGGCGTTTTCACGGAAATGTGTTTTCAAATATTAGGAATTCATGTTTACAGAACTCAGAATTTGTGTATAAAGCCTTGGAATGAAGAGAATAGTGTTTCTGTTTCCAATTAAGGCTGATTGGCTTTGGCGTTTTCTTTGTGAATCAGTTAAAAGGCTGAGGATTCCAGCTTATACTTCTAAGAAAACTGCCTAATTGTGCCAAAACTGTTAAAATACACAATGATAGTTCCCAGAAATGATGATAACGTGTAAGAAACACTTCATGTACACGTAAAAAGATTCTGACTAAACTTACTGCCGTATTCAATCAAGAAGGTTTCCAGTGGAAAGCTGTGAAATGATGAAAATACTGGTAATATTGACAATTCCGGCTACTTCGGTGGCGTTTTCACGGAAATGTGTTTTCAAATATTAGGAATTCATGTTTACAGAACTCAGAATTTGTGTATAAAGCCTTGGAATGAAGAGAATAGTGTTTCTGTTTCCAATTAAGGCTGATTGGCTTTGGCGTTTTCTTTGTGAATCAGTTAAAAGGCTGAGGATTCCAGCTTATACTTCTAAGAAAACTGCCTAATTGTGCCAAAACTGTTAAAATACACAATGATAGTTCCCAGAAATGATGATAACGTGTAAGAAACACTTCATGTACACGTAAAAAGATTCTGACTAAACTTACTGCCGTATTCAATCAAGAAGGTTTCCAGTGGAAAGCTGTGAAATGATGAAAATACTGGTAATATTGACAATTCCGGCTACTTCGGTGGCGTTTTCACGGAAATGTGTTTTCAAATATTAGGAATTCATGTTTACAGAACTCAGAATTTGTGTATAAAGCCTTGGAATGAAGAGAATAGTGTTTCTGTTTCCAATTAAGGCTGATTGGCTTTGGCGTTTTCTTTGTGAATCAGTTAAAAGGCTGAGGATTCCAGCTTATACTTCTAAGAAAACTGCCTAATTGTGCCAAAACTGTTAAAATACACAATGATAGTTCCCAGAAATGATGATAACGTGTAAGAAACACTTCATGTACACGTAAAAAGATTCTGACTAAACTTACTGCCGTATTCAATCAAGAAGGTTTCCAGTGGAAAGCTGTGAAATGATGAAAATACTGGTAATATTGACAATTCCGGCTACTTCCGGTGGCGTTTTCACGGAAATGTGTTTTCAAATATTAGGAATTCATGTTTACAGAACTCAGAATTTGTGTATAAAGCCTTGGAATGAAGAGAATAGTGTTTCTGTTTCCAATTAAGGCTGATTGGCTTTGGCGTTTTCTTTGTGAATCAGTTAAAAGGCTGAGGATTCCAGCTTATACTTCTAAGAAAACTGCCTAATTGTGCCAAAACTGTTAAAATACACAATGATAGTTCCCAGAAATGATGATAACGTGTAAGAAACACTTCATGTACACGTAAAAAGATTCTGACTAAACTTACTGCTGTATTCAATCAAGAATGTTCCAGTGGAAAGCTGTGAAATGATGAAAATACTGGTAATATTGACAATTCCGGCTACTTCCAGGGCTTTTTCACGGAAATGTGTTTTCAAATATTAGGAATTCATGTTTACAGAACTCAGAATTTGTGTATAAAGCCTTGGAATGAAGAGAATAGTGTTTCTGTTTCCAATTAAGGCTGATTGGCTTTGGCGTTTTCTTTGTGAATCAGTTAAAAGGCTGAGGATTCCAGCTTATACTTCTAAGAAAACTGCCTAATTGTGCCAAAACTGTTAAAATACACAATGATAGTTCCCAGAAATGATGATAACGTGTAAGAAACACTTCATGTACACGTAAAAAGATTCTGACTAAACTTACTGCCGTATTCAATCAAGAAGGTTTCCAGTGGAAAGCTGTGAAATGATGAAAATACTGGTAATATTGACAATTCCGGCTACTTCCGGTGGCGTTTTCACGGAAATGTGTTTTCAAATATTAGGAATTCATGTTTACAGAACTCAGAATTTGTGTATAAAGCCTTGGAATGAAGAGAATAGTGTTTCTGTTTCCAATTAAGGCTGATTGGCTTTGGCGTTTTCTTTGTGAATCAGTTAAAAGGCTGAGGATTCCAGCTTATACTTCTAAGAAAACTGCCTAATTGTGCCAAAACTGTTAAAATACACAATGATAGTTCCCAGAAATGATGATAACGTGTAAGAAACACTTCATGTACACGTAAAAAGATTCTGACTAAACTTACTGCCGTATTCAATCAAGAAGGTTTCCAGTGGAAAGCTGTGAAATGATGAAAATACTGGTAATATTGACAATTCCGGCTACTTCCGGTGGCGTTTTCACGGAAATGTGTTTTCAAATATTAGGAATTCATGTTTACAGAACTCAGAATTTGTGTATAAAGCCTTGGAATGAAGAGAATAGTGTTTCTGTTTCCAATTAAGGCTGATTGGCTTTGGCGTTTTCTTTGTGAATCAGTTAAAAGGCTGAGGATTCCAGCTTATACTTCTAAGAAAACTGCCTAATTGTGCCAAAACTGTTAAAATACACAATGATAGTTCCCAGAAATGATGATAACGTGTAAGAAACACTTCATGTACACGTAAAAAGATTCTGACTAAACTTACTGCCGTATTCAATCAAGAAGGTTTCCAGTGGAAAGCTGTGAAATGATGAAAATACTGGTAATATTGACAATTCCGGCTACTTCGGTGGCGTTTTCACGGAAATGTGTTTTCAAATATTAGGAATTCATGTTTACAGAACTCAGAATTTGTGTATAAAGCCTTGGAATGAAGAGAATAGTGTTTCTGTTTCCAATTAAGGCTGATTGGCTTTGGCGTTTTCTTTGTGAATCAGTTAAAAGGCTGAGGATTCCAGCTTATACTTCTAAGAAAACTGCCTAATTGTGCCAAAACTGTTAAAATACACAATGATAGTTCCCAGAAATGATGATAACGTGTAAGAAACACTTCATGTACACGTAAAAAGATTCTGACTAAACTTACTGCCGTATTCAATCAAGAAGGTTTCCAGTGGAAAGCTGTGAAATGATGAAAATACTGGTAATATTGACAATTCCGGCTACTTCCGGTGGCGTTTTCACGGAAATGTGTTTTCAAATATTAGGAATTCATGTTTACAGATCTCAGAATTTGTGTATAAAGCCTTGGAATGAAGAGAATAGTGTTTCTGTTTCCAATTAAGGCTGATTGGCTTTGGCGTTTTCTTTGTGAATCAGTTAAAAGGCTGAGGATTCCAGCTTATACTTCTAAGAAAACTGCCTAACTGTGCCAAAACTGTTAAAATACACTATGATATTTCCCAGAAATGATGATAACGTGTAAGAAACACTTCATGTACACGTAAAAAGATTCTGACTAAACTTACTGCCGTATTCAGTCAAGAAGGGTTCCAGTGGAAAGCTGTGAAATGATGAAAATACTGGTAATATTGACAATTCCGGCTACTTCCGGTGGCGTTTTCACGGAAATGTGTTTTCAAATATTAGGAATTCATGTTTACAGAACTCAGAATTTGTGTATAAAGCCTTGGAATGAAGAGAATAGTGTTTCTGTTTCCAATTAAGGCTGATTGGCTTTGGCGTTTTCTTTGTGAATCAGTTAAAAGGCTGAGGATTCCAGCTTATACTTCTAAGAAAACTGCCTAATTGTGCCAAAACTGTTAAAATACACAATGATAGTTCCCAGAAATGATGATAACGTGTAAGAAACACTTCATGTACACGTAAAAAGATTCTGACTAAACTTACTGCCGTATTCAATCAAGAAGGTTTCCAGTGGAAAGCTGTGAAATGATGAAAATACTGGTAATATTGACAATTCCGGCTACTTCCGGTGGCGTTTTCACGGAAATGTGTTTTCAAATATTAGGAATTCATGTTTACAGAACTCAGAATTTGTGTATAAAGCCTTGGAATGAAGAGAATAGTGTTTCTGTTTCCAATTAAGGCTGATTGGCTTTGGCGTTTTCTTTGTGAATCAGTTAAAAGGCTGAGGATTCCAGCTTATACTTCTAAGAAAACTGCCTAATTGTGCCAAAACTGTTAAAATACACAATGATAGTTCCCAGAAATGATGATAACGTGTAAGAAACACTTCATGTACACGTAAAAAGATTCTGACTAAACTTACTGCCGTATTCAATCAAGAAGGTTTCCAGTGGAAAGCTGTGAAATGATGAAAATACTGGTAATATTGACAATTCCGGCTACTTCCGGTGGCGTTTTCACGGAAATGTGTTTTCAAATATTAGGAATTCATGTTTACAGAACTCAGAATTTGTGTATAAAGCCTTGGAATGAAGAGAATAGTGTTTCTGTTTCCAATTAAGGCTGATTGGCTTTGGCGTTTTCTTTGTGAATCAGTTAAAAGGCTGAGGATTCCAGCTTATACTTCTAAGAAAACTGCCTAATTGTGCCAAAACTGTTAAAATACACAATGAAAGTTCCCAGAAATGATGATAACGTGTAAGAAACACTTCATGTACACGTAAAAAGATTCTGACTAAACTTACTGCCGTATTCAATCAAGAAGGTTTCCAGTGGAAAGCTGGGAAATGATGAAAATACTGGTAATATTGACAATTCCGGCTACTTCCGGTGCGTTTTCACGGAAATGTGTTTTCAAATATTAGGAATTCATGTTTACAGAACTCAGAATTTGTGTATAAAGCCTTGGAATGAAGAGAATAGTGTTTCTGTTTCCAATTAAGGCTGATTGGCTTTGGCGTTTTCTTTGTGAATCAGTTAAAAGGCTGAGGATTCCAGCTTATACTTCTAAGAAAACTGCCTAATTGTGCCAAAACTGTTAAAATACACAATGATAGTTCCCAGAAATGATGATAACGTGTAAGAAACACTTCATGTACACGTAAAAAGATTCTGACTAAACTTACTGCCGTATTCAATCAAGAAGGTTTCCAGTGGAAAGCTGTGAAATGATGAAAATACTGGTAATATTGACAATTCCGGCTACTTCCGGTGGCGTTTTCACGGAAATGTGTTTTCAAATATTAGGAATTCATGTTTACAGAACTCAGAATTTGTGTATAAAGCCTTGGAATGAAGAGAATAGTGTTTCTGTTTCCAATTAAGGCTGATTGGCTTTGGCGTTTTCTTTGTGAATCAGTTAAAAGGCTGAGGATTCCAGCTTATACTTCTAAGAAAACTGCCTAATTGTGCCAAAACTGTTAAAATACACAATGATAGTTCCCAGAAATGATGATAACGTGTAAGAAACACTTCATGTACACGTAAAAAGATTCTGACTAAACTTACTGCCGTATTCAATCAAGAAGGTTTCCAGTGGAAAGCTGTGAAATGATGAAAATACTGGTAATATTGACAATTCCGGCTACTTCCGGTGGCGTTTTCACGGAAATGTGTTTTCAAATATTAGGAATTCATGTTTACAGAACTCAGAATTTGTGTATAAAGCCTTGGAATGAAGAGAATAGTGTTTCTGTTTCCAATTAAGGCTGATTGGCTTTGGCGTTTTCTTTGTGAATCAGTTAAAAGGCTGAGGATTCCAGCTTATACTTCTAAGAAAACTGCCTAATTGTGCCAAAACTGTTAAAATACACAATGATAGTTCCCAGAAATGATGATAACGTGTAAGAAACACTTCATGTACACGTAAAAAGATTCTGACTAAACTTACTGCCGTATTCAATCAAGAAGGTTTCCAGTGGAAAGCTGTGAAATGATGAAAATACTGGTAATATTGACAATTCCGGCTACTTCCGGTGGCGTTTTCACGGAAATGTGTTTTCAAATATTAGGAATTCATGTTTACAGAACTCAGAATTTGTGTATAAAGCCTTGGAATGAAGAGAATAGTGTTTCTGTTTCCAATTAAGGCTGATTGGCTTTGGCGTTTTCTTTGTGAATCAGTTAAAAGGCTGAGGATTCCAGCTTATACTTCTAAGAAAACTGCCTAATTGTGCCAAAACTGTTAAAATACACAATGATAGTTCCCAGAAATGATGATAACGTGTAAGAAACACTTCATGTACACGTAAAAAGATTCTGACTAAACTTACTGCCGTATTCAATCAAGAAGGTTTCCAGTGGAAAGCTGTGAAATGATGAAAATACTGGTAATATTGACAATTCCGGCTACTTCCGGTGGCGTTTTCACGGAAATGTGTTTTCAAATATTAGGAATTCATGTTTACAGAACTCAGAATTTGTGTATAAAGCCTTGGAATGAAGAGAATAGTGTTTCTGTTTCCAATTAAGGCTGATTGGCTTTGGCGTTTTCTTTGTGAATCAGTTAAAAGGCTGAGGATTCCAGCTTATACTTCTAAGAAAACTGCCTAATTGTGCCAAAACTGTTAAAATACACAATGATAGTTCCCAGAAATGATGATAACGTGTAAGAAACACTTCATGTACACGTAAAAAGATTCTGACTAAACTTACTGCCGTATTCAATCAAGAAGGTTTCCAGTGGAAAGCTGTGAAATGATGAAAATACTGGTAATATTGACAATTCCGGCTACTTCGGTGGCGTTTTCACGGAAATGTGTTTTCAAATATTAGGAATTCATGTTTACAGAACTCAGAATTTGTGTATAAAGCCTTGGAATGAAGAGAATAGTGTTTCTGTTTCCAATTAAGGCTGATTGGCTTTGGCGTTTTCTTTGTGAATCAGTTAAAAGGCTGAGGATTCCAGCTTATACTTCTAAGAAAACTGCCTAATTGTGCCAAAACTGTTAAAATACACAATGATAGTTCCCAGAAATGATGATAACGTGTAAGAAACACTTCATGTACACGTAAAAAGATTCTGACTAAACTTACTGCCGTATTCAATCAAGAAGGTTTCCAGTGGAAAGCTGTGAAATGATGAAAATACTGGTAATATTGACAATTCCGGCTACTTCCGGTGGCGTTTTCACGGAAATGTGTTTTCAAATATTAGGAATTCATGTTTACAGAACTCAGAATTTGTGTATAAAGCCTTGGAATGAAGAGAATAGTGTTTCTGTTTCCAATTAAGGCTGATTGGCTTTGGCGTTTTCTTTGTGAATCAGTTAAAAGGCTGAGGATTCCAGCTTATACTTCTAAGAAAACTGCCTAATTGTGCCAAAACTGTTAAAATACACAATGATAGTTCCCAGAAATGATGATAACGTGTAAGAAACACTTCATGTACACGTAAAAAGATTCTGACTAAACTTACTGCCGTATTCAATCAAGAAGGTTTCCAGTGGAAAGCTGTGAAATGATGAAAATACTGGTAATATTGACAATTCCGGCTACTTCCGGTGGCGTTTTCACGGAAATGTGTTTTCAAATATTAGGAATTCATGTTTACAGAACTCAGAATTTGTGTATAAAGCCTTGGAATGAAGAGAATAGTGTTTCTGTTTCCAATTAAGGCTGATTGGCTTTGGCGTTTTCTTTGTGAATCAGTTAAAAGGCTGAGGATTCCAGCTTATACTTCTAAGAAAACTGCCTAATTGTGCCAAAACTGTTAAAATACACAATGATAGTTCCCAGAAATGATGATAACGTGTAAGAAACACTTCATGTACACGTAAAAAGATTCTGACTAAACTTACTGCCGTATTCAATCAAGAAGGTTTCCAGTGGAAAGCTGTGAAATGATGAAAATACTGGTAATATTGACAATTCCGGCTACTTCGGTGGCGTTTTCACGGAAATGTGTTTTCAAATATTAGGAATTCATGTTTACAGAACTCAGAATTTGTGTATAAAGCCTTGGAATGAAGAGAATAGTGTTTCTGTTTCCAATTAAGGCTGATTGGCTTTGGCGTTTTCTTTGTGAATCAGTTAAAAGGCTGAGGATTCCAGCTTATACTTCTAAGAAAACTGCCTAATTGTGCCAAAACTGTTAAAATACACAATGATAGTTCCCAGAAATGATGATAACGTGTAAGAAACACTTCATGTACACGTAAAAAGATTCTGACTAAACTTACTGCCGTATTCAATCAAGAAGGTTTCCAGTGGAAAGCTGTGAAATGATGAAAATACTGGTAATATTGACAATTCCGGCTATTCCGGTGGCGTTTTCACGGAAATGTGTTTTCAAATATTAGGAATTCATGTTTACAGAACTCAGAATTTGTGTATAAAGCCTTGGAATGAAGAGAATAGTGTTTCTGTTTCCAATTAAGGCTGATTGGCTTTGGCGTTTTCTTTGTGAATCAGTTAAAAGGCTGAGGATTCCAGCTTATACTTCTAAGAAAACTGCCTAATTGTGCCAAAACTGTTAAAATACACAATGAAAGTTCCCAGAAATGATGATAACGTGTAAGAAACACTTCATGTACACGTAAAAAGATTCTGACTAAACTTACTGCCGTATTCAATCAAGAAGTGTTCGAAGATGGCGGCGATATAGGCAGATGCGTCTCAGATCGTGTCCCGGAGCAAATGCAGTGAGCAGCTGAAACTAATAACACCCACCCCGAATTGGCAAGAGGGCTCAGCTGGTGAGACGGTTTGTAGCCAGGAAGGGCAGAACTCCCCTGGAAAGGTAAAAAAAAAAAAACCGAGATTTGGGCAGGAAAGTTTGCCAGACCTCTGAGCCCAGAGGGTCGGAGGGAGACCAAGTGGCAGACAGCCGTGTCCCTTGGGACAGGCACAGCCCCTGAAGGGGAAAGGCGATCCGCGGGATTCCTGGCGCCAGGGGATTTGAAAGCTGGGTTCTGTGATCACGGAGGACTGAGCCTAAAGGGGGCAGCCTGAAGAGCTGACCTGACCATGCAGTGCCCGTAAAAGAAGAGTTTACAGAAACCAAGCCCTCCCCGTTTCCGCGGCCGGCATTTGTTTGTTTGTTCTCGCCGAACCCTGTTCATGGGACATTTCGGATATAGACACTGACCTGTGCTGAACAGAGGGAGAGGGTTCGGAGGAGTGGAATCCGGGGAGATACTGAGGAGAGGCGGGGGGCCAGGAGAGGTGGAAGCGAATTGAGTGCTGAGACGCCCCTCAGCCCAGGACTGGGGCGGCCATTCTCTCTGGAGAGTGAGACTCCTCCCCCCAGCCCCCAGGCAAGGAGCACAGCCACACCCAGATTCCACCCTGAATGAGATCAAGGATTAAAATAATCTAATCAGCCCCTGGGAGTTAACAGGGTCTGACTTATAGAGGGATTTTCAATGCTGTATAGCCTCAGAGGCCAAGCCCAGAACACTGCCACCCAGAGGCTGAGCCACAAACTGACTCTTTGCTAAACACAAAATAAGGCGGGCTAGGAAAAAAATCCGGCCTGCTTTAAAATAACGACTGTGGTTTAAAACACAGAGGAACAGTGTATCACAGGGAAACTCAACACTCTCCTGAATACCTGGCAGGACTAAATGCGAGCCAGACTGAAGAATAGAAGAACCGAAGGACCTTCACTACTGCAATTCTTTTTTCTTTTTTCACCTTTTAACTAAGAAACCAATTTATTTTTATTTTTTTTTATTTTTTTCCCTTTTTTTTCTTCTTTTTTTTTTCTTTTTTTCTTCCTCTTTTTCCATCACCTGGTTTTACCCTTTTAATTACTACCTTCTTATTTTTAACCAGTATTATTACTGCTACCATTTTACCATCTTTTAAATTGCCATTTTATTTTCTCTTTATTTTATTTTGGGTTTAGTGTTCTCCATTCTATTTTCATCGTTATATTATTGGTGGTTTCTAGTTTGCATCCATCTACAGGGAGTTGTTGCTGGAATTTGCTGGGATTAGTGGTGGTTCTATAGGAGTATTCTCATCATATAAAAAGTCTCTTCCCCTCTTCCACTTCATTCTCTCTTTTCACTCTTTTTTTTTCTTCTTTTCTAGCTTTTATTTTCCCCCCTTCTTTTTCCCAATTTCATTTCTGCACTCTTTTTTTGGGGTCCATACTTTTCTTTTTTCTCTTTTATCTTTTTCTTTTCCTTCTGCCTTATCCCCTAATTCTCTTAATTCGGGTGGTCGCCTTTATTTGGGGTTATTAATATCGTGAATATATTTGTGTTTAGTGCCTGGTACGTGGTGCCTTGTTGTGTTGTATTTTGTGCCCTTAAATCAACGCAGCAGATCCAAGCAACAGCAATCTCCTGAGGACCATACCCTCTGCTAAGGAACAGCAGCTGTACGTGAAACCGCCCCCACCAGCCAGAAGAGCCACCACAGCTGTGAACAGCACCCACCAGAGGAGCTGCCGCCAACTGAAGAGCAGCTGCTACCGCAACCGCCCGAAGAGCAACCACAGACCAAGGACTCACTGCCACCCAGGGAGCAGCCACTGAACGACTCAACGTCTAGATATGTCAGTGAGATCAAACATGTGTAGACAAAGAAACCCCCAAAGGAAAGAGAAGGAGGACTCTCCAGAAAAGCAGCTAAGTAATACAGAGGCATGCAACATGACAGAAAAAGAATTCAGAATAAGGGTCCTAGAGTGCATAAACCGGATGGAGGAAAAAATCGACAACCTCTGCAAGAAGCAAGAAGAAACAGATGAAAAACTCAACAACTTAAGTAAGACCCAAGAAGAAATGAAGAGTGATATAGCTGCAATAAAAAACACCATTGAAAGTATCAACAGTAGACTAGGAGAAGCAGAGGACCGAATTAGTGAATTAGAAGACAAGGAAGCAAAACACACCCAAAATGTACTGCAATTGGAGAAAAAAATTAAAAAACAGGAGGAGAGCCTAAGGGAGCTTTGGGACAACATGAAACGAAACAACATACGAATAATAGGGGTACCAGAACAACAGAAAGATGAACAAGGATTAGAAAACCTATTCGAAGAAATAATATCAGAAAACTTCCCTGAGGTGGGGAAGAAAAAAGTCACACAAGCCCAGAGAGTCCCAAACAAGGTGAACCCGAAAAGACCCACACCAAGACACATCATAATTACCATGGCAAATGTTCAGGACAAAGAGAAAATCTTACAGGCCGCAAGAGAGAGATGGAAAGTCACATACAAAGGATCTCCCATTAGATTATCAAATGATTTCTCAACAGAAACACATCAGGCCAGAAAAGAATGGACAGAAATTTACAAAGTGATGCAAAGCAAAGGACTGAATCCAAGAATACTCTATCCAACAAGGCTATCATTCAAACTTTAAGGCGAAATAAGAAGCTTCACAGACAAAAAAGGGCTAAGGGAGTTTATCACCACTAAGCCAGCAATGCATGGAATGCTAAAGGGTCTGGTATAAAAAGAAGAAATAAAAAGCTCAGAAAGAAAACAGCCACACAAAAAAAAGAAATGGCTACAAACAAGTACCTTTCAATAATAACTTTAAACGTAAACGGACTAAATGCTCCAACCAAAAGACATCAAGTGGCTGAATGGATAAAAAAACATGACCCATACATCTGCTGTCTACAAGAAACCCACCTCATTAGAAGGGACTCACACAGACTGAAAGTGAAAGGATGGAAAAATATCTTTCAGGCAAATGGAAAGGAAAAGAAAGCTGGGGTAGCAATACTTACATCGGACAAAATAGACCTCAAAGTGAAGGCCATAACAAGAGATAGGGAAGGACACTTCATAATACTAAAGGGATCAATACAACAAGAAGATATAACCCTGGTAAACATATATGCACCCAATACAGGAGCACCCAGATTTATAAAAAACTCCTGGAAGATATCAAAGGAGAGATCGACAACAATACAATCATAGTAGGGGACTTTAATACACCACTGACAGCACTGGATAAGTCCTATAGACAAACAATCAGCAAAGATACAGCAATCCTAAATGACTCACTTGATCAGATGGACTTAATAGACATCTTCAGAACGCTTCACCCCAAAGCCAGGGAATATACGTTCTTCTCAAGTGCTCATGGGACATATTCAAAAATAGACCACATATTGGGTCACATGCAAAGTCTTCCGAAATTCAAGAAGATTGAAACCATACCAAGCATCTTCACAGACCACGATGGCATAATATTAGAAATAAACTACAATAAAAACAACCCCAAATACTCAAACACCTGGAAGCTGAATAGCATGCTATTAAATATTGATTGGGTTACCAATGAGATCAAAGAAGAAATTAAAAACATCCTGGAAACTAATGACAATGAAAACACAACAATCCAAAACCTATGGGACACAATGAAAGCAGTCCTGAGAGGGAAGTTTATAGCTCTACAGGCCTATCTCAAAAACAAGAAAAAATGGTAGTAAATCATCTAACTCTACAACTCAAAGATTTAGAAAGAGAGCAACAAGAAAACCCCACAGTGAGCAGAAGGAAGGAGATAATAAAGATTAGAGCAGAAATAAATGACATAGAGAACAAAAAGTGAAAACAGAAAATCAATGAAACCAAGAGCTGGTTCTTTGAAAGGATAAACAAGATTGATAAACCCCTAGCCAGACTCACCAAGAAGCAAAGAGAGAGGACTCAAATAAACAAAATCAGAAACGATAGAGGCGAAATAACAACAGACCCCACAGAAATACAAATGATTGTTAAAAAATACTTTGGACAGCTCTACTCCAACAAACTAGACAACCTGGAGGAAATGGACAAATTCCTAGAAAAATACAACATTCCAAAACTCAATCAGGAAGAATCTAAAAATCTCAACAGGCCAATAACTATGGAAGAAATTGAAGCAGTCATCAAAAAGCTTCCATCAAACAAAAGCCCAGGACCAGACAGCTTCACAGGGGAGTTTTACCAAACATTCAAGGAAGAACTAAAACCTATCCTCCTCAGACTACTACAAAAATCAAGAGGAAGGAACACTTCCAAGCTCATTCTATGAAGCCAGCATCACCCTAATACCAAAACCAGGTAAAGACAACACAATGAAAGAGAATTACAGACCAATATCCCTCATGAACATAGATGCCAAAATCCTCAACAAAATCTTAGCAAATCGGATCCAGCAGTACATCAGAAAGATCATACACCATGACCAAGTAGGATTTATCCCAGGGATGCAAGGATGGTACAATATCCGCAAATCAATAAACGTGATACATCACATAAACAAATTGAAAGAAAAAAACCACATGGTCATATCAATTGATGCAGAAAAAGCATTTGACAAAATTCAACACCCATTTTTGATAAAAACTCTCAGCAAGGTGGGAATAGAAGGATCATACCTCAACATAATAATAGCCATATATGAAAAACCCACAGCCAAAATCATACTCAATGGACAAAAACTAACAACATTTGCTCTAAGAACGGGAACAAGACAGGGGTGCCCCCTCTCACCACTCCTGTTCAACATAGTACTGGAAGTGTTAGCCATTGCAATTAGGCAAGAAGAAGAAATAAAAGGCATCCAAATTGGAAAAGAGGAAGTAAAACTGTCCTTATTTGCTGATGACATGATATTATACATACAAAACCCTAGAGAGTCCATCAAGAAGCTACTAGACTTAATACATGAATTTGGCAATGTAGCAGGATACAAAATTAACCCCAAGAAATCTGAGGCATTTCTATACACCAATAGTGAACTTTCAGAAAGAGAGATTATAAAAACAATCCCGTTTACCATCGCACCAAAAAAATTAAGTTACCTAGGAATAAACTTAACTAAAGAAGTAAAAGACCTCTACTCAGAAAACTACAGGACGTTGAAAAAAGATATAGAGGAAGACATAAACAGATGGAAGAACATACCGTGTTCATGGATTGGTAGAATCAACATCATTAAAATGTCCATACTACCCAAAGCAATCTATAAATTCAACGCACTTCCCATTAAAATACCAATGGCATACTTCATAGATCTAGAACGAACTCTTCAAAAATTCATCTGGAATAAAGACCCCGAATTGCTGCAGCAATCCTGAAAAACAACAAAGTAGGTGGGATCTCAATACCAGACATCAAGATGTATTACAAAGCCACTGTTCTCAAAACTGCCTGGTACTGGCACAAGAATAGGCATATAGATCAATGGAATAGAATAGAGAGCCCAGAAATTGGCTCGAACCAATATGCTCAATTAATATTTGACAAAGGAGGCAAGAACATACAATGGAGCCAAGATAGTCTCTTCAATAAATGGTGTTGGGAAAATTGGACAGATATATGCAAGAAAATGAAACTAGAACACCAACTTACACCATATACAAAAATAAACTCAAAATGGATAAAGGACTTAAATGTACGACAGGAAACCATAAAAATTCTAGAAGAATCCAAAAGCAACAAAATCTCCGACATATGCCAAAGCAATTTCTTCACTGATACAGCTCCTAGGACACTTGAAACTAAAGAGAAAATGAACAAATGGGACTACATCAAAATAAAAAGCTTCTGCACAGCAAAAGAAACCATCAACAAAACAACGAGAAATCCCACTGTGTGGGAAAACATATTTGCCAATGTCATATCTGATAAGGGCCTAATCTCCAAAATTTATAGGGAACTCACACAACTTAACAAAAAGAAGATAAACAATCCAATAAAAAAATGGGCAAAGGACCTAAATAGACACCTTTCAAAAGAGGACATTCAGAAAGCCAAGAGACATATGAAAACATGCTCAAAGTCACTAATCATCCGAGAGATGCAAATTAAAACAACAATGAGGTACCATCTCACACCTGTCAGACTGGCTATCATCAACAAATCAACAAACGACAAGTGCTGGAGAGGATGTGGAGAAAAAGGAACACTTGTGCACTGCTGGTGGGAATGCAGACTGGTGCAGCCACTATGGAAGACAGTATGGAGTTTCCTCAAAAAGCAACAAATGGAACTCCCATTTGACCCTGTGATCCCACTTCTAGGAATATATCCCAAGAAACCAGAAACACCAATCAGAAAGGATATATGCACCCCTATGTTCATAGCAGCACAATTCACCATAGCTAAGATCTGGAAACAGCCTAAGTGCCCATCAGTAGATGAATGGATTAGAAAACTGTGGTACATCTACACGATGGAATACTATGCTGCTCTAAAAAGGAAGGAACTCTTACCATTTCCAACGGCATGGATGGAACTAGAGAGCATTATGCTAAGTGAAATAAGCCAGTCAATGAACGAAAAATACCACATGATCTCACTTATTCATGGATAATTGAGACCATTATAAACTTTTGAACAATAATAGATACAGAGGCAGAGCTGCCTCAAACAGAGTGTCAAACTGCAACGGGAAGGCCGGGGAGGGTTCGGGTGCGGGAGGTAGGGGGGTAAGAGATCAACCAAAGGACTTGTATGCATGCATATAAGCATAACCAATGGACATAAGACACTGGGGGATAGGGGAGGCTAGGGGACTGTCTTGGGCGGGGGGGGAAAATGGACACATATGTAATACCCTTTGTAATAAAAAATAAAATTTAAAAAAAAGAGAAAGAAACACTTCATGTACACGTAAAAATATTCCAACTGAACTTACTAGCATATTCAATAAAGTGGGTTTCCAGTGGAAAGCTGTGAAATGATGAAAATACTGGTAAAATCGACAATTCCGGCTACTTCTGGTGGCATTTTCACCGAAATGTGCTTTCAAAAATTAGGAATTCATGTTTACAGAACTCAGAATATGTGTACAAAGCCTTGGAATGAAGAGAATAGTGTTTATGTTTCCAATTAATGCTGATTGGCTTTGGCGTTTTCAGTGTCAATCAGTTAAAATGCTGACGATTCCAGTATATACTTCTAAGAAAACTGTCTAATTGGGCTAAAACTGTTAAAATACACAATGATAGTTCCCAGAAATGATGAAGAACGTGTAAGAAACAATTCATGTACACGTAAAAAGATTCTTACTAAAGTTACTGCCGTATTCAATCAAGGAGGTTTCCAGTGGAAGCTGTGAAATGATGAAAATACTGGTAATATCGACAATTCCGGCTACTTCGGGTGGCATTTTCTTGGAAATGTGCTTTAACATATTAGGAATTCATGTTTACAGAGCTCAGAATTTGGGTTCAAAGCCTTGGAATAAAGAGAATAGTGTTTATCTTTCCAATTAATGCTGATTGGCTTTGGCGTTTTCAGTGTCAATCAGTTAAAATGATGACGATTCCAATATATACATCTAAGAAACCTGTCTAATTGGGCTAAAACTGTTAAAATGCACAATGAGAGTTCCCAGAAATGATGAAGAACGTACTGAAAAAACACTTCACGTACACGTAAAAAGATTCTGATTAAACTTACTGCGGTATTCAATCAAGCAGTTTTCCAGTGGAAAGCTGTAAAATGAAGAAAATACTGGTAATATTGACAATTCCGGCTACTTCCGGTGGCGTTTTTACGGAAATGAGCTTTCAAATTAGAGGAATTCATGTTCCAGAATTCAGAATTTGTGTACAAAGCCTTAGAATGAAGAGATTAGTGCTTATGTTTCTAATTAAGACTGATTGGCTTTGGCATTTTCTGTGTAAATCAGTTAAAATGCTGACGATTACACTACATACTTCTAAGAAAACTGTCTTATTAGGCTAAAACTGTTAAAATACACAATGATAGTTCCTAGAAATGATGAAGAACGTGTAGGAAACACTTCTTGTACAGGTAAAAAGATTCTGACTAAACTTACTGCCATATTCAATCAAAGAGGTTTCCAGTGTAAAGCTGTGAAATGAAGAAAATACTGGTAATATTGACAATTCCGGCTACTTGCCGTGGCGTTTTCACGGAAATGAGCTTTCAAATATGAGGAATTCATGTTTCCAGAACTCAGAATTTGTGTACAAAGCCTTGGAATGAAGAGAATAGTGTTTATTTTTCCCATTAAGGCTGATTGGCTTTGGCGTTTTTTGTGCCAATCAGTTAAAATGCTGATGATTCCAGTATATACTTCTAAGAAAACTGTCTAATTGGGATAAAACTGTTAAAATACACAATGATAGTTCCTAGAAATGATGAAGAACGTGTAGGAAACACTTCTTGTACAGGTAAAAAGATTCTGACTAAACATACTGCCATATTCAATGAAGGAGCTTTCCAGTGGAAAGCTGTGAAATGATGAAAATACTGGTAATATTGACAATTCCGGCTACTTCAGGTGGCATTTTCATGGAAATGAGCTTCCAAATATTAGGAATTCATGTTTACAGAACTCAGAATTTGTGTACAAAGTCGTAGAATGAAGAGAATATTGTTTATCTTTTTAATTAAGCTGATTGCTTTGGCGTTTTCTGTGTCAATCAGTTAAAATGCTGACGATTCCAGTACATACTTCTAAGAAAACTGTCTAATTGGGATAAAACTGTCAAAATACACAATGATAGTTCCCAGAAATGATGAAACACGAGTAGGAAACACTTCATGTACACGTAAAAATATTCCGACTGAACTTACTGCTATATTCAATCAAGGGGGTTTCCAGTGGAATGCTGTGAAATGATGAAAATACTGGTAATATTGACAATTCCGGCTACTTCCTGTGGCGTTTTTACGAAAATGTGCTTTCAAATATTAGGAATTCATGTTTACAGAACTCAGAATTTGTGTACAAAGCCTTGCAATGAAGAGAATAGTGTTTATGTTTCCAATTATGGCTAATAAGCTTTGGCGTTTTTAGTGTCAATCTGCTAAAATGCTGACGATTCCAGTATATACTTCTAAGAAAACTGTCTAATTGGGCTAAAACTGTTAAAATACACAATGATAGTTTCCAGAAATGATGAAGAACATGTAAGAAACACTTCATGTACACGAAAAAAGATTCTGACTAAACTTAATATTGTATTCAATCAAGGAGGTTTCCAGTGGAAAGCTGTGCAATGATGAAAATACTGGTAATATCTACAATTCCGGCTACTTCCGGTGGCGTTTTCACGAAAATGTGCTTTCAAATATTAGCAATTCATGTTTCCAGAACTCAGATTTTATGTACAAGCCTTGGAATGAAGAGAATATTGTTTATGTTTCCAAATAAAGCTGATTGGCTTTGGCGTTTTCTGAGTCAATCAGTTAATATGCTGACTATTCCAGTACATACTTCTAAGAAAACTGTCTAATTAGGCTGAAACTGTTAAAATACACAATGATAGTTCCCAGAAATGATGAACAACGTGTAAGAAACACTTCATGTACACTTAAAATATTCTTACTATACTTACTGCCGTATTCAATCAAGGAGGTTTTCAGTGGAAAGCTATTAAATGATGAAAGTACTGGTAATATCTACAATTCCGGCTACTTCCGTTGGCGTTTTCAAGGAAATGTGCTTTCAAATATTAGGAATTCATGTTTCCTGAACTCAGAATTTGTGTACAAAGCCTTGGAATTAAGAGAATAGTGTTTATGTTTCCAATTAAGGCTGATTGGCTTTGGCGTTTTCTGTGTCAATCAGTTAATATGCTGACATTTCCAGTACATACTTCTAAGAAAACTGTCTAATTAGGCTAAAACTGTTAAAATACACAATGATAGTTCCCAGAAATGATGAAGAACGTGTAGGAAACACTTCGTGTACACGTAAAAATATTCTGACTGAACTTACTGCTATATTCAATCAAGGGTGTTTCCAGTGGAATGCTGTGAAATGATGAAAATACTGGTAATATTGACAATTCCGGCTAATTCCGGTGGCATTTTCACGGAAATGTGCTTTCAAATATTAGGAATTAATTTTTCCAGAACTCAGAATTAATATACAAAGCCTTGGAATGAAGAGAATAGTGTTTATGTTTCCAATTAAGGCTGATCAGCTTTGGCGTTTTGAGTGTCAATCAGGTAAATGCCAACGATTCCAGTATATACTTCTAAGAAAACTGTCTAATTGGGCTAAAACTGTTAAAATACACAATAATAGTTTCCAGATGATGAAGAACATGTAAAAAGGCTTCATGTACACGCAAAAATATTCTGAATGAACTTGCTGCCGTATTCAATCAAGGAGGTTTCCAGTGGAAACCTGTGAAATGATGAAAATACTGGTAATATTGACAATTCCGCCAACTTATCCTGGCATTTTCATGGAAATGTGCTTTCAGACATTAGGAATTCATGTTTTCAGAACTCAGAATTTGTGTGCAAAGCCTTGGAATGAAGAGAATGGTGTGTATGTTTCCAATTAAGGCTGATTGGCTTTGGCATTTTCAGTGTCAATCAGTTAAAATGCTGATGATTCCATTATATACTCTTAAGAAAACTGCCTAATTGGGCTAAAACTGTTAGAATACTTAATGATAGTTTCCCGAAATGATGAAGAACATGTAAGAAACACTTCATGTACACGCAAAAAGATTGTGACTGAACTTAATGCCGTATTCAATCAAGGAGGTTTCCAGTGGAAAGCTATTAAAAGATGAATGTACTGGTAATATTGACAATTCCGGCTACTTCCGGTGGCGTTTTCACGGAAATGTGCTTTCAAATATTAGGAATTCATGTTTCAGAACTCAGAATTTGTGTACAAAGCCTTGGAATGAAGAGAATAGTGTTTATGTTTCCAATTAAGGCTGATTGGCTTTGGCGTTTTCTGTGTCAATCAGTTAATATGCTGACATTTCCAGTACATGCTTCTAAGAAAACTGTCTAATTAGGCTAAAACTGTTAAAATACACAATGATAGTTCCCAGAAATGATGAAGAACGTGTAAGAAACACTTCATGTACACTTAAAAAGATTCTGACTATACTTACTACCGTATTCAATTAAGGAGGTTTCCAGTGTAAAGCTGTGCAATGATGAAAATACTGGTAATATCTACAATTACGGCTACTTCGGGTGGCATTTTCACGGAAATGTGCTTTCAAATATTAGGAATTCATGTTTACAGAACTCAGAATTTGTGTACAAACCTTGGAATGACGAGAATAGTGTTTATGTTTCCAATTAAGGCTGATTGGCTTTGGCGTTTTCAGTGTCAATCAGTTAAAATGCTGATGATTCCAGTATATACTCCTAAGAAAACTGCCAAATTGGGCTAAAACTGTTAAAATACAGAATGATAGTTTCCAGAAATGATGAAGAACATGTAAGAAACTCTTCATGTACCCGGAAAAAGATTCTGACTAAACTTAATATTGTATTCAATCAAGGAGGTTTCCATTGGAAAGCTATTAAATGATGAAAGTACGGGTAATATTGCCAATTCCGGCTACCTCTGGTGGCGTTTTCATGGAAATGTGCTTTCAAATATTAGGAATTCATGTTTCCAGGACCCAGAATTTGTGTACAAAGCTTTGGAATGAAGAGAATAGTGTTTATGTTTCCAATTAAGGCTGATTGGCTTTGTCATTTTCAGTGTCAATCAGTTAAAATGCTGATGATTCCAGTATATACTCCTAAGAAAACTGCCTAATTGGGCTAAAACTGTTAAAATACACAATGATAGTTTCCAGAAATGATGAAGAACATGTAAGAAACACTTCATGTACACGCAAAAAGATTCTGACTAAACTTACTGCCATATTCAATCAAGGAGGTTTCCAGTGGAAAGCTGTGAAATGATGAAAGTACTGGTAATATTGACAATTCCAGCTACTTCCGGTGGCATTATCATGAAAATGTGCTTTCAAATATTAGCAATTCATGTTTCCAGAACTCAGATTTTGTGTACAAAGCGTTGGAATGAAGAGAATAGTGTTCATGTTTCCAAATAAAGCTGATTGGCTTTGGCGTTTTCTGAGTTAATCAGTTAATATGCTGACGATTCCAGTACATACTTCTAAGAAAACTGTCTAATTAGGCTAAAACTGTTAAAATACACAATGATAGTTCCCAGAAATGATGAAGAACGTGTAGGAAACACTTCGTGTACACGTAAAAATATTCTGACTGAACTACTGCTATATTCAATCAAGGGTGTTTCCAGTGGAAAGCTGGGAAATGATGAAAATACTGGTAATATTGACAATTCCGGCTACTTCCGGTGGCGTTTTCACGGAAATGTGTTTTCAAATATTAGGAATTCATGTTTACAGACTTCAATTTGTGTATAAAGCCTTGGAATGAAGAGAATAGTGTTTCTGTTTCCAATTAAGGCTGATTGGCTTTGGCGTTTTCTCTGTGAATCAGTAAAACCTGAGGATTCCAGCTTATACTTCTAAGAAAACTGCCTAATTGTGCCAAAACTGATAAAATACATAATGATAGTTCCCAGAAATGATGATAACGTGTAAGAAACACTTCATGTACACGTAAAAAGATTCTGACTAAACTTAATGCCGTATTCAATCAAGAAGGTTTCCAGTGGAAAGCTGGGAAATGATGAAAATACTGGTAATATTGACAATTCCGGCTACTTCCGGTGGCGTTTTCACGGAAATGTGTTTACAAATATTAGGAATTCATGTTTACAGATCTCAGAATTTGTGTATAAAGCCTTGGAATGAAGAGAATAGTGTTTCTGTTTCCAATTAAGGCTGATTGGCTTTGGCGTTTTCTTTGTGAATCAGTTAAAAGGCTGAGGATTCCAGCTTATACTTCTAAGAAAACTGCCTAATTGTGCCAAAACTGTTAAAATACACTATGATATTTCCCAGAAATGATGATAACGTGTAAGAAACACTTCATGTACACGTAAAAAGATTCTGACTAAACTTACTGCTGTATTCAATCAAGAAGTGTTCCAGTGGAAAGCTGTGAAATGATGAAAATACTGGTAATATTGACAATTCCGGCTACTTCCGGTGGCGTTTTCACGGAAATGTGTTTTCAAATATTAGGAATTCATGTTTACAGAACTCAGAATTTGTGTATAACCCCTTGGAATGAAGAGGATAGTGTTTCTGTTTCCAATTAAAGCTGATTGGCTTTGGCGTTTTCTTTGTGAATCAGTTAAAAGGCTGAGGATTCCAGCTTATACTTCTAAGAAAACTGCCTAATTGTGCCAAAACTGTTAAAATACACAAGGAAAGTTCCCCGAAATGATGATAACGGGTAAGAAACACTTCATGTACACGTAAAAAGATTCTGACTAAACTTACTGCCGTATTCAGTAAAGAAGGGTTCCAGTGGAAAGCTGTGAAATGATGAAAATACTGGTAATATTGACAATTCCGGCTACTTCCGGTGGCGTTTTCACGGAAATGTGTTTCAAATATTAGGAATTCATGTATACAGACCTCAAATTTGTTTATACAGACATGGAATGAAGAGAATAGTTTTTCTGTTTCCAATTAAGGCTGATTGGCTTTGGCGTTTTCTTTGTGAATCAGTTAAAAGGCTGAGGATTCCAGCTTATACTTCTAAGAAAACTGCCTAATTGTGCCAAAACTGTTAAAATACACTATGATATTTCCCAGAAATGATGATAACGTGTAAGAAACACTTCATGTACACGTAAAAAGATTCTGACTAAACTTACTGCTGTATTCAATCAAGAAGTGTTCCAGTGGAAAGCTGTGAAATGATGAAAATACTGGTAATATTGACAATTCCGGCTACTTCCGGTGGCGTTTTCACGGAAATGTGTTTTCAAATATTAGGAATTCATGTTTACAGAACTCAGAATTTGTGTATAACCCCTTGGAATGAAGCGTATAGTGTTTCTGTTTCCAATTAAAGTAGATTGGCTTTGGCGTTTTCTTTGTGAATCAGTTAAAAGGCTCAGGATTCCAGCTTATACTTCTAAGAAAACTGCCTAATTTTGCCAAAACTGTTAAAATACACAAGGAAAGTTCCCCGAAATGATGATAACGTGTAAGAAACACTTCATGTACACGTAAAATCATTCTGACTAAACTTACTGCCGTATTCAATCAAGAAGGTTTCCATTGGAAAGCTGTGAAATGATGAAAATACTGGTAATATTGACAATTCCGGCTACTTCCGGTGGCGTTTTCACAGAAATGTGTTTTCAAATATTAGGAATTCATGTTTACAGAACTCAGAAATTGTGTATAAAGCCTTGGAATGAAGAGAATAGTGTTTCTGTTTCCAATTAAGGCTGATTGGCTTTGGCATTTTCTCTGTGAATCAGTAAAAAGCTGAGGATTCCAGCTTATACTTCTAAGAAAACTGCCTAATTGTGTCAAAACTGATGAAATACACAATGATAGTTCCCAGAAATGATGATAACGTGTAAGAAACACTTCATGTACACGTAAAAAGATTCTGACTAAACTTACTGCCGTATTCAGTCAAGAAGGGTTCCAGTGGAAAGCTGTGAAATGATGAAAATACTGGTAATATTGACAATTCCGGCTACTTCCGGTGGCGTTTTCACGGAAATGTGTTTTCAAATATTAGGAATTCATGTTTACAGATCTCAGAATTTGTGTATAAAGCCTTGGAATGAAGGAATAGTGTTTCTGTTTCCAATTAAGGCTGATTGGCTTTGGCGTTTTCTTTGTGAATCAGTTAAAAGGCTGAGGATTCCAGCTTATACTTCTAAGAAAACTGCCTAATTGTGCCAAAACTGTTAAAATACACTATTATAGTTCCCAGAAATGATGATAACGTGTAAGAAACACTTCATGTACACGTAAATAGATTCTGACTAAACTTACTGCCGTATTCAATCAAGAAGGGTTCCAGTGGAAAGCTGTGAAATGATGAAAATACTGGTAATATTGACAATTCCGGCTACTTCCGGTGGCGTTTTCACGGAAATGTGTTTTCAAATATTAGGAATTCATGTTTACAGAACTCAGAATTTGTGTATAAAGCCTTGGAATGAAGAGAATAGTGTTTCTGTTTCCAATTAAGGCTGATTGGCTTTGGCGTTTTCTTTGTGAATCAGTTAAAAGGCTGAGGATTCCACCTTATACTTCGAAGAAAACTGCCTAATTGTGCCAAAACTGTTAAAATACATAAGGAAAGTTCCCAGAAATGATGCTAACGTGTAGGAAACACTTCATGTACACATAAAAAGATTCTGACTAAATTACTGCCGTATTCAATCAAGAAAGTTTCCAGTGGAAAGTTGGGAAATGATGAAAATACTGGTAATATTGACAATTCCGGCTACTTCCGAGGGCGTTCAAACGGAAATGTGTTTCAAATATTAGGAATTCATGTTTACAGACCTCAAATTTGTGTATAAAGCCTTGGAATGAAGAGAATAGTGTTTCTGTTTCCAATTAAGGCTGATTGGCTTTGGCGTTTTCTCTGTGAATCAGTAAAACCTGAGGATTCCAGCTTATACTTCTAAGAAAACTGCCTAATTGTGCCAAAACTGATAAAATACATAATGATAGTTCCCAGAAATGATGATAACGTGTAAGAAACACTTCATGTACACGTAAAAAGATTCTGACTAAACTTAATGCCGTATTCAATCAAGAAGGTTTCCAGTGGAAAGCTGGGAAATGATGAAAATACTGGTAATATTGACAATTCCGGCTACTTCCGGTGGCGTTTTCACGGAAATGTGTTTTCAAATATTAGGAATTCATGTTTACAGACCTCAAATTTGTGTATAAAGCCTTGGAATGAAGAGAATAGTGTTTCTGTTTCCAATTAAGGCTGATTGGCTTTGGCGTTTTCTCTGTGAATCAGTAAAAAGCTGAGGATTCCAGCTTATACTTCTAAGAAAACTGCCTAATTGTGCCAAAACTGATAAAATACACAATGATAGTTCCCAGAAATGATGATAACGTGTAAGAAACACTTCATGTACACGTAAAAAGATTCTGACTAAACTTACTGCCGTATTCAGTAAAGAAGGGTTCCAGTGGAAAGCTGTGAAATGATGAAAATACTGGTAATATTGACAATTCCGGCTACTTCCGGTGGCGTTTTCACGGAAATGTGTTTTCAAATATTAGGAATTCATGTTTACAGAACTCAGAATTTGTGTATAACCCCTTGGAATGAAGAGTATAGTGTTTCTGTTTCCAATTAAAGCTGATTGGCTTTGGCGTTTTCTTTGTGAATCAGTTAAAAGGCTGAGGATTCCAGCTTATACTTCTAAGAAAACTGCCTAATTGTGCCCAAACTGTTAAAATACACAAGGAAAGTTCCCCGAAATGATGATAACGGGTAAGAAACACTTCATGTACACGTAAAAAGATTCTTACTAAACTTACTGCCCTATTCAATCAAGAATGTTCCAGTGGAAAGCTGTGAAATGATGAAAATACTGGTAATATTGAAAATTCCGGCTACTTCCGGTGGCGTTTTCACGGAAATGTGTTTTCAAATATTAGGAATTCATGTTTACAGACCTCAAATTTGTGTATACAGACATGGAATGAAGAGAATAGTGTTTCTGTTTCCAATTAAGGCTGATTGGCTTTGGCGTTTTCTCTGTGAATCAGTAAAAAGCTGAGGATTCCCGCTTATACTTCTAAGAAAACTGCCTAATTGTGCCAAAACTGATAAAATACACAATGATAGTTCCCAGAAATGATGATAACGTGTAAGAAACACTTCATGTACACGTAAAAAGATTCTGACTAAACTTACTGCCGTATTCAATCAAGAAGGTTTCCAGTGGAAAGCTGTGAAATGATGAAAATACTGGTAATATTGACAATTCCGGCTACTTCCGGTGGCGTTTTCACGGAAATGTGTTTTCAAATATTAGGAATTCAAGTTTACAGATCTCAGAATTTGTGTATACAGACATGGAATGAAGAGAATAGTGTTTCTGTTTCCGATTAAGGCTGATTGGCTTTGGCGTTTTCTTTGTGAATCAGTTAAAAGGCTGAGGATTCCAGCTTATACTTCTAAGAAAACTGCCTAACTGTGCCAAAACTGTTAAAATACACTATGATATTTCCCAGAAATGATGATAACGTGTAAGAAACACTTCATGTACACGTAAAAAGATTCTGACTAAACTTACTGCTGTATTCAATCAAGAAGTGTTCCAGTGGAAAGCTGTGAAATGATGAAAATACTGTTAAGATTGACAATTCCGGCTACTTCCGGTGGCGTTTTCACGGAAATGTGTTTACAAATATTAGGTATTCATGTTTACAGATCTCAGAATTTGTGTATAAAGCCTTGGAATGAAGAGAATAGTTTTTCTGTTTCCAATTAAGGCTGAGGATTCCAGCTTATACTTCTAAGAAAACTGCCTAATTGTGCCAAAACTGTTAAAATACACAATGAAAGTTCCCAGAAATGATGATAACGTGTAAGAAACACTTCATGTACACGTAAAAAGATTCTGACTAAACTTACTGCTGTATTCAATCAAGAAGTGTTCCAGTGGAAAGCTGTGAAATGATGAAAATACTGGTAATATTGACAATTCCGGCTACTTCCGGTGGCGTTTTCACGGAAATGTGTTTTCAAATATTAGGAATTCATGTTTACAGAACTCAGAATTTGTGTATAACCCCTTGGAATGAAGAGTATACTGTTTCTGTTTCCAATTAAAGCTGATTGGCTTTGGCATTTTCTTTGTGAATCAGTTAAAAGGCTGAGGATTCCAGCTTATACTTCTAAGAAAACTGCCTAATTGTGCCAAAACTGTTAAAATACACAAGGAAAGTTCCCCGAAATGATGATAACGGGTAAGAAACACTTCATGTACACGTAAAAAGATTCTGACTAAACTTAGTGCCGTATTCAATCAATAAGGTTTCCCGTGGAAAGCTGTGAAATGATGAAAATACTGGTAATATTGACAATTCCGGCTACTTCCGATGGCGTTTAAACGGAAATGTGTTTTCAAATATTAGGAATTCATGTTTACAGACTTCAATTTGTGTATAAAGCCTTGGAATGAAGAGAATAGTGTTTCTGTTTCCAATTAAGGCTGATTGGCTTTGGCGTTTTCTCTGTGAATCAGTAAAACCTGAGGATTCCAGCTTATACTTCTAAGAAAACTGCCTAATTGTGCCAAAACTGATAAAATACATAATGATAGTTCCCAGAAATGATGATAACGTGTAAGAAACACTTCATGTACACGTAAAAAGATTCTGACTAAACTTAATGCCGTATTCAATCAAGAAGGTTTCCAGTGGAAAGCTGGGAAATGATGAAAATACTGGTAATATTGACAATTCCGGCTACTTCCGGTGGCGTTTTCACGGAAATGTGTTTTCAAATATTAGGAATTCATGTTTACAGACCTCAAATTTGTGTATACAGACATGGAATGAAGAGAATAGTGTTTCTGTTTCCAATTAAGGCTGATTGGCTTTGGCTTTTTCTTTGTGAATCAGTTAAAAGGCTGAGGATTCCAGCTTATACTTCTAAGAAAACTGCCTAATTGTGCCAAAACTGTTAAAATACACAAGGAAAGTTCCCCGAAATGATGATAAGGGGTAAGAAACACTTCATGTATACGTTAAAAGATTCTGACTAAACTTACTGCCGTATTCAATCAAGAAGGTTTCCATTGGAAAGCTGTGAAATGATGAAAATACTGGTAATATTGAAAATTCCGGCTACTTCCGGTGGCGTTTTCACGGAAATGTGTTTTCAAATATTAGGAATTCATGTTTACAGAACTCAGAATTTGTGTATAAAGCCTTGGAATGAAGAGAATAGTGTTTCTGTTTCCAATTAAGTCTGATTGGCTTTGGCGTTTTCTCTGTGAATCAGTAAAAAGCTGAGGATTCCAGCTTATACTTCTAAGAAAACTACCTAATTGTGCCAAAACTGATAAAATACACAATGATAGTTCCCAGAAATGATGATAACGTGTAAGAAACACTTCATATACACGTAAAAAGATTCTGACTAAACTTACTGCTGTATTCAATCAAGAAGTGTTCCAGTGGAAAGCTGTGAAATGATGAAAATACTGGTAATATTGAAAATTCCGGCTACTTCCGGTGGCGTTTTCATGGAAATGTGTTTTCAAATATTAGGAATTCATGTTTACAGACCTCAAATTTGTGTATAAAGCCTTGGAATGAAGAGAATAGTGTTTCTGTTTCCAATTAAGGCTGATTGGCTTTGGCGTTTTCTTTGTGAATCAGTTAAAAGGCTGAGGATTCCAGCTTATACGTCTAAGAAAACTGCCTAATTGTGCCAAAACTGTTAAAATACACAATGAAAGTTCCCAGAAATGATGATAACGTGTAAGAAACACTTCATGTACACGTAAAAAGATTCTGACTAAACTTACTGCCTTATTCAATCAAGAAGGTTTCCCGTGGAAAGCTGGGAAATGATGAAAATACTGGTAATATTGACAATTCCGGCTACTTCCGATGGCGTTTAAACGGAAATGTGTTTTCAAATATTAGGAATTCATGTTTACAGACCTCATATTTGTGTATAAAGCCTTGGAATGAAGAGAATAGTGTTTCTGTCTCCAATTAAGGCTGATTGGCTTTGGCGTTTTCTTTGTGAATCAGTTAAAAGGCTGAGGATTCCAGCTTATACTTCTAAGAAAACTGCCTAACTGTGCCAAAACTGTTAAAATACACTATGATATTTCCCAGAAATGATGATAACGTGTAAGAAACACTTCATGTACACGTAAAAAGATTCTGACTAAACTTACTGCTGTATTCAATCAAGAAGTGTTCCAGTGGAAAGCTGTGAAATGATGAAAATACTGGTAATATTGACAATTCCGGCTACTTCCGGTGGCGTTTTCACGGAAATGTGTTTTCAAATATTAGGAATTCATGTTTACAGAACTCAGAATTTGTGTATAAAGCCTTGGAATGAAGAGAATAGTGTTTCTGTTTCCAATTAAGGCTGAGGATTCCAGCTTATACTTCTAAGAAAACTGTCTAATTGTGCCAAAAGTGTTAAAATACACTATGATAGTTCACAGAAATGATGATAACGTGTAAGAAACACTTCATGTACACGTAAGAAGATTCTGACTAAACTTACTGCTGTATTCAATCAAGAAGTGTTCCAGTGGAAAGCTGTGAAATGATGAAAATACTGGTAATATTGACAATTCCGGCTACTTCCGGTGGCGTTTTCACGGAAATGTGTTTTCAAATATTAGGAATTCATGTTTACAGAACTCAGAATTTGTGTATAAAGCCTTGGAATGAAGTGAATAATGTTTCTGTTTCCAATTAACGCTCATTGGCTTTGGCGTTTTCTTTGTGAATCACTTAAAAGGCTGAGGATTCCAGCTTATACTTCTAAGAAAACTGCCTAATTGTGCCAAAACTGTTAAAATACACAAGGAAAGTTCCCAGAAATGATGATAACGTGTAAGAAACACTTCATGTACACGTAAAAAGATTCTGACTAAACTTACTGCCGTATTCAATCAAGAAGGTTTCCCGTGGAAAGCTGGGAAATTATGAAAATATTGGTAATATTGACAATTCCGGCTACTTCCGGTGGCGTTTTCACGGAAATGTGTTTTCAAATATTAGGAATTCATGTTTACAGACCTCAAATTTGTGTATAAAGCCTTGGAATGAAGAGAATAGTGTTTCTGTTTCCAATTAAGGCTGATTGGCTTTGGCATTTTCAGTGTCAATAAGTTAAAATGCTGACGATTCCAGTATATACTTCTAAGAAAACTGTCTAATTGGGCTAAAACTGTTATAGTACACAATGATAGTACTGACTAATGGTGAAGAACATGTAAGAAAAACTTCATGTACACGTAAAAAGATTCTGACTAAACTTACTGCCAATTAAATCAAGGAGGTTTGCAGTGGAAACTCTGAAATGATCAAAATACTGGTAATATTGACAATTCCGGCTACTTCCGGTGGGGTTTTAGGGAATGTGCTTTCAAATATTAGGAGTTCATGTTTACAGAACTCAGAATTTGTGTATAAAGCCTTGGAATGAAGAGAATAGTGCTTATGTTTCCAATTAAGGCTGATTGGCTTTGGCATTTTCAGTGTCAATCAGTTAAAATCCCGACGATTCCAGTATATACTTCTAAGAAAACTGTCTAATTGGGCTAAAACTGTGAAAATACACAATGATAATTCCCAGAAATGATGAAGAATGTGTAAGAAACACTTCATTTACACGTAAAAAGATTCTGAATAATCTTACTGCCAATTCAATCAAGGAAGTTTCAAGTGGAAAGCTGTGAAATGATGAAAAAACTGGTAATATTGACAATTCCGGCTACTTCCTGGGGCGTTTTCACGGAAATGTGCTTTCACATATGAGGAATTCATGTTTCCAGAACTTAGAATTTGTGTACAAAGCCTTGGAATGAAGAGAATATCGCTTATGTTTCCAATTAAGGCTGATTGGCTTTGGCGTTTTAAGTGTCAATCAGTTAAAATGCTGACGATTCCAGTATATACTTCTAAGAAAACTGTCTAATTGGGTTTTAACTGTTAAAATACACAATAATAGTTACGAGAAATGATGAAGAACGTGTAGGAAACACCTCATGTACACGTAAAAAAATTCTGACTAAACTTACTGTCGTATTCAATCAAGGAGTTTTCCAGTGGAAAGCTGTGAAATGATGAAAATATTGGTATTATTGACAATTCTGGCTACTTCCTGTGGCGTTTTCACAGAAATGTGCTTTCAAATATTAGGAATTCATTTTTCCAGAACTCAGAATTTGTGTACAAAGCCTGGAATGAAGAGAATAGTGTTTATGTTTCCAATTAAGGCTGATTGGCTTTGGCATTTTCAGTGTCAATAAGTTAAAATGCTGATGATTCCAGTATATACTTCTAAGAAAACTGTCTAATTGGGCTATAACTGTTAAAATACACAATAATAGTTCCGAGAAACCTTTAAGAGCGTGTAAGAAACACTTCATGTACACGTAAAAAGGTCCTGACTAAACTTACTGCCGTATTCATTCCAGGAGGTTTCCAGTGAAAAGCTGTGAAATTGATGAAAATTCTGGTAATATTAAACATTCCGTCTACTCCCGGTGGCGTTTTCACAGAAATGTGCCTCACATATTAGCAATTCTTGTTTCCAGAACTCAGAATTTGTGTACAAAGCCTTGGAATGGAGAGAATAGTGGTTATGTTTCCAATTAAGGCTGATTGGCTTTGGCGTTTTCAGTATCAATCAGTTCAAATGCTGAGGATTCCAGTATATACTTCTAAGAACACTGTCTAATTGGGCTAAAACTGTTATAATACACAATGATAGTTCCGAGAAATGATGAAGAATGTGTAAGAAACCCTTCATGAACACGTAAAGATTCTGACTAAACTAACTGCCAATTCAATCAAGGAGGTTTCCAGTGGAAAGCTGTGAAATGATGAAAATACTGGTAATATTGACAAGTATGGCTACTTCCGGTGGCCTTTTCAGGGAATGTTCTTTCAAATATTAGGCGTTCGAGTTAACAGAACTCAGAATATATGTACAAAGCCTTGGAATGAAGAGAATAGTGCTTATGTTTCCAATTATGGCTGATTGGCTTTGGCCTTTTCAGTGTCTATCAGTTAAAATGCCGGCGATTCCAGTATATACTTCTAAGAAAACTGTCTAATTGGGCTGTAACTGTTAACATACACAATAATAGTTACGAGAAATGATGAAGAACGTGTAAGAAACACTTCATGTACACGTAAAAAGATTCTGATTAAACTTACTGACGTATTCAATCAAGGAGGTTTCCAGTGGAAAGCTGTGAAATGATGAAAATACTGGTAATATTTACCATTCCTTCTACTCCCGGTAGCGTTTTCACAGGAATGTGCATTCACATATTAGCAATTCATGTCTACAGAACTCAGAATTTGTGAATAAAGCCTTGGAATGAAGAGAATATTGTTTATGTTTCCAATTAAGGCTGATTGGCTTTGGCATTTTCAGTGTCAATCAGTTAAAATGCTGATGATTCCAGTATATACTCCTAAGAAAACTGCCAAATTGGGATAAAACTGTTAAAATACACAATGATAGTTCCCAGACATGATGAAGAACGTGTAGGAAACACTTCTTGTACAGGTAAAAAGATTCCCACTAAACTTACTGCCATATTCAATCAAATGGATTTCCAGGGGAAAGCTGTGAAATGAAGAAAATACTGGTAAAATCGACAATTCCGCCTACTTCGGGTGGCATTTTCACGGAAATGTGCTTTCAAATATTAGGAATTCATGTTTACAGAACTCAGAATATGTGTACAAAGCCTTGGAATTAAAAGAATAGTGTTTATACTTCCAATTAATGCTGACTGGCTTTGGCATTTTCAGTGAAATCAGTTAAAATGCTGACGATTCCAGTATATACTTCTATGAAAACTGTCTAATTGGGCAAAAACTGTTAAAACACACAATGAGAGTTCCCAGAAATGAAGAAGAACGTATAGGAAACACTTCATGTACACATAAAAAGATTCTGACTAAACTTACTGCCTAATTCAATCAAGGAGTTTTGCAGTGGAAAGCTCTGAAATGAAGAAAATACTGGTAATATTGACAATTCCGGCTACTTCCGGTGGCGTTTTCACGGAAATGAGCTTTCAAATATTACGAATTCATGTTTCCAGAACTAAGAATTTGTGTACAAATCCTTCAATGAAGAGAATAGTGTTTATGTTTCCAATTAAGGCAGATAGGCTTTGGCGTTTTCTGTGTCAATAAGTTAAAAGGCTGACGATTCCAGTACATACTTCTAAGAAAACTGTCTAATTAGGCTAAAACTCTTAAAATACACAATGATAGTTCCCAGAAATGATGAGGAACGTGTAAGAAACACAGCATATACACGTAAAAATATTCCCACTAAACTTACTGCCATATTCAATCAAGGAGATTTCCAGTGGAAAGCTGTGAAATGATGAAAATACTGGTAATATTGACAATTCCGGCTACTTCCTGTGGCGTTTTTACGGAAATGTGCTTTCAAATATTAGGAATTCATGTTTCCAGAACTCAGAATATGTGTACAAAGCCTTGGAATTAAAAGAATAGTGTTTATGTTTCCACTTAATGCTGACTGGCTTTGGCGTTTTCAGTGTGAATCAGTTAAAATTCTGACGATTCCACTACATGCTTCTAAGAAAACTGTCTAATTGGGGTAAAACTGTTAAAATACACAATGATAGTTTCCAGAAATTATGAAGAACGTGTAAGAAACACTTCATGTACACGTAAAAATATTCCCACTAAACTTACTAGCATATTCAATAAAGGGGGTTTCCAGTGGAAAGCTTTGAAATGATGAAAATACTGGTAAAATCGGAAATTCCGGCTACTTCGGGTGGCTTTATTACGGAAATGTGCTTTCAAATATTAGGAATTCATGTTTACAGAACTCACAATTTGTGTACAAAGTCTTGGAATGAAGAGAATATTGTTTATGTTTCCAAATCAGCCTGATTGGCTTTGGCGTTTTCCATGTCAATCAGTTAAAATGCTGACGATTCCAGTACATACTTCTAAGAAAACTGTCTAATTGGGGTAAAAGTGTTAAAATACACAATGATAGTTCCCAGAAATGATGAAGAACGTGTAGGAAACACTTCATGTTCACGTAAAAATATTCCCACTAAACTTACTGCCATATTCAATAAAGGGGGTTTCCAGTGGAAAGCTGTGAAATGATAAAAATACTGGTAAAATTGGAAATTCCGGCTACTTCGGGTGGCATTTTTCAGAAATATGCTTTCAAAAATTAGGAATTCATGTTTACAGAACTCAGAATTTTTGTATAAAGCCTTGGAATGAGGAGAATAGTGTTTAGGTTTCCAATTAATGCTGATTGGCTTTGGCGTTTTCAGTGTGAATCAGTTAAAATGCTGACGATTCCAGTATATACTTCTAAGAAAACTGTCTAATTGGGGTAAAAGTGTTAAAATACACAGTGATAGTTCCCAGAAATTATGAAGAACGTGTAAGAAACACTTCATGTAGAGGACATAGAAGATGGCGGCGATATAGGCAGATGCGTCTCAGATCGCGTCCTGGAGCAAATGCAGTGAGCAGCTGAAACTAATAACACCCACCCCGAATTGGCAAGAGGGCTCAGCTGGTGAGACGGTTTGCAGCCAGGAAGGGCAGAACTCCCCTGGAAAGGTAAAAAAAAAAACCCAGGGATTTGGGCAGGAAAGTTTGCCAGACCTCTGAGCCCAGAGGGTCGGAGGGAGACCGAGTGGCAGACAGCCGTGTCCCTTGGGACAGGCACAGCCCCTGAAGGGGAAAGGCGATCCGAGGGATTCCTGGCACCAGGGGATTTGAAAGCTGGGTTCTGTGATCACGGAGGACTGAGCCTAAAGGGGGCAGCCTGAAGAGCTGACCTGACCATGCAGTGCCCGTAAAAGAAGAGTTTACAGAAACCAAGCCCTCCCCGTTTCCGCGGCCGGCATTTGTTTGTTTGTTCTCGCCGAACCCTGTTCATGGGACATTTCGGATATAGACACTGACCTGTGCTGAACAGAGGGAGAGGGTTCGGAGGAGTGGAATCCGGGGAGATACTGAGGAGAGGCGGGGGGCCAGGAGAGGTGGAAGCGAATTGAGTGCTGAGACGCCCCTCAGCCCAGGACTGGGGCGGCCATTCTCTCTGGAGAGTGAGACTCCTCCCCCCAGCCCCCAGGCAAGGAGCACAGCCACACCCAGATTCCACCCTGAATGAGATCAAGGATTAAAATAATCTAATCAGCCCCTGGGAGTTAACAGGGTCTGACTTATAGAGGGATTTTCAATGCTGTATAGCCTCAGAGGCCAAGCCCAGAACACTGCCACCCAGAGGCTGAGCCACAAACTGACTCTTTGCTAAACACAAAATAAGGCGGGCTAGGAAAAAAATCCGGCCTGCTTTAAAATAACGACTGTGGTTTAAAACACAGAGGAACAGTGTATCACAGGGAAACTCAACACTCTCCTGAATACCTGGCAGGACTAAATGCGAGCCAGACTGAAGAATAGAAGAACCGAAGGACCTTCACTACTGCAATTCTTTTTTCTTTTTTCACCTTTTAACTAAGAAACCAATTTATTTTTATTTTTTTTATTTTTTCCCTTTTTTTTCTTTTTTTTTTTTTTTTTTTTTCTTCCTCTTTTTCCATCACCTGGTTTTACCCTTTTAATTACTACCTTCTTATTTTTAACCAGTATTATTACTGCTACCATTTTACCATCTTTTAAATTGCCATTTTATTTTCTCTTTATTTTATTTTGGGTTTAGTGTTCTCCATTCTATTTTCATCGTTATATTATTGGTGGTTTCTAGTTTGCACCCATCTACAGGGAGTTGTTGCTGGAATTTGCTGGGATTAGTGGTGGTTCTATAGGAGTATTCTCATCATATAAAAAGTCTCTTCCCCTCTTCCACTTCATTCTCTCTTTTCACTCTTTTTTTTTTCTTCTTTTCTAGCTTTTATTTTCCCCCCTTCTTTTTCCCAATTTCATTTCTGCACTCTTTTTTTGGGGTCCATACTTTTCTTTTTTCTCTTTTATCTTTTTCTTTTCCTTCTGCCTTATCCCCTAATTCTCTTAATTCGGGTGGTCGCCTTTATTTGGGGTTATTAATATCGTGAATATATTTGTGTTTAGTGCCTGGTACGTGGTGCCTTGTTGTGTTGTATTTTGTGCCCTTAAATCAACGCAGCAGATCCAAGCAACAGCAATCTCCTGAGGACCATACCCTCTGCTAAGGAACAGCAGCTGTACGTGAAACCGCCCCCACCAGCCAGAAGAGCCACCACAGCTGTGAACAGCACCCACCAGAGGAGCTGCCGCCAACTGAAGAGCAGCTGCTACCGCAACCGCCCGAAGAGCAACCACAGACCAAGGACTCACTGCCACCCAGGGAGCAGCCACTGAACGACTCAACGTCTAGATATGTCAGTGAGATCAAACATGTGTAGACAAAGAAACCCCCAAAGGAAAGAGAAGGAGGACTCTCCAGAAAAGCAGCTAAGTAATACAGAGGCATGCAACATGACAGAAAAAGAATTCAGAATAAGGGTCCTAGAGTGCATAAACCGGATGGAGGAAAAAATCGACAACCTCTGCAAGAAGCAAGAAGAAACAGATGAAAAACTCAACAACTTAAGTAAGACCCAAGAAGAAATGAAGAGTGATATAGCTGCAATAAAAAACACCATTGAAAGTATCAACAGTAGACTAGGAGAAGCAGAGGACCGAATTAGTGAATTAGAAGACAAGAAAGCAAAACACACCCAAAATGTACTGCAATTGGAGAAAAAAATTAAAAAACAGGAGGAGAGCCTAAGGGAGCTTTGGGACAACATGAAACGAAACAACATACGAATAATAGGGGTACCAGAACAACAGAAAGATGAACAAGGATTAGAAAACCTATTCGAAGAAATAATATCAGAAAACTTCCCTGAGGTGGGGAAGAAAAAAGTCACACAAGCCCAGAGAGTCCCAAACAAGGTGAACCCGAAAAGACCCACACCAAGACACATCATAATTACCATGGCAAATGTTCAGGACAAAGAGAAAATCTTACAGGCCGCAAGAGAGAGATGGAAAGTCACATACAAAGGATCTCCCATTAGATTATCAAATGATTTCTCAACAGAAACACATCAGGCCAGAAAAGAATGGACAGAAATTTACAAAGTGATGCAAAGCAAAGGACTGAATCCAAGAATACTCTATCCAACAAGGCTATCATTCAAACTTGAAGGGGAAATAAGAAGCTTCACAGACAAAAAAGGGCTAAGGGAGTTTATCACCACTAAGCCAGCAATGCATGGAATGCTAAAGGGTCTGGTATAAAAAGAAGAAATAAAAAGCTCAGAAAGAAAACAGCCACACAAAAAAAAGAAATGGCTACAAACAAGTACCTTTCAATAATAACTTTAAACGTAAACGGACTAAATGCTCCAACCAAAAGACATCAAGTGGCTGAATGGATAAAAAAAACATGACCCATACATCTGCTGTCTACAAGAAACCCACCTCATTAGAAGGGACTCACACAGACTGAAAGTGAAAGGATGGAAAAATATCTTTCAGGCAAATGGAAAGGAAAAGAAAGCTGGGGTAGCAATACTTACATCGGACAAAATAGACCTCAAAGTGAAGGCCATAACAAGAGATAGGGAAGGACACTTCATAATACTAAAGGGATCAATACAACAAGAAGATATAACCCTGGTAAACATATATGCACCCAATACAGGAGCACCCAGATTTATAAAAAAACTCCTGGAAGATATCAAAGGAGAGATCGACAACAATACAATCATAGTAGGGGACTTTAATACACCACTGACAGCACTGGATAAGTCCTATAGACAAACAATCAGCAAAGATACAGCAATCCTAAATGACTCACTTGATCAGATGGACTTAATAGACATCTTCAGAACGCTTCACCCCAAAGCCAGGGAATATACGTTCTTCTCAAGTGCTCATGGGACATATTCAAAAATAGACCACATATTGGGTCACATGCAAAGTCTTCCGAAATTCAAGAAGATTGAAACCATACCAAGCATCTTCACAGACCACGATGGCATAATATTAGAAATAAACTACAATAAAAACAACCCCAAATACTCAAACACCTGGAAGCTGAATAGCATGCTATTAAATATTGATTGGGTTACCAATGAGATCAAAGAAGAAATTAAAAACATCCTGGAAACTAATGACAATGAAAACACAACAATCCAAAACCTATGGGACACAATGAAAGCAGTCCTGAGAGGGAAGTTTATAGCTCTACAGGCCTATCTCAAAAAACAAGAAAAAATGGTAGTAAATCATCTAACTCTACAACTCAAAGATTTAGAAAGAGAGCAACAAGAAAACCCCACAGTGAGCAGAAGGAAGGAGATAATAAAGATTAGAGCAGAAATAAATGACATAGAGACCAAAAAAACAATACAGAAAATCAATGAAACCAAGAGCTGGTTCTTTGAAAGGATAAACAAGATTGATAAACCCCTAGCCAGACTCACCAAGAAGCAAAGAGAGAGGACTCAAATAAACAAAATCAGAAACGATAGAGGCGAAATAACAACAGACCCCACAGAAATACAAATGATTGTTAAAAAATACTTTGGACAGCTCTACTCCAACAAACTAGACAACCTGGAGGAAATGGACAAATTCCTAGAAAAATACAACATTCCAAAACTCAATCAGGAAGAATCTAAAAATCTCAACAGGCCAATAACTATGGAAGAAATTGAAGCAGTCATCAAAAAGCTTCCATCAAACAAAAGCCCAGGACCAGACAGCTTCACAGGGGAGTTTTACCAAACATTCAAGGAAGAACTAAAACCTATCCTCCTCAGACTACTACAAAAAAATCAAGAGGAAGGAACACTTCCAAGCTCATTCTATGAAGCCAGCATCACCCTAATACCAAAACCAGGTAAAGACAACACAATGAAAGAGAATTACAGACCAATATCCCTCATGAACATAGATGCCAAAATCCTCAACAAAATCTTAGCAAATCGGATCCAGCAGTACATCAGAAAGATCATACACCATGACCAAGTAGGATTTATCCCAGGGATGCAAGGATGGTACAATATCCGCAAATCAATAAACGTGATACATCACATAAACAAATTGAAAGAAAAAAACCACATGGTCATATCAATTGATGCAGAAAAAGCATTTGACAAAATTCAACACCCATTTTTGATAAAAACTCTCAGCAAGGTGGGAATAGAAGGATCATACCTCAACATAATAATAGCCATATATGAAAAACCCACAGCCAAAATCATACTCAATGGACAAAAACTAACAACATTTGCTCTAAGAACGGGAACAAGACAGGGGTGCCCCCTCTCACCACTCCTGTTCAACATAGTACTGGAAGTGTTAGCCATTGCAATTAGGCAAGAAGAAGAAATAAAAGGCATCCAAATTGGAAAAGAGGAAGTAAAACTGTCCTTATTTGCTGATGACATGATATTATACATACAAAACCCTAGAGAGTCCATCAAGAAGCTACTAGACTTAATACATGAATTTGGCAATGTAGCAGGATACAAAATTAACCCCAAGAAATCTGAGGCATTTCTATACACCAATAGTGAACTTTCAGAAAGAGAGATTATAAAAACAATCCCGTTTACCATCGCACCAAAAAAATTAAGTTACCTAGGAATAAACTTAACTAAAGAAGTAAAAGACCTCTACTCAGAAAACTACAGGACGTTGAAAAAAGATATAGAGGAAGACATAAACAGATGGAAGAACATACCGTGTTCATGGATTGGTAGAATCAACATCATTAAAATGTCCATACTACCCAAAGCAATCTATAAATTCAACGCACTTCCCATTAAAATACCAATGGCATACTTCATAGATCTAGAACGAACTCTTCAAAAATTCATCTGGAATAAAAAAAGACCCCGAATTGCTGCAGCAATCCTGAAAAACAACAAAGTAGGTGGGATCTCAATACCAGACATCAAGATGTATTACAAAGCCACTGTTCTCAAAACTGCCTGGTACTGGCACAAGAATAGGCATATAGATCAATGGAATAGAATAGAGAGCCCAGAAATTGGCTCGAACCAATATGCTCAATTAATATTTGACAAAGGAGGCAAGAACATACAATGGAGCCAAGATAGTCTCTTCAATAAATGGTGTTGGGAAAATTGGACAGATATATGCAAGAAAATGAAACTAGAACACCAACTTACACCATATACAAAAATAAACTCAAAATGGATAAAGGACTTAAATGTACGACAGGAAACCATAAAAATTCTAGAAGAATCCAAAAGCAACAAAATCTCCGACATATGCCAAAGCAATTTCTTCACTGATACAGCTCCTAGGACACTTGAAACTAAAGAGAAAATGAACAAATGGGACTACATCAAAATAAAAAGCTTCTGCACAGCAAAAGAAACCATCAACAAAACAACGAGAAATCCCACTGTGTGGGAAAACATATTTGCCAATGTCATATCTGATAAGGGCCTAATCTCCAAAATTTATAGGGAACTCACACAACTTAACAAAAAGAAGATAAACAATCCAATAAAAAAATGGGCAAAGGACCTAAATAGACACCTTTCAAAAGAGGACATTCAGAAAGCCAAGAGACATATGAAAACATGCTCAAAGTCACTAATCATCCGAGAGATGCAAATTAAAACAACAATGAGGTACCATCTCACACCTGTCAGACTGGCTATCATCAACAAATCAACAAACGACAAGTGCTGGAGAGGATGTGGAGAAAAAGGAACACTTGTGCACTGCTGGTGGGAATGCAGACTGGTGCAGCCACTATGGAAGACAGTATGGAGTTTCCTCAAAAAGCAACAAATGGAACTCCCATTTGACCCTGTGATCCCACTTCTAGGAATATATCCCAAGAAACCAGAAACACCAATCAGAAAGGATATATGCACCCCTATGTTCATAGCAGCACAATTCACCATAGCTAAGATCTGGAAACAGCCTAAGTGCCCATCAGTAGATGAATGGATTAGAAAACTGTGGTACATCTACACGATGGAATACTATGCTGCTCTAAAAAGGAAGGAACTCTTACCATTTCCAACGGCATGGATGGAACTAGAGAGCATTATGCTAAGTGAAATAAGCCAGTCAATGAACGAAAAATACCACATGATCTCACTTATTCATGGATAATTGAGACCATTATAAACTTTTGAACAATAATAGATACAGAGGCAGAGCTGCCTCAAACAGAGTGTCAAACTGCAACGGGAAGGCCGGGGAGGGTTCGGGTGCGGGAGGTAGGGGGGTAAGAGATCAACCAAAGGACTTGTATGCATGCATATAAGCATAACCAATGGACATAAGACACTGGGGGATAGGGGAGGCTAGGGGACTGTCTTGGGCGGGGGGGAAAAAATGGACACATATGTAATACCCTTTGTAATAAAAAATAAAATTTAAAAAAAAGAGAAAGAAACACTTCATGTACACGTAAAAATATTCCAACTGAACTTACTAGCATATTCAATAAAGTGGGTTTCCAGTGGAAAGCTGTGAAATGATGAAAATACTGGTAAAATCGACAATTCCGGCTACTTCTGGTGGCATTTTCACCGAAATGTGCTTTCAAAAATTAGGAATTCATGTTTACAGAACTCAGAATATGTGTACAAAGCCTTGGAATGAAGAGAATAGTGTTTATGTTTCCAATTAATGCTGATTGGCTTTGGCGTTTTCAGTGTCAATCAGTTAAAATGCTGACGATTCCAGTATATACTTCTAAGAAAACTGTCTAATTGGGCTAAAACTGTTAAAATACACAATGATAGTTCCCAGAAATGATGAAGAACGTGTAAGAAACAATTCATGTACACGTAAAAAGATTCTTACTAAAGTTACTGCCGTATTCAATCAAGGAGGTTTCCAGTGGAAGCTGTGAAATGATGAAAATACTGGTAATATCGACAATTCCGGCTACTTCGGGTGGCATTTTCTTGGAAATGTGCTTTAACATATTAGGAATTCATGTTTACAGAGCTCAGAATTTGGGTTCAAAGCCTTGGAATAAAGAGAATAGTGTTTATCTTTCCAATTAATGCTGATTGGCTTTGGCGTTTTCAGTGTCAATCAGTTAAAATGATGACGATTCCAATATATACATCTAAGAAACCTGTCTAATTGGGCTAAAACTGTTAAAATGCACAATGAGAGTTCCCAGAAATGATGAAGAACGTACTGAAAAAACACTTCACGTACACGTAAAAAGATTCTGATTAAACTTACTGCGGTATTCAATCAAGCAGTTTTCCAGTGGAAAGCTGTAAAATGAAGAAAATACTGGTAATATTGACAATTCCGGCTACTTCCGGTGGCGTTTTTACGGAAATGAGCTTTCAAATTAGAGGAATTCATGTTCCAGAATTCAGAATTTGTGTACAAAGCCTTAGAATGAAGAGATTAGTGCTTATGTTTCTAATTAAGACTGATTGGCTTTGGCATTTTCTGTGTAAATCAGTTAAAATGCTGACGATTACACTACATACTTCTAAGAAAACTGTCTCATTAGGCTAAAAACGGTTAAAATACACAATGATAGTTCCCAGAAATGATGAAGAACGTGTAGGAACCACTTCATGTACAGGTAAAAAGATTCTGACTAAGCTTACTGCCGTATTCAATCAAAGAGGTTTCCAGTGTAAAGCTGTGAAATGAAGAAAATACTGGTAATATTGACAATTCCGGCTACTTGCCATGGAGTTTTCACGGAAATGAGCTTTCAAATATTAGGAATTCATGTTTCCAGAACTCAGAATTTGTGTACAAAGCCTTGGAATGAAGAGAATAGTTTTTATTTTTCCCATTAAGGCTGATTGGCTTTGGCGTTTTCTGTGTCAATCAGTTAAAATGCTGACGATTCCAGTACATACTTCTAAGAAAACTGTCTAATTGGGATAAAACTGTTAATATACACAATAATAGTTCCAAGAAATGATGAAGAGCGTCTAGGAAACACTTCTTGTACAGGTAAAAATATTCTGACTAAACTTACTGCCATATTCAAAGAAGGAGCTTTCCAGTGGAAAGCTGTGAAATGATGAAAATACTGGTAATATTGACAATTCCGGCTACTTCAGGTGGCATTTTCATGGAAATGAGCTTCCAAATATTAGGAATTCATGTTTACAGAACTCAGAATTTGTGTACAAAGTCGTAGAATGAAGAGAATATTGTTTATCTTTTTAATTAAGCTGATTGCTTTGGCGTTTTCTGTGTCAATCAGTTAAAATGCTGACGATTCCAGTACATACTTCTAAGAAAACTGTCTAATTGGGATAAAACTGTCAAAATACACAATGATAGTTCCCAGAAATGATGAAACACGAGTAGGAAACACTTCATGTACACGTAAAAATATTCCGACTGAACTTACTGCTATATTCAATCAAGGGGGTTTCCAGTGGAATGCTGTGAAATGATGAAAATACTGGTAATATTGACAATTCCGGCTACTTCCTGTGGCGTTTTTACGAAAATGTGCTTTCAAATATTAGGAATTCATGTTTACAGAACTCAGAATTTGTGTACAAAGCCTTGCAATGAAGAGAATAGTGTTTATGTTTCCAATTATGGCTAATAAGCTTTGGCGTTTTTAGTGTCAATCTGCTAAAATGCTGACGATTCCAGTATATACTTCTAAGAAAACTGTCTAATTGGGCTAAAACTGTTAAAATACACAATGATAGTTTCCAGAAATGATGAAGAACATGTAAGAAACACTTCATGTACACGAAAAAAGATTCTGACTAAACTTAATATTGTATTCAATCAAGGAGGTTTCCAGTGGAAAGCTGTGCAATGATGAAAATACTGGTAATATCTACAATTCCGGCTACTTCCGGTGGCGTTTTCACGAAAATGTGCTTTCAAATATTAGCAATTCATGTTTCCAGAACTCAGATTTTATGTACAAGCCTTGGAATGAAGAGAATATTGTTTATGTTTCCAAATAAAGCTGATTGGCTTTGGCGTTTTCTGAGTCAATCAGTTAATATGCTGACTATTCCAGTACATACTTCTAAGAAAACTGTCTAATTAGGCTGAAACTGTTAAAATACACAATGATAGTTCCCAGAAATGATGAACAACGTGTAAGAAACACTTCATGTACACTTAAAATATTCTTACTATACTTACTGCCGTATTCAATCAAGGAGGTTTTCAGTGGAAAGCTATTAAATGATGAAAGTACTCGTAATATCTACAATTCCGGCTACTTCCGTTGGCGTTTTCAAGGAAATGTGCTTTCAAATATTAGGAATTCATGTTTCCTGAACTCAGAATTTGTGTACAAAGCCTTGGAATTAAGAGAATAGTGTTTATGTTTCCAATTAAGGCTGATTGGCTTTGGCGTTTTCTGTGTCAATCAGTTAATATGCTGACATTTCCAGTACATACTTCTAAGAAAACTGTCTAATTAGGCTAAAACTGTTAAAATACACAATGATAGTTCCCAGAAATGATGAAGAACGTGTAGGAAACACTTCGTGTACACGTAAAAATATTCTGACTGAACTACTGCTATATTCAATCAAGGGTGTTTCCAGTGGAATGCTGTGAAATGATGAAAATACTGGTAATATTGACAATTCCGGCTAATTCCGGTGGCATTTTCACGGAAATGTGCTTTCAAATATTAGGAATTAATTTTTCCAGAACTCAGAATTAATATACAAAGCCTTGGAATGAAGAGAATAGTGTTTATGTTTCCAATTAAGGCTGATCAGCTTTGGCGTTTTGAGTGTCAATCAGGTAAATGCCAACGATTCCAGTATATACTTCTAAGAAAACTGTCTAATTGGGCTAAAACTGTTAAAATACACAATAATAGTTTCCAGATGATGAAGAACATGTAAAAAAGGCTTCATGTACACGCAAAAATATTCTGAATGAACTTGCTGCCGTATTCAATCAAGGAGGTTTCCAGTGGAAACCTGTGAAATGATGAAAATACTGGTAATATTGACAATTCCGCCAACTTATCCTGGCATTTTCATGGAAATGTGCTTTCAGACATTAGGAATTCATGTTTTCAGAACTCAGAATTTGTGTGCAAAGCCTTGGAATGAAGAGAATGGTGTGTATGTTTCCAATTAAGGCTGATTGGCTTTGGCATTTTCAGTGTCAATCAGTTAAAATGCTGATGATTCCATTATATACTCTTAAGAAAACTGCCTAATTGGGCTAAAACTGTTAGAATACTTAATGATAGTTTCCCGAAATGATGAAGAACATGTAAGAAACACTTCATGTACACGCAAAAAGATTGTGACTGAACTTAATGCCGTATTCAATCAAGGAGGTTTCCAGTGGAAAGCTATTAAAAGATGAATGTACTGGTAATATTGACAATTCCGGCTACTTCCGGTGGCGTTTTCACGGAAATGTGCTTTCAAATATTAGGAATTCATGTTTCAGAACTCAGAATTTGTGTACAAAGCCTTGGAATGAAGAGAATAGTGTTTATGTTTCCAATTAAGGCTGATTGGCTTTGGCGTTTTCTGTGTCAATCAGTTAATATGCTGACATTTCCAGTACATGCTTCTAAGAAAACTGTCTAATTAGGCTAAAACTGTTAAAATACACAATGATAGTTCCCAGAAATGATGAACAACGTGTAAGAAACACTTCATGTACACTTAAAATATTCTGACTATACTTACTACCGTATTCAATCAAGGAGGTTTCCAGTGTAAAGCTGTGCAATGATGAAAATATTGGTAATATCTACAATTCCGGCTTCTTTGGGTGGCATTTTCACGGAAATGTGCTTTCAAATATTAGGAATTCATGTTTACAGAACTCAGAATTTGTGTACAAACCTTGGAATGACGAGAATAGTGTTTATGTTTCCAATTAAGGCTGATTGGCTTTGGCGTTTTCAGTGTCAATCAGTTAAAATGCTGATGATTCCAGTATATACTCCTAAGAAAACTGCCAAATTGGGCTAAAACTGTTAAAATACAGAATGATAGTTTCCAGAAATGATGAAGAACATGTAAGAAACTCTTCATGTACCCGGAAAAAGATTCTGACTAAACTTAATATTGTATTCAATCAAGGAGGTTTCCATTGGAAAGCTATTAAATGATGAAAGTACGGGTAATATTGCCAATTCCGGCTACCTCTGGTGGCGTTTTCATGGAAATGTGCTTTCAAATATTAGGAATTCATGTTTCCAGGACCCAGAATTTGTGTACAAAGCTTTGGAATGAAGAGAATAGTGTTTATGTTTCCAATTAAGGCTGATTGGCTTTGTCATTTTCAGTGTCAATCAGTTAAAATGCTGATGATTCCAGTATATACTCCTAAGAAAACTGCCTAATTGGGCTAAAACTGTTAAAATACACAATGATAGTTTCCAGAAATGATGAAGAACATGTAAGAAACACTTCATGTACACGCAAAAAGATTCTGACTAAACTTACTGCCATATTCAATCAAGGAGGTTTCCAGTGGAAAGCTGTGAAATGATGAAAGTACTGGTAATATTGACAATTCCAGCTACTTCCGGTGGCATTATCATGAAAATGTGCTTTCAAATATTAGCAATTCATGTTTCCAGAACTCAGATTTTGTGTACAAAGCGTTGGAATGAAGAGAATAGTGTTCATGTTTCCAAATAAAGCTGATTGGCTTTGGCGTTTTCTGAGTTAATCAGTTAATATGCTGACGATTCCAGTACATACTTCTAAGAAAACTGTCTAATTAGGCTAAAACTGTTAAAATACACAATGATAGTTCCCAGAAATGATGAACAACGTGTAAGAAACAGTTCATGTACACTTAAAATATTCTTACTATACTTACTGCCGTATTCAATCAAGGAGGTTTCCAGTGGAAAGTTATTAAATGATGAAAGTACTGGTATATTGACAATTCCGGCTACTTCCGGTGGCGTTTTCACGGAAATGTGCTTTCACATATTAGGAATTTAGGTTTGCAGAACTCAGAATTTCTGTACAAAGCCTTGGAATGAAGAGAATAGTGTTTATGTTTCCAATTATGGCTGATTGGCTTTGGCGTTTTCTGTGTCAATCAGTTAATATGCTGACGTTTCCAGTACATACTTCTAAGAAAACTGTCTAATTAGGCTAAAACTGTTAAAATACACAATGATAGTTCCGAGAAATGATGAAGAACGTGTAAGAAACATTTCATGTACACTTAAAAAGATTCTGACTATACTTACTGCGGTATTCAATCAAGGAGGTTTCCAGTGTAAAGCTGTGCAATGATGAAAATACTGGTAATATCTACAATTCCGGCTACTTCGGGTGGCATTTTCACGGAAATGTGCTTTCAAATATTAGGAATTCATGTTTACAGAACTCAGAATTTGTGTACAAAGCCTTGGAATGAAGAGAATAGTGTTTATGTTTCCAATTAAGGCTGATTGGCTTTGGCGTTTTCAGTGTCAATCAGTTAAAATGCTGATGATTCCAGTATATACTCCTAAGAAAACTGCCTAATTGGGCTAAAACTGTTAAAATACACAATGATAGTTTCCAGAAATGATGAAGAACCTGTAAGAAACACTTCATGTACGCGTAAAAATATTCTGACTAAAAGTACTGCCGTATTCAATCAAGGAGGTTTCCAGTGTAAAGCTGTGAAATGATGAAAATACTGTTAATATCTACAATTCCGGCTTCTTCGGGTGGCATTTTCACGGAAATGTGCTTTCAAACATTAGGAATTCATGTTTCCAAAATTCAGAATTGTGTACGAAGCCTTGGAATGAAGAGAATAGTGTTTATGTTTCCAATTAAGGCCGATTGGCTTTGGAATTTTCAGTGTCAATCAGTTAAAAAGCTGACGATTCCAGTACATACTTCTGAGAAAACTGTCTAATTAGGCTAAAAATGTTAAAATACACAATGATAGTTCCCAGAAATGATGAATAACGTGTAAGAAAGACTTCATGTACACGGAAAAAGATTCTGACATACTTACTGCCGTATTCAATCAAGGAGTTTTCCAGTGTGAAAGCTTTGAAATGATGAAAATACTTGTAATATTGACAATTCCGGCTACTTCCGGTGGCGTTTCCATGGAAATGTGCTTTCAAATGTTAGGAATTCATGTTTCCAGAACTCAGAATTTGTGTACAAAGCCTTGGAATGAAGAGAATAGTGTTTATGTTTCCAATTAAGTCTGATTGGCTTTGGCGTTTTCAGTGTCAATCTGTTAAAATGCTGATGATTCCAGTATATACTCCTAAGAAAACTGCCAAATAGGTCTAAAACTGTTAAAATACACAATGATAGTTTCCAGAAATGGTGAAGAACATGTAAGAAACACTTCATGTACACCCAAAAAGATTCTGACTAAATTTACTGCCCTATTCAATCAAGGAGGTTTCCAGTGGAAAGCTGTGAAATGATGAAAGTACTGGTAATATTGACAATTCCAGCTACTTCCGGTGGCGTTTTCACGAAAATGTGCTTTCAAATATTAGCAATTCATGTTTCCAGAACTCAGAATTTGTGTACAAAGCCTGGGAATGAAGAGAATAGTGTTTATGTTTCCAATTCATGATGATGGGCTTTGAAATTTTCAGTGTCAATCAGTTAAAATGCTGAAGATTCCAGTATATACTCCTAAGAAAACTGCCTAATTGGGCTAAAGCTGTTAAAAAAAACAATGATAGTTTCCAGAAATGATGAAGAACCTGTAAGAAACACTTCATGTACGCGCAAAAATATTCTGACTAAACGTACTGCCGTATTCAATCAAGGAGATTTCCAGTGTAAAGCTGTGAAATGATGAAAATACTGTTAATATCTACAATTCCGGCTTCTTCGGGTGGCATTTTCACGGAAATGTGCTTTCAAACATTAGGAATTCATGTTTCCAAAATTCAGAATTGTGTAGGAAGCCTCGGAATGAAGAGAATAGTGTTTATGTTTCCAATTAAGGCTGATTGGCTTTGGAATTTGCAGTGTCAATCAGTTAAAAAGCTGACGAGTCCAGTACATACTTCTGAGAAAACTGTCTAATTAGGCTAAAAATGTTAAAATACACAATGATAGTTCCCAGAAATGATGAAGAACCTGTAAGAAAGACTTCATGTACACGTAAAAAGATTCTGACATACTTACTGCCGTATTCAATCAAGGAGTTTTCCATTGTGAAAGCTTTGAAATGATGAAAATACTTGTAATATTGACAATTCCGGCTTCTTCCGGTGGCGTTTCCATGGAAATGTGCTTTCAAATATTAGCAATTCATGTTTCCAGAACTCAGAATTTGTGTACAAAGCCTGGGAATGAAGAGAATAGTGTTTATGTTTCCAAATAAAGCTGATTGGCTTTGGCGTTTTCTGTGTCAATCAGTAAATATGCTGAGGATTCCAGTACATACTTCTAAGAAAATTGTCTAATTAGGATAAAACTGTTAAAATACACAATGATAGTTCCCAGAAATGATGAAGGACGTGTAAGAAACACTTCATGTACACTTAAAAAGATTCTGACTATACTTACTACCGTATTCAATCAAAGAGGTTTCCAGTGTAAAGCTGTGCAATGATGAAAATACTGGTAATATCTACAATTCCGGCTCTTCGGGTGGCATTTTCACGGAAATGTGCTTTCAAATATTAGGAATTCGTGTTTACAGAACTCAGAATTTGTGTACAAATCCTTGGAATGAAGAGAATAGTGTTTATGTTTCCAATTAAGGCTGATTGGATTTGGCGTTTTCAGTGTCAATCAGTTAAAATGCTAATGATTCCTGTATATACTCCTAAGAAAACTGCCTAATTGGGCTAAAACTGTTAAAATACACAATGATAGTTTCCAGAAATGATGAAGAACATGTAATAAACACTTCATGTACACGCACAAAGATTCTGACTAAACTTAATGCCTTATTCAATCAAGGAGGTTTCCAGTGGAAAGCTATTAAATGATGAAAGTACTGGTAATATTGACAATTCGGGCTACTTCCGGTGGCATTTTAACGGAAATGTGCTTTCAAATATTAGGAATTCATGTTTCCAGAAATCAGAATTTGTGTACAAAGCCTTGGAATGAAAAGAATAGTGTTTATGTTTCCAATTAAGGCTGATTGCATTTGGCATTTTCAGTGCAAATCAGTTAAAATGCTAATGATTCTTGTATATACTCCTAAGGTAACTTACTAATTGGGCTAAAACTGTTAAAATACACAATGATAGTTTCCAGAAATGATGAAAAACATGTAAGAAACACTTCATGTACACGCAAAAAGATTCTGACTAAACTTAATGCCATATTCAATCAAGGAGGTTTCCAGTGGAAAGCTATTAAATGATGAAGTACTGGTAATATTGACAATTCCGGCTACTTCCGGTGGCATTTTCACGGAAATGTGCTTTCAAATATTAGGAATTCATGTTTACAGAACTCAGAATTTGTGTACAAAGCCTTGGAATGAAGAGAATAGTGTTTATGTTTCCAATTAAGGCTGATTGGCTTTGTCATTTTCAGTGTCAATCAGTTAAAATGCTGATGATTCCAGTATATACTTCTAAGAAAACTGTCTAATTGGGATAAAACTGTTAAAATACACAATGGTAGTTCCCAGAAATGATGACGAACGTGTAAAAAACATTGCATGTACACGAAAAAGATTCTGACTAAACTTACTGCAGTATTCAATCAAGGAGTTTTCCAGTGGAAAGCTGTGAAATGATGAAAATACTGGTAATATGGACAATTCCGGCTACTTCCGGTGGCAATCAGTTACAATGCTGACAAATCCAGTATACACATATAAGAAAACGGTCTAATTAGGCTAAAACTGTTAAAATACACAATGATAGTTCCCATAAATGATGAAGAACGTGTAAGAAACACTTCATGTACACGTAAAAAGATTCTGACTAAACTTACTGCCGTATTCAATAAAGGATTGTTCCACTTCAAAGCTCTCAAATGATGAAAATACTGGTAATATCGACAATTCCGAATACTTCGGGTGGCATTTTCACGGAAATGTGCTTTCAAATATTAGGAATTCATGTTTACAGAACTCAGAATTTGTGTACAAAGCCTTGGAATGAAGAGAATAGTGTTTATGTTTCCAATTAAGGCTGATTAGCTTTGGCGTTTTGAGTGTCAATCTGCTAAAATGCTGACGATTCCAGTATATACTTCTAAGAAAACTGTCTAATTGGGCTAAAACTGTTAAAATACACAATGATAGTTCCCAGAAATGATGAAGAACGAGTAGGAAGCACTTCATGTACACGTAAAAATATTCTGACTGACCTTACTGCTATATTCAATCAAGGATGTTTCCAGTGGAATGCTGTGAAATGATGAAAATACTGGTAATATTGACAATTCGGCTACTTGCGCTCGCGTTTTCACGGAAATGTGCTTTCAAATATAAGGAATTCATTTTTCCAGACCTCAGAATTTGTGTACAAAGCCTTGGAATGAAGAGAATAGTGTTTATGTTTCCAAATAAGGCTGATTAGCTTTGGCGTTTTGAGTGTAAATCAGCTAAAATGCTCCCGATTCCAGTATATATTTCTAAGAAAACTGTCTAATTGGGCTAAATCTGTTAAACTACACAATGATAGTTCCTAGAAATGATAAGAACGTGTAGGAAACACTTCATCTACACGTAAAAAGATTCTGACTAAACTTACTGCCGTATTCAATAAAGAATTGTTCCACTTGAAAGCTCTCAAATTATGAAAATACTGGTAATATCGACAATTCCGAATACTGCGGGTGGCATTTTCACGGAAATGTGCTTTCAAATATTAGGAATTCATGTTTACAGAACTCAGAATTTGTGTACAAAGCCTTGGAATGAAGAGAATAGTGTTTATGTTTCCAATTAAGGCTGATTAGCTTTGGCGTTTTGAGTGTCAATCTGCTAAAATGCTGACGATTCCAGTATATACTTCTAAGAAAACTGTCTAATTGGGCTAAAACTGTTAAAATACACAATGATAGTTCCCAGAAATGATGAAGAACGTGTAGGAAGCACTTCATGTACACGTAAAAATATTCTGACTGACCTTACTGCTATATTCAATCAAGGATGTTTCCAGTGGAATGCTGTGAAATGATGAAAATACTGGTAATATTGACAATTCCGGCTACTTGCGCTCGCGTTTTCACGGAAATGTGCTTTCAAATATAAGGAATTCATTTTTCCAGACCTCAGAATTTGTGTACAAAGCCTTGGAATGTAGAGAATAGTGTTTATGTTTCCAATTAAGGCTGATTAGCTTTGGCGTTTTGAGTGTAAATCAGCTAAAATGCTGATGATTCCAGTATATATTTCTAAGAAAACTGTCTCATTGGGCTAAAACTGTTAAACTACACAATGATAGTTCCTAGAAATGATAAGAACGTGTAGGAAACACTTCATGTACACGTAAAAAGATTCTGACTAAACTTACTGCCGTATTCAATAAAGGATTGTCCCATTTGAAAGCTCTCAAATTATGAAAATACTGGTAATATCGACAATTCCGAATACTTCGGGTGGCATTTTCACGGAAATGTGCTTTCAAATATTAGGAATAGAGATTGATAGGATTGGAATCAACTGGTATAAATACAGATGTAACAAGACAACAGCACACAGAACTTAGAGACACAGAACTTAGAAGACAAAACTTAGAAGACAGAACTTAGAAGACGGAACCTACACAGAACCTAGAGACAGAAGAACTTCGCTGGAGAGAACATGGCAAAAGATCCTGGTCAGAACCTGGCTACAGAACTTGGTTGGAGAACCTAGACAGAACCTGGCTGAAGAACCCGGCTACAGAACCTGGCGACCAAACCTGGCTGGAGAACCTAGCAAGAGAACATGGCTACAGAACCTGGCTAGAGAACCTGGAGAACCTGGCTGGAGAACTTAGCAAGAGAACATGGACACAGAACTTGGCTGGAGATTGTGGCTAGAGATCCTGGCAAGGCTGCTGATCAACTGAACGCTGTCTCCGTGTCATTCCTTCTTCGCCGACTCCGTCCACACCTTTGGGGACTCTCACACCAGCAGTAAGACGCCTGTCTGCCCTCCACAGACAAGACGTTCTCCTTGCCCCTGGAAACGGCCGTTCCTGCTCTGCTTCTGAGCCCAGACTGTTAGAGGCCTCTCTTCGTGTCAAGAGACCGAGCTCCTGCCGTGGCGTATCTGACGACCTCCATGTGTCTCTGTCAGCGAGTGTCTCCGGGTGGCCTGCCAAGGACTGAAACCCATCAGCTCTCTGGTAAATAAACCCGTGTGATTCTTGCATTCTGTTTGTCTCCTGTGTCTCCTCTCTTCTTAGTTTTGGTTTAAGCTCGGCCTAATTAATAACAAGTACCCTTTGACGTCTGTATTGGTATATCCAAATGAGGCGCACTGGGTCACCTGTGCATACGTTCCCTTAGAAGTGGAACAGCCATTATATGGTGTTATGGCCCCAGTAAACAGACTATGTGGGTCTGAGAATAAAAAAATTTAAAAAAAGAGTGTAAGAAAGAACATCCCTGCTCATCATCCCTCTCAGTAACCCATCTGGAGAATTTGCATTCCTGTTTACAACTTTAGTCTGTCCAGGTAGAGATCCTGGGCCCCAGGGGGCATGCTTCCACCTGGGCACGGAGACGGCATTCCACGAAATTTAAGCTGTGGCTGCTGCCTTGTCACTTTCAGTTCCTCATTTCATACCAGAAGAGGACAGCAAGTACAGAAAAGAGTAATTGACCCTTATCATCATGGGGAAGTAGGACTGCTGCATGTGACAGTAGTAAGGAGAAGTATGTTTGCATCAAGTGATCCCCTGAGATTTCTTGGTACTTCCATGGCCAATCATAACTGTAAGTGGTCAAGTAAGCAGCCTGGCCTGGTGATTAGGGCTCAGACTCTGTAGAGGTAAGGGCCTGTGTTGCCTCACCCACACTGGGCAGAAGTGCTGGCCAAAGGGAAGGGCAAGCATCAGTCATGACTTCAAGACCAACTGTAGTAAGTAAGTCACCCTCCTCTTATATGATTTCCCAGAGAGTGTAACCTGTCAGAATCCTGGAGAGGCTGTGGATGGATGGTGTGACCATAACATAGGAGTAAAGGGGTATAAGTATTTCCCCTTCTCAGAAGACTTACCCTTGGCAGAGATAACTGGAGAGGTTATACACCCTCATACATTACCTCCACACCCCATCCAGCAGTCAGAAGGCAATGCCATGGGGAAACAAAGACCAGCTCCTCATGGGGCATCAAAAGGGGGTACAAATCTCTGCTCCAGAGCTCCCCAGGGGACCAGGCCAGTGCTGATGTCCTGCTCGGACCACACCTGGCCTGGCTTTCTTTTTCTGCATGCTCCTGTTCCCTTTGCTCCCCTTCTCCCCGTAGTACTTTCTTAATGAATCACTTTCTCAAAATTCTTGTCTCAGACACTGCTTCCAGAGAACCAACCTAGGATAATACTGATCAATTATTTTTATTCAATTAATGCCTTATGTTCCTGGCTGTTAGATACTCCAAATAACATGACATTTAATGACCACAAAATGTCCTATTATGTAAAAGTAGTTTATTTAACTGTCCTTCTGTTTCTTAGACAGATTGTTTTAAAATTTTCACTAATATACATAATGCTAAGAAGAACATTATTGTTGATAAATCTTTGTAAACATTATTAATAATCTTACCAGGTTAAATTCCTATGGGTAAAGTTGTGAAGTCAAAGGTAACAAGCATTTTACGGCTCTTAATATAAATATTGTAAACTTGGCCTCCAGAAGGATTATGGCAGTTTGTCAGTCCACACATGGTGTAGGGGGGTGATTGTTCTCCATATCTGCCAACTAGAGAATAATGATTTCTAAAAATATTTTTATTGTAGAATTTTACACTTGAAACCTATAAATTTCATTAAATAATGTCACCCCAATAAGTTTTATAGAAAATCAAATAAAGTGATGTTCACTAAGATGAATTTTAAAAAAGTCTTGGCAAAACCTCACCGGCATGTGGGGTCTATGTATTAAATTTGGTTATTTTCTTTTGCTTAAAAAATTCTTGAATATTTGATAGGTGATATATTATTTTAAGTATTTTGTTTTAGTTACTAGGCAGTTGACTCATACATAGTTTGGCCATTTGTATTTCTTTGGTGAATTACTTGTTCCATTTTCCCATTGATGTATTCTTTCCCTCATTAATTTGTTTGGACTTTCTGTAGTTGTTGGAAGTGTATGGAACCTTAATTGTTAATGTCAAGGGCACCTCATGCCTCCTCAGAGTAGAATGCTGGGGTAGAGGAGCTATAGTCCTCTCCCACCATGTCAGGAGAGGCAAAATGAAGTATGGGGAATAGCCAGGAAAATATGGCATGACTCCCAATCTAATCCTCTCTCCACCACCTTCATCAGAAGTGAGGACTGAGAAGAATCAACAGAATAGCCACTGTTGGCCAATCCCCACTGATGAGGAGGAATGAAGTTCCATAACTTGTTGTGAATACTCATTTAACGTTAATTGAGCACGTAGTATGTGTCAGACATGGTTCAAAGCACTGTGTGTATATGATACTACCTTCTTCATATCCTGCTATGATTACCTCCATCCTATAAATAAGGACACTGAAGTATAGAGAGGGAAACACTTGTGGGAATCACACATGCATTCAGTGACAGAGCGGATGTCCAGGCCCAGGTCTCCCTAACTCAAGTATGTGCTCTTAATAAAGGAAATACTGTTTATGTTACACTCCATGTTAAGATATCTTTGGGAGAAGAAAAAGGGTACTACCCATAGTGCTGGCCTAATGTAGCCACTGCTAGTCACTGGTGTGTTTTCTTTCACCCTTTCTTCCGGCTGAAACGTGCTGCATGTACAATTCTATAACTTGATTTTTTTAACTCCGTTTCGCCATTTTGCATGGGTTTGATAGCCCTCATTTTAATGACCTGCATGATATTCCTTTGTTGGGAAGATGCCGAGTTGAATTTAGTGTTCTCCCACTGAAGATGTTGGGAGGATTTCTGGGGACCCCTGCTGTCTCCCCTACAGTTCTCCCTGGCTCGATAACTCCCTTTTCACTTTATGACTTTAGTGAAATGATACAAACTTAACTTGCAAATTGCCTGAGGATGCCTTTCCTAATTGAGGCATCTGTAAATTATATGCAAATATGTGTGCAGCCAGGCAAATTCTTCCTAACACTTTGACTTTAAGAAAACAAGTTGAGAGGAGTGTGTAAGTGATTAAAATTTCTTCTCTGAGTCTAAGTTTCTCAGGCTATAAAGGAGTGAACTGACCTGCTTATGGGAGCCTCAGATATGAGACTTTAATAAGAAATTACACTGTAAATTGTGAAGCATCTTATAAGAATGGTAACAACACTGGCCTATCTTATGGTTTTCACTTGCATTGTAAGTTTTACACACCTCTTAATCCTCCCCATTGCCCTTTAAAGGAGGCACACCATCGTTATCCACATTTTACAAGCAAGAAAATGGATCTATAGGGGTTAATTAGTGAGCCTGAGAGTCCATAGCTAGTAAGAGGCTGAGCTAGTGTTTGAATCAAGGTTCACCAGAGCCTCCCTGCTCTGTGCAGTTGGCACACAATGGAGGTGTGCATCTTCCCACGGATCTGTCAAGGCCCTTTGGGTCAGTCTTGCCTTGAGATGATACCTTCCTAGTGTCATTCATTCCTGGGGTCTTGGGCTGGTTCAATTCAGTGTGTAGGACTTTACTGATCCATTTGTATTCCATTTGGGGAGATTTGGTGGGAAATATTTACAGGAAGTTTGGTTTTGGTTCAAGCTAGTTTTCTGGGTGGTCTTATACATCCCTTGTAGTTAGTTCATAACAGGAAGACTGCTCGGGCTCCTTTGGGGCTCGGTCAGCTAGCCTGGTTCATTATATTGTGTTTGAAAGGCCCACCAGGCTTGGTGTGACTTCTCCAGCTTCAATTTTGCTCTCTTTTCTCCATCTCAGCTTGAAACTGAAACAGGAATTTTTAGGGGTGGAAAAAGATGGGTTTTAGGAAATTTTAGAAAGTAAGAAGACCATGGAAGAAGCACAGGGTTCCGGAGCAGCAGAAGGTATATTTCCATAGAATAGGGAAACTGAAAAGCTGCAACAGGTACATTTCCAAAGAATGAGGGAGCTGGGAACAGCTTAAGGTCTATATTTACAAAATAAAGAGAAGGAAGCCCTTCATCAAGAAGGAGAAGAGGAAAGCCCAAAGGGAATAGGAAAACAATAAGGAAGGTGGGGGGAGAACCTCACAAACCATGTGAGGTTTGACCTTTGAGCCTAAGAGTTGCTATTAGTAAACAGTCTAAGGGAATAGTGACCAATCAGAGGGGATATCAAGGCACCAAGCTCTGCAGCCTTTATAAGCTGTCAGGAAAAGGAACTCAGTGGGACCCTTTCCCTCTCCCCACGTGGGAGTCCTTTCGGTGGGACTCTTCCCCCTCCCTGTGTGGAGTCTGTACTTGTTCTTTAATAAATGTCCACCTTTGCGATACCACCTTCTGTCTGTGGATTGCATTCTTCAACCCTGGTGGACAAAGAATCCGGGTTCCAGTCCAAAAATTTCATTTCAAAACCTCCTTGGGGTTCTTCCTCCAGGAGGAACTCCATTTTGCTCTCGGTCGCTGGCAGCCTCTCTTAGCAGCCCTGTCCTCTTGAGGCACAGCCACGCCCTCGGTTGACCCGCATTCCTGACCTCCTTCTCCCTAAAGCAGTGATGGCGAATCTATGACACGTGTGTCAGAGGTGACAGCGGACTCATTTTTTTTGGTTCATTTTCTTTGTCAAATGGCATTTAAATATATAAAATAAATATCAAAAATATAAATCTTTGTTTTACTATGGTTGCAGATATCAAAAAATTTCTATATGTGACAGGGCACCAGAGTTAAGTTAGGGTTTTCAAAATGCTGACACGCCGAGCTCAAAAGGTTCGCCATCACTGCCCTAATGTATGAACCCGCATCGTTCCCAAACTGAAACCCGTCTAAAGGCAGAGATCTGATGTTGACCCCGAGAGGGAAGGAGCCCTACCAGCCTGTTTCTGACGTCTGTGGTGTGTGTGCGGGCTGATGCCCACATGTGAGTACATTTATCTTCTTTGGATGGACACACAGGTAATGAGAAAAGAGAAGGAGCTTGGATGGGTTCTCTGGGAGAGGAAAAGAAAATTATCTTCAGGTTTCTGAGGACTGGTTACTCAGAGATCGGCTATCTTCCATTTCCCATCTCAGAGCAGACTATGAGGGGAAGAAGGTGAGGCAACCCTGCATCAAGGTGTGGACATGGGCTCATGAGCCAGGATGCCTGAGTTCAGATCCCTTTTAACCTTGAGCAAGCCACTGCACCTCTCCCAAGCTCATAGTCCCTAACCATGAAGTGGGAGGACTGAGGCATTCAGTTCATAGGATTGGGCGAGGAACAATCAGTGTAACAATTAAGCACTCACATGTCATCATCGTGTGCAAGACACTGTTCTAAGCACGTTGCAAATACAAACCCGTTTAACCCTCTTGATCACCTGATGAGGTAGGCGTTGCACTGTTGCCTTGATTCTCAGGTGCATGCTGTTTTAGCTTCTCTGAAATGGGATGCATCTGACAGCTGATGGGTCTCACAAACTCCACGGGTTGTGTTAGCCATTGGAGAACTGGGAGGACATTCCAGGCAGACGGATGTCTGAGTTCTTTAAGAACTTCTAGGAGAAACAGAACAAATATAAATTCTTTCCACTGGGCCAACCAAGCTTGTCTCCAGTGCTGCAAACAGGTGTTGAGGTCTTCCCTGTTGGAATAAGGGCCAGGAGAGCAGGGGCTGTGTCAGGCCTCTTCCCCTGCAGTGTCCCCAGCATCATCCGGCCTGGCACAAAGGGCCTGCGGATTGTTGAGTAGCTCAATGAAGATTCTGAGATTGCCTTTGTTATGGGTTGGCTCAACGAGATAGACCACCAACTCAGAATTTAAATTTAAGAGCCTTTATTAAGCTGGCCAGCTGACCACCGCACCTATCTCCCCCTCTGGGAGATTCGGAGCATGTGGCAGAGATCAAGGGTGGAGTATGATCCTTTATAGCACAACAGTGTTACCTTAGAAGTTCACAGAAAGTTCATAAGCACAAAACGGGAGGGGGGGGGGTAAACAGAGTCACACCTGGCTGAAGCGTATCATAACACATTGTTTTTCTAAGACAATCTAGCAATTTTTCTTCCATGGTTCCTAACCTTGACACAATCCTCTATACGTCAGTCCCCCCTCCCAGAATGTTCAATTTCTCATGTCCCATTTCCTCCCCTTAGCACATTCTGTAACATTCTGTAACCCTTTCATGCCTCAGTCCCTCACCCTAGCACATTCCCTACTGGTCTTATGCCCGAATCAAATCTTTGATTCAGTGCCCTCCTCTACGGTATGAAATTCACGAGGCATTTGGCAATGTAGGGGTCGAGCCATCGGGGAAGAGTCCGGCAATTGATGGTGAAGAATTGGCCAGCGTCTTGGCCTCTGACATAGAGTCTTAGTTGCCATTTCTTTCTCCTTCCCATTGGTCAGTTCACCAGGTGAGAGGCATGAGGAGGACGGGGTTACAGTGCCTCTTTCCTGCGACTTTTATGGCGGTTGGAGTGCTCAGCACCACCTGGTAGGGTCCATCCCATCTAGGTCATGGCGCTTCACCCAGATGAGTTCATCCAGAGAGAAGGCAGGCTGTGTTGGACTGGATCTCAGCACGTCCTCCTCCCGTATGGCTCTCACCACCCGTTGTGCTGACGTGGCGCTGCTCTGCAAAGCCTGTAAGGACTTAAGCAAATTTTGGGTAGACAGCTGGGCAATTTCTTCCTCCCTTAGGCAGGGAAGAAGAGGTGGCGGCCTGCCAAACATAATTTCAAAAGGGGTGAGTCCTTTTATATACGGAGTACACCTAACTCTGAGGAGGGCAAAAGGAAGGAGACTTACCCAGTTTTCGCCAGTCTCTAATTTTACCTTATTTAATGTTTTCTTTAAGGTCCGATTTATTCTCTCTACCTTGTCCAGAACTCTGTGGTCTATAAACACAATGCAATTTCCAAGTAACTCTCAGGGCCTTAACTGTGGATTGTAACTTTGGCGATAAACGCCGGGCCATCGTCGGACCCCATATATAGTGGTAGGCTAAACCGGGGGACAATATCAGTGAGGAGTTTCCTAACTACTACCTGTGCTATCTCTGCCTTGGTTGGGTATGCCTCAGGCCAGCCAGAGAAGGTATCAACAAAAACCAGCAGGTACTTATATCCTCCTCGTCCTCCTGGTATCTCAGTGAAGTCCACTTCTCAGTGTTCTCCGGGGTTCTGACCTCGGAATCGCTGTCCTGGCGTGGCCACAACAGGGGGCCCTTGATTCACCCGGGCACATACTTGGCACCTTCTAGCAAAGTCTTGGGATATTTTCTGGAGCCCTGGGATGTAAAATTCTCTTCCTAGTAGTTCTGATAGCTCCATTCCCCCCAGGTGGGTGCTTTGGTGGGTCTGGGAATCGATGGTCTACCTCAGGGCTTCTGGCACTATAGGCCTCCCGTCTGGCAGAATTAGCCATCCAGCCTCTCCTTCCCGGGCCCTTAGTTTCTCAGCTAGCCTCTGCTCCCCCGTCACAGAAGTGGGCTTCTCTGGGAGCCTTGGTGCTGGCAGGGCTACGAGAACTTCTAGGGGCCCTACTGGTCTTTTAGCCACTTCCTTGGCCTCCTGTAAGGGCAGTGTGAGGAGATATATCCTTGCAGTCCCTGGTAGGTCTGACAGGGCCAGTGCCAGGGTGCTCACCAGGGCTTCTTTCTAATCCTGGCAGATTGTAGATCTCCCCTGGCTCCTCCTCATGTCACTACTGCCGCCCTGCATACCGCATACAGGGTATCTTCCTCTAAGAAGCTGCTCCCTTCGGTGTAGAGGGTCTCATCCAGATTCTGCAGGGGCTGGTCCACAAGGTCCTCGCGGAGGGAAGTGAGGGTAGTCAGGGTCTCCTCGCAGTCATGCAAAGGGGCCTCTGCCTTCTTGTCAGGGAGGAATGTGGCAGGGTACAAGGCAGCTGTTTTCAGGAAGCTGAAATGTTTACTCTTTTTCCCTTTCCCCACCAGAGGGCCTGAGTGAGTGCTATGAGCTCCACAAGGAAGTCCACCTTTTGCCCCCCCATTGTCAGGGTCATTCTGGGCTCCTGGGGGCCAGCTGAGCCCCGACAACTCCAATCCACCTCCTCCACCAGCATGGGAGGGAGTCGGTTCCCCTACACGCTCAGAGCACTCTCTTTTCCAATGTCCTTCCTTTCTGCAAAATGTACACTGATTTTTCCCAAGCCGGGATTGGACCCCTTTTCTTCTGTGAGGCTTTTCTTTGCCCTTATTTTCTCTCCGGCCCCTTGAGCCTCCCTCCTTGCTCAGGTCCAGGAGGACCTTGGCCATCCACGTGTTTAAACCTGCTGTCGGGTCCTCCCGATTGCCAAAAACCTTCTGGGCCACCTCAACCAACTTAGAGATTGATTTCTCCTCAAAGTCCTCTAACTTTTGCAATTGTTCTTAATATTTGGGGCCGACTGGGAAACAAATGCAACATTGACAGCCCTCTGACTTTCCGGGGCATCAGGGTTAGGCCCCTGGACTGTCTCTGTCATTTTAGAGAGGTTTGTGGGTCTCCAAGCAGCAGCTCGGATGCCCCCTAATAGAGTCTGGTGATACTGATCGAGAGCCTCCTTTCCCCTGTCACTATTGGGGTTCCAGTTGGGTTGCTTGGAGGGAAACACAGTCTTTAATCTGTCTTTTATTAGTTCTTTCAGAATGGACTCAAGGAGCTTTATTTCCCTACAAGGTCGTATATGTCACAGAACCTCACAGGGTCTGTAATTCCTGTAACAGAGGGCTAGTATTCACCACTTTATTAACCCCCTCTGTTCTAGACAGGCCTTCCCCAGTTTCCTACAGTTGAGGTTTTGTGCCACCCCTGACATGGACATGGTCGCACAGGCCTGTAAGACAGCATACAGGTTGCTAATTGTCAACTCTCTCTCAATAGAGACCAAAATTTAATGGGTATTCTTCTTTGCCCACCTGGGCAACTGCCCTCTCGGCAGCTAGACACCCTTTACTTTTTGGGTTCATCCTACATAGCCTTCTTCCAGGACAGTTTACACATAGGCCAATTCTTTCTAGCCACAAATACAGTTTGCCCAATTTCCTTAAAATGTATTCTGGCACAGGAGAAAGTTGTTTTGCTGTACATAGATAGCTTAACCCCTATACAACTGGGCTCGGACCTCTGCCTAGCAAACTGCAGTCTATAAATTCAATATGCAGCCTCCGGTCCTCCTACCCCAAAGAGGTTTCGGCTAGTCTCTGAGTCAGATTCCTCCTCTCTTGGAGAATTTCAAAGTCCTGATGGCTCCCAGGTCTAACGAGAGTGCCCTTTTCTTAACTCTGTTTATTAGTTACAGGGCCCTGCTTTCCTTGTCTTCCTACCAGTCCCCTTTGTGGCAGGGCAACAACCAAGCTTCTTCCAAGGGAGTGCACTGGAAGGGGATATTAGCCCCTCCTCTTCCAGCAGCAACAGGTACTGAACCCTTTCAGTACATTTGCAAGCAGGGAGCTTTTACTCGTTCTATCTGCAGTTTTCATAGATCTCAGGCTTGCTACTCTATTTCTGGGGCGGTAGGAAGGCTAGTACCAGTCACTGGCTTATGGCTTAACTGCTGTAGCCTGCAAGCCAAAGGCCCAAGTACTTTCTCACTGCTGCTGCTGCTTCTCTTTTTTTAGGGCCACTGCAGGCAGCTCAGGCATCCAGCCCCCCTTCTTTGATCATTCATTTCCCAATCTGGTCTGGAGCTGGGGAATAGCGCCTTTATCTGCCTTGCATCCCCAGAGGGCTGCTTGTCTGGCCCCAGATCTACAGAGGACCGGCCTGCCCTAGTGGCAACAGAGGAACTGCAGGACTGGCGGATGTCGCAAGGTCCTGCAGGTTCTCCCCCTCTCTCCCTGAAGGACCAGGGGAGCCTTTCCCTTCTGGGGCCCGGCCAAAAGAATTGTCTGTCTCTGTCCCAATTTTCCCCTCGGGAGGCAAGGCTTCATCCACCGGGGGTTTTTGGACAATATGTCAATCTAAACCTGAATATAAGGAATTTGATCAGGATGCCCTGGGTGGCCATATATGACATAATGGACCCGGTAGGCAGCGGTCAGATCAAAAGACCCTGCATCCAGCCACCCCTCCTAGAAAGTGGGCCACTCCCATTCACAGAATCACTGTAAATCAAAAGCATTAACATTATAACTTTTAAATCTACCCCAGAACTTCAGTTTAATACAGTAAATTACAACCCAGGTAAGAGTAACTGATAGACAGAAATCTTTAACTAAGTAGGCTGATTCCCCTTTAACAGTGAGCAAAAGACTCTGAGAAAAAATAATTCTCGCAGCTGCAAGAGGCTTTGAAGACTATTAAAGGTGCCAGCCCAAACATTCAGCCAAGCGTATCAACAGAAAGCAGAATAAATCAAAGTAGCTTTTACTTTACATAGACCAATAATGATTTACACTTTCTTAGTAGACCAGCCCAGGCTGGAGCTGTATCTAGTCCTCCTTCTCTGTAGTAATTTGGCTAGTCCCACACAAACAAACTTTGTCCGGACCCCATGATGATCGGTGGCGAGAGACAGACAAGGGAGGGGGTGACCTGTTTTCACAGATCCTCACTCAGATGCCCACCTGGCCGCGTCCCTTGGGAGCTTAGATTCGTCGTAGCTAAGGTGCACCCGTATAAACCCCAGGCCTGGTCACCTCCATGTGGGGGTGAGTCACCGTTATGCCATATGACGAATCGTGGAACCGCAGGTTGGGGCCCACTCGGAGTCCGTAACTGAAGTCGTGGAGCCACATAAAGGAGAGGAGAGGGCAGGCCCCCTCCCTCCACACTCACACACTTTCACCAGACATTCACTCAGAGTTTAAACAATCCACCCAATTCCTAACAATTTCCCAATTCCTGAGGGAGCTCTATAGTTTCCTGGGGGGTGATCAAGCTCCCCTTCCACTCACCCAGAGTGGGCCTGACTGATAGGGGGTCCACAAAGATGACTGACCCTATCCCATTTGACAAAGACAAAGACAACAAAGAACAAAGACAAAATAAACCAGCCAAATGCAACCCAAGGTTGCCCGGAACCTGCAGCTTGCTCCTTGAAGTCCTGAAAATTTTTCAAAAAAACATTGCAGCAGGGTGTACACAGAAGCAGACAACTTTTTGACAATAAACACCAAGACAAACAAATACCAGACAGACAAACCCAGTGCAGCCTACAGCCGCACGAACCAGGGACCCCGGCCACCGTCGTGGCCGCGGGTCAGGACCAGGAGTACCGCTGCGTCCAGCCCTCCATATAGGTCCTTCCGTGCGACGTCCCAATTCCAGTTTAACGACCGGTCCTTACCTCTCTCGAGAGTCCAGGTGGCTCAGTTTCCGAATTGAAAGTTTTTGGGTGGAGTGGAGGCCTCCTTGGTAGTCGTTCTCCATAGGTGTGGGGTATCTCACTGAGTGCCCGGCGACAAGTTGGGGAGAGCCTCCTGCCTTGAATAGGGGGTCCGTCTCACCCCTGCCTGGGGAGAGCCTCCTGCCCTAAACAAGGGGTCCCTCTCACCCCTGCCGGGGGAGAGCCTCCTGCCTTGAATAGGGGGTCCCTCTTCTCCCTGCCAGAGGAGAGCCTCCAGCCCTAAACAAGGGGTCCCTCTCCTCCCTGCCAGGTATCTCGCTGCGGGCCTCCAAATGTTATGGGTTGGCTCAACGAGACAGACCACCGACTCAGAATTTAAATTTAAGAGCCTTTATTAAGCTGGCCAGCTGACCACCGCACCTATCTCCCCCTCTGGGAGATTCGGAGCATGTGGCAGAGATCAAGGGTGGAGTATGATCCTTTATAGCACAACAGTGTTACCTTAGAAGTTCACAGAAAGTTCATAAGCACAAAACGGGAGGGGGGGGGGTAAACAGAGTCACACCTGGCTGAAGCGTATCATAACACATTGTTTTTCTAAGACAATCTAGCAATTTTTCTTCCATGGTTCCTAACCTTGACACAATCCTCTATACATCAGTCCCCCCTCCCAGAATGTTCAATTTCTCATGTCCCATTTCCTCCCCTTAGCACATTCTGTAACATTCTGTAACCCTTTCATGCCTCAGTCCCTCACCCTAGCACACCTTCCCCAGAGCAACCCCGGCTCCTCCTCATCTCCAGTGACTTTTCACGAAAACATCAGCCCCATGATGCCTGGCCACCTAGACTTTACCTGGATGGCCACAGAGGTGGGTCAAGACCTTGTTTCACCAGCCGACTCATGAGCAGCCATCCCTGGAGAGAAGGCATCGGTATTCCTGGGTGAGGACCCAACGTGTGGCCCCTGGCGGCGGAATGCTGCTTTACATCCCATGCTGACGAGGTTGCATCATCCTCATGGTCTCGGGTCACAGTAAGTCTTTCGGTACCATGTTCCACAAGTCACAGTTGTCAATGCCTTTTGAAGCATCTATACTCACAATTGTAAATAATTAGTGTGCTCTCCCATTTAACATCATGCTGACTAGACCTTACCTTCCATGGGAGCGGACACTAAACTTCGTGAGTACAGCACAAAGTGTGAGTAAATGAGCCAGAAACAGCTTGTTTACATCAAAAGGTGATTTTCACTGTGTGAAAGGTGGTGTGGGAGGTGAGGGGAACACAGAAGGCAGCGGGGCAGATGGCAGCCAGTGGTGTCGTGGGTCATGGTGGGACCTTTGACATCAGGGAGTGTGGGCTCAATTCTGACTCTCCCATTTACTCACTGAGGGAGCCTGGATGAGGGATAACAACTCTGGGACTCAGTATCTTCGTCTGTGAAGTGAAGTGGGGCTTATCTGAGCCTACTGCAGAGGGGGGCGAGGATTACATTAGGTAACACGGGGCTGCTGCATCTGACAGGCCCTGAGTGCTCTGTCCACGTCACAAATGTTACCCTCGGGATGTTTCTCTGTGGTCAGGAATGCCCCTCCCTCTGCTCTGTCCTGGGTAGTGGCTTGGCCATTAGGCTTCTCTGATGGTTGTTTCTGTCTGTCTGTGAAGTATTATTTGCGTAAAATCAATTCTTCCCAAGCTGAGCTGCCCACTTGCCATGGCTCTGCATGGGGGAAAGAAAGCGACAGAGTGTGTGTGAGGGCGGGGCTGGCCCTGGGGGCTGTGGGGAGATGGCGTGAGCTCTGCTGAGTACACATATATAACCAATAAGGGAAACCGATGCGTTCATAAAAAGTTACAGGTCCTGCTGGGTGAGCTGTTTTCATTAGTGTCAAGAAATGCATCTATTTCATTTTCCTCTTCTTGGGCCCAGGATATGTTGCAACATCACCCTCAAGCCTGCAGAATAGCCTGGGAGTGGAGAGGTCATGTCACCCCACTTTCTATCCACAGAGATTTTTTTTTATATTAAGATATCAACATAAACCTGGGGACATCTTTGCTTCTAAGAAGGGAAGGAAATAAACACATTGAGCCATGAGCATTCACTGATTCAGTCGATATTGATTGTGTACCTACTATGTACCTGGTGTTTTTTAAAGCACTGTGGGTCCAGCAGCAAACGAGACAGACACACTCCTGGACACTGCCCTTGTTCTCCTGAATGTCTAGTGCAGCAGTTCTCAACCTGTGGGTCGCGACCCCTTTGGTGGTCGAATGACTGTTTCACAGGGGTCGCCTAAGACCATCCTGTATATGAGATATTTGCATTACGATTCATAACAGTAGGACATTACAGTTATGAAGTAGCAACAAAAATAATTTTGTGGTTGGGTCACAACATGAGGAACTGTATTCAAAGGGCCAGAAGGTTGAGAACCACTGGTGGGAGATGGACATTACACAGCTGTGCTCAGTGCCACGAGGTTGTCAGGCCAGGGGAGCCTTTTCCGAGGACACAGAGTGAAGCTGTGCCCTGAAGGGTGAGTGGGGGCTGGCCTGGAGAAGAACAGGGAGAGAGGAGAGCCCTCCACAAAAGGCCCTGAGGTGGAGGGGGCAGGGTGCAGGTGATCAGAGGGGGATGAGGAGGGATGTGTGGGGGAGAGGGGGCTGGCAGCCTCTGGGCTTAGCAGGCTGCACAGATAGTCATGGTGAGGTACCCGATAGTGAGGAGAGAGAAGTGACCACATTTGAACTGAGAGAGGGCTGCCCTGCCACCTGTATAAAGAACGAATGGCCAGGCCAGAAGCAGAGACCCTTTTAAGGGGCTTTGTGAAGTGCAGGTGAAAGTTGGTGGGCGGTAGACTCGACAGGTGGGGAAGAGTGAGTGGAACAGAAATATTGCAGAGACAGTCTTGACATATTAGTGATTTATTGAAAGTAGGAACTGAGAAGGAGGCCAGGTGACATTGGCATTTTGGGAGTGGGAGTAGTTGTGTTCCTGAGGGGGTGGGGCATGGGAAGGGGAGCAGGTTTGGTTGAAGGATGAATCGTGAGCATTTAGTTTTGGACACACTGAATTCAAAGTGCCAGCAAGACAGCCAAATGGAGATGCCAGGGAGCAGGTAGATATGAGTTTGCAGCTAAGAATAAATTTGAGTTGATGACAAGGTAAGTATTATAGGCACCTCTTTTATCAGATGGAGCCCCATGGGTGAATCACATTCTAGCCAGCACTGCATCATGAAGTGGGGACTACTCCTTGAACTCCTACGCCTAGATTCATCTTTTTCTCTTTCTCTGACCTTCAGCACTTCATCTAACCTTTCTGTGCTCCGGCACCCTCTGCACAAAATGGTGATGGTTATGTCTGCTTCGGACTACCTAGCAGTTCATGTTTGAGGATTGATTAAACCAAAATAAAACACATGGGGCTCTTTGAAAAGAGACCTATGTTAAAACAAGGAGTTATTATAGTTCTGCGTTGGCCAATGAAAAGCAGAAATACAGCCCCGAGGCTCAGTATTGATTTTGGTCCCGGGTGCTTCCTGCAGCTGAATAAATCTGACATTTCTCCCCCCAAGTGCTGGCTGGGGTGATGGCAGGTCTCCAGCTTCCAGCTCCTCACCCCTGTCCCAAGGTGACATCCTTTCTCTGCTCAGGCCGGAGCCAGCTCCCTCACCTGCCCACGGCGCTCTGGCTGCTCTTTCCACTTGGTAGGTGGCTACAGGGAAGATTCCAGTTGTAAGGTTGGAGTTTGGCCAAGAGCAGACACCCTCTGATTAAACTGGGGACAGGCCCTGCCAAAATAGCAAAGCTTGGATCTGTAGAACAAGAGATTTAAGGGCAACCAAAGGAAATGTCTCCAGACAGAGTTTTCAAACTTAAGAATGCATTAAGAGTTATGGACTGAGGAGAACCAAGATGGCGGCATAGGTTAAAGCCGGAGTTTGCTGCCTTGAACAACCATTTCAAAAGTGAAACTAAAAGACCGAACGGACATCACCCAGACCCACAGGAACGCTGGCTGAGTGGAAGTCCTACAACTAGGAGGAAAGAGTAGCGCATACGGACACTCAGAGGAGGCGCGATGCTGAAGTCAAACTCTGAGGTGCGGAGTGCGCGGAGCGGGCGGCGGCGGAGGGCGCGGTTGGCGTTTTCAATCGGGAGGGAGTCGCAGACTCTGAGCTCCAGGTCCAGGCGAGTCTTTAGGGGCACAGACTCAAACGGGAGAAGCGGACTGTCTGGCTTCGGTCAGAGCGAGTGCAGCTTTCTCTCCGAGGTTTGCAGCGGTTGCTGGGACTCAGAGAGGCAGAGCCCCCGGGACAGGACTGAGAGCGGCCATAACTGCTCTCTCTCTCCGGCCCGCCCTGTTGATCCCGTGCGACCCGCCCCGCCCAAGCCCGGCACAGAGGCTTTTGCCCGATAGCCTCAGGCAAAGGCGAGATTAGCACCTCCCTAGAGGACAGTAGTTCTCTTACTGCAGACACAGCTGGTTCTCACAGCCACTTGGCCTGGAGGTCAAATCCCCCCTGGTGTTAGCCACAACAATCAAAACTGCTCACAAAGACCACTAGGGGGTGCACCAAGAAAGCATAACAAAATGCGGAGACAAAGAAACAGGACAAAATTGTCAATGGAAGATATAGAGTTCAGAACCACACTTTTAAGGTCTCTCAAGAACTGTCTAGAAGCCACCGATAAAGCTATTGAGATCTTCGAGAAATCTAATGAGACCCTCGATGCTATGATGGGGAACCAACTAGAAATTAAGCATACACTGACTGAAATAAAGAATATTATACAGACTCCCGACAGCAGACCAGAGGAGTGCAAGAATCAAGTCAATGATATGAAATCCGAGGAAGCAAAAAACACCCAACCGGAGGGGCGGAATGAAAAAAGAATCCAAAAATGCGAGGATAGTGTAAGGAGCCTCTGGGACAGCGTCAAGCGCACCAACATCAGAATTATAGGGGTGCCAGAAGATGAGAGAGAGCATGAAATTGAAAACCTATTTGAAGAAATAATGACAGAAAACTTCACGCACCTGGTGAAAGAAATGGACTTACAGGTCCAAGAAGCGCGGAGAACCCCAAACAAAAGGAATCCAAAGAGGACCACACCAAGACACATCATAATTAAAATGCCAAGAGCAAAAGACAAAGAGAGAATCTTAAAAGCAGCAAGAGAAAGAAACTCAGTTACTTACAAGGGAATACCCATACGACTGTCAGCTGATTTCTCAACAGAAACTTTGCAGGCCAGAAGGGAATGGCAAGAAATATTCAAAGTGATGAATACCAAGAACCTACAACCAAGATTACTTTATCCAGCAAAGCTATCATTCAGAAGTGAAGGTCAGATAAAGAGCTTCACAGATAAGGAAAAGCTAAAGGAGTTCATCACCACCAAACCAGGATTATATGAAATGCTGAAAGGTATCCTTTAAGAAGAGGAAGAGGAAGAAAATGGTAAATATACAAATTATGAACAACAAATATGCATCTATCAACAAGTGAATCTAAGAATCAAGTGAATAAATAATCTGATGAACAGAATGAACTGGTGATTATAATAGAATCAGGGACATAGAAAGGGAATGGACTGACTATTCTTGGGGGGAAAGGGGTGTGGGAGATGCAGGAAGAGATTGGACAAAAATTGTGCACCTATGGATGAGGACAGTGGGTGGGGAGTGAGGGCGGGGGTGGGGCGGGAACTGGGAGGAGGGGAGTTATGGGGGAAAAAAGAGGAACAAATGTAATAATCTGAACAATAAAGATTTAAAATAAAAAAAATAAATAAATAAATAAAAATAAAAAAAAAAGAGTTATGGACTGAGTTTCATTCATCCATTCAATCACAGGATAAATATTTATTGAGCACCCATTGAATATCAAGCTCTGAGATAAGCCTGGGGCTACAGGAGTAAAAAAGACAATATGTTTGCCCTCCTAGAAGTAATATTCAATTTGGGGAAGAGCGAGACAAAAGGACAAAAGATTCTTAAGGGAACAGCCAGGTGCAAGCATAGAGTAGAGATGTGGCTGGAATGTGGAGGCCCCTTTTGTCAGCATCTAGGGGTTCAGTAATCTGGAGAAGGGGCTGCATGTAAATTAATAAAGAGACTAGAAACATAAATTTGGAATACATGGGGGAGCCAGAGGAGACTTAGCTATAGCAACCAAGTTTTCTCTTTCTCCGCACCCAGGGCTCTTTATTTACACATTTTGCCCACGAGCAGATATACATATCAAAGGGTAAAGTTCAGTATTCAGTAAACTATTATGTGGGGGAACTGCCCTCAGCTGTTCAGCAACAGGTAATAACAGGTAGATTTTCAGGTTTGGGGAAATGCTTTTGGCTATTTCAGCAGCAGGTAATAGGATTCAGCCCTGCTGAAGCTTTAAGGTTCACCAACCTTTTGATGAACTTTTTGCATTTATGACCTGCTGGCATTAGCTTCCAGCACCATTTTATTTTTAAAAATACATATTTTTTATTGATTTCAGAGAGGAGGGGAACAGGAGAGAGAGAGACAGAAACATCAATGATGAGAAAGAATCATTGATAGGCTGCCTCCTGCATGGGCCCCACACTGGGGACTGAGCCCACAACCTGGGCATGTGGCCTGCCTGGGAATCCAACAGTAACCTCCTAGTTCATAGGTCAATGGTCTACCACGCTGGACAGGCTGGAGGGCCCATTTTAGATGGGTTGATGGCTTCATGTGGTGTGTCGTTGGATCTGAGATCTGATGGCCAGGAAGGAACTAACCTGTGGAGAGCAGGGAGAGGCCATTCCAGGCAGTGGGCCCAGCCAGGGAGGACCTGAGGTAAGAACATGCTTGGTGTGTGTGCAAAACCATGACAAGCAGTGGCCAGAGATCAGGAAATGAAAGGGAGGGGAAGGCACCAGATGGTGCAGGGCTTTACCAGTCATGGGAAGGAGTTTGGATTTCTGTTTAGTGTCATGGATAGCCATTGAGAGGTTGTATGCAGGGAGTCAATTCTGTTTTGAAAAGATTACTCTGACCCTGAGTGGCTAATGGGTTGGTGGGGAAAGGAAGGAATCAAGGAAACTAACCAAGAAGCCACTGCAGTCCTCCGGTGAGAAGTTGACAGCCAGGTGGCCGGTGGTGCCTGTGGAGGGGAGTGAGGGGACAGACTGGAGGGTGTCTGGAAGTGGAATGGATCAGCTGGCTGATTGACTGAAGTGAGGGGTGAGGGGAACGGAGGGGCTGAAGATGGCTCATAGGTTCCTGGGTTTCACAGCTACATGGGTGGAGATACGTTTGCTGGAATAGGGATGACTCAGAGCACAGGTTTGTTAATAGCCATGGGCCACATGGAGGAGACGTCAAGTATGCAGTTGGATGTATGGAAGTCATCTGAGGCTCTGGGCTGGAAATACAACTGGAGAATCTCAGCACAGGACCGATGTGAGTGCCCAGGAAAGGGTTTAGACCAGCGGTTCTCAACCTGTGGATCGCGACCCCTTTGGGGGTCGAACGACCCTTTTATAGGGTTCGCCTAAGACCATTGGAAAACACATATATAATTACATACTGTTTTTTTGTGATTAATCACTATGCTTTAATTATGTTCAATTTGTAACTGAAAATACATCCTGCATATCAGATATTTACATTACGATTCATAACAGTAGCAAAATTACAGTTATGAAGTAGCAACAAAAATAATTTGTGGTTGGGGGTCACCACAACATGAGGAACTGTATTAAAGGGTCGTGGCATTAGGAAGGTTGAGAACCACTGGTTTAGACAGAAAGAGCAGAGGGTGGAGGCTTGAGCCCTGAGAAGCTCTGGTTTCAAGTGGGAAAGAGAGTGGGGAGCAGGAAAGCCTGAGGCAGTAGGAATCGTGTCACAGGAGCCTAACTTAACTTCTCAGAGTCCAAGTAGGGGAGCAGTGAGGGCTGCCCATTTAGTTTGGAGACTTGGAGGAGGTTGCTGATGGTGACAAGTCATTTCAATTAGTCAGGGAGGATGAAGGCAGGTTGGAATGGGTGCAAGAATGAATTGGAGCGGAAGAGGCTGAAATGACATCAGGGACAAGTGTTTGAAGAAGTTTTGCCATCAAACTGGGCAGAGAAATGGGGAAGTAGCTGCTTCCTTGGGTTTCTCAGAAAATGAAAATAAAAAAATCCTCTCTCCATCATTTCTAAACCTCTCTCCTGTTCTGACATACCCAGAACATGATGCTGAAATACCTAAAGTGTTCCCATGGTAAAATAAACCGTGCATGACGTGTAGTCCCCAAGAGATAGCTGTGACTCCACTCCTTTTTCTCCCATTCAAAAATGCTTCTAGGAGCCTTGGCCAGATTGCTCAGTTTGGTAGAGCATTGTCCCAATACGCCAAGGTTGTGGGTACATACAAGAAGCAACCAATGAGTTCACTGAGTGGAGCAACAAATCGGTGTTTCTCTCTCTCTCTCTCTCTCTCTCTCTCTCTCTCTCTCTCTCTCAAGTCAGTTCTAAAATCAATAATAATGATGATAAAAAAGAATGCCTCTAGGAATATAAGTCAGTCAGAGTAATGTTGGGATAAGCATCTGCTACTTTCTAGAAAAAAAATCTTAATCCAATTGCTATACATTAAACTACACACAATCAAACTGTTTGCAGTACAGCTTACCACTGACCGCACCACACTTGTTGGGGCATTTTGGTTGAGGAGTGTGGTTTCAGATCGCGAGTGGTGACATTCATTCATTCATTCATTCATCAAATAATTTTCTGAGCACTTGCTCTGTGTTAGGAGCTTGGTGCTGGGCACTGGGAGCAGCAGCAAACAAGCCAAACATGGCCTCTGCCCTCCCAGAGCTCCAGCCAGGTGGGGAGCATCCACGTGGAGTGACCTCAAGTGCAGTGAGCTTACAGCTGGAGAAGCATCGGGCTTTCCAGGAGAGTGTCGCCAGAGCCCTGGCCTGGTCTACAGGCTCTGTGAAAGCTTCAGGGAAGAGGTCCTGATGAATAAGCGGAAGGAGGTGGGGCGGGGGGATTGATGAAGCCTGTGCTGGGGGTGGGGTGGACAGTGGCCCGGCAGAAGTGAGCACCAGTGCTGGAGGGCATCCACCTCCACTCAGGTCCACACCAAGGCCAGCCTGTCAGGGAAGGAGGAGGGAGTGGCATGAGAGGCAGCAGCAGAGGCAGGCAGGGGCCAGGGGTGCAGGGCAGTGGGTCTTTATCAGGAGAGCAAGACGAAGAGCGTTATGTGTGTGCTGAGGGGAGTGGGATGAGTGTGTCAGCTTTGTTCTAAAAGAGCCCTCAGGTGTCTATGGAATGGGGTGTGGTTGTACACGAGAAAGACAGCAAGTGTCACTTGTGTGCAGACAGGGGCACTGCATGAACTCCCTTCCAGCCCTGTTTAAAATATGTTTTTATTGATTTCCAAGAGGAAGCGAGAAGGAGAGAGAGAAACCGCAATGGTGTGAGAGAATCATTGACTGGCTGCCTACTGCAGGCCCCACACTGGGATTGAGCTTACAACCTGGGCACGTGCCCGAACCGAACCGTGACCTCCTGGTTCACAGGTTGACACTCCACCACTGAGCCATGCTGGCCGGGCCCTTCCAGCCCTATTGGACCAGGCATGGCTGAGGATTTGGACAGTGACTGGGGGCGTGAACCGCATGGGCAGCCTCCTGCTGGTGTGTCCGACCTCTGGAGCCTGGTCTAGTTTTCCTCTTTCCCTCCCTTCCCTCAGAAAGCCCCAACAGGCCAGTTCAGCAGAGAAGGACTCCAGGGCAGGGAAACCCACCAGGCCCATTTGGGGACGAGGAGGCAGAAATGATGGACATGGAGGCCAGAGGGCTGTCTTAAGGGACTGGACAGCAGTGAGCATGGCGTGAGGCCTGGAGTGCAGAGACCCGGTGGGTGCAGGGCCTGGGATGGGCAGCGCAGAGATTCACTCCCCTCAGGGAGACCCACCTGAAGAATGCCGATTCCGCATGTTTGGGGGGTGTGCCTGGAATCCCTATTTTAAGGAGCCCCATCCTCTCCCCCCCAAGGCGATTCTAACGACCTTCTTTTTGAGAATGCCTCGGTGCCGGTGGGCTTTGGGCCTTGCATCCTCACCCCCTCCGCTGTCTCTCCCCAGCTGGGGCTGAAGCTTGTGTCAGTCCTGCATGAAGGATGTGGACACCACATTCCAGGCCTGGGTGGGGCGGCCGGTCCGGCGGCTCAGCAACGTGCGGCCGCCAGGGGGCGCCAGAGGCCCCGGCTCGTGCGCTCGGGCTCCTCCGCCAGGGGGCGCCGCGCCGAGCGAGCGGAGAGCCGCGGGGCCGAGCTGCGGGCCCCCCAGCGCCGGGCTGGGCGGGGCGGCGGGAGCGAGGCCGGAGCTTTCCCCGCGCCCCCGGAGCTCCGGCGACTCCGACGCGGGACGCGGGCGGCCCCCAAGGTACGTGCCCGCCAAACCCCGCGCCCCAACTTGGCGCCGTTGGGACTCCCCGCGACCACCTAGGGCTGGCCGGGCCGGGGGCCTGGGGTGTCCCCGCGCACCCCTCTGGCCGAGGCGGCAGGGTGGCCAGGAGAGCGCCTCCCAGCCGCGGGTCCCCCCGCCCCCCTGCTGCCCGAGCCCGGATGCGGCTCGGAGCCCGGCTGCCCCCCTCTCTCAGCTCTGGGCGCCGTCCGTCCGCGGGAGGGGCGTGCGGGGCCGGGGCCCCCGGTGTGTGGAGGGCACTGGAGCCTCCATCTGAGAGTAGCGGGGTCCGGGGCACCCAGAGAACGGCTGGCAGGGCTCCCCTGGAGTTTGACAGCAGCCCCTCAGCTGTGACGCAGCCTCTTCATTGATCACTGAGTCCCCCCATTCCCGAGAGGGGTCCCCGGGTCTCTAGGTCCTCGACAGGCGCCCGGGGGGGAGCGATGGCCCCGGGCCCGCCGGGAGACCCCGCCCTGTCGCTGGACCCGCGGCGGCGCCCCGTCCTCGGGGGGCGGGGGGCTGCCCGCTCACCCCGCGCCCGGCCCCCAGATGCCCCGATCGCGGTGCTCGCGGCCGCCGGTGCCGCCTCCAGGTCCAGAGCCGGCGCCGGGAAGCGCTCGGGGGCGCGGGCCCAACGGCCATTTCCCGGACACAGACCGGCGGCCGAACACCGTCCCCCAGTCCGACCGCGGCCAGTCCTGGAGCCGCTTTGGGGACGGGAGTCCCGGGGCGGAGCCTCCGCGAGGGGCCGAGGCGGGCGGGGGTGCGCCGGCCTCAGGGCAGCGGGCGGGTCCTGGCTCCGGGCTGTCTTGCCGGAGAAGAACTTGGAAGGGGAACTGGGAAGGCCTGCGTGCGCCTCTTGGCCTGTTACCTGTCGTCCAGGTGTGTGTGTTTGTAGGACGGGTGGAGGCGACTCCACTGAGCGTGGAATGAACCGGGAGCAGCTGCAGAGAGAGAGGCTCCCGCAGCGTCTGAATCCTCCGAAGGTGGATGCTGGCGGTGCCCAGCCCCACAGAGAACCTCGGGCAGCCTGATTGGACCCGTCTCTAGGGTGTGCTGCAGGCCTTAGGTTTGGGGTGAGCCCAGCTTATTGGTTAGGGAGCCAGGTGTCCCAGGTGCTCCAGATTTTTGGAGGGACATGGCGGTGGCTGGATGAAATGGTGGTGTTGACCTTTGGCATCTTTAGGGGAAAGGGCAGGGAGCAGGGAGCTCATGGAGTTGGTCCCCTGCCCTGAAGAGGAGACTGGGTGGCAGGGCTGCGCCTCTGGGGAGCCCTGGGGGGAGGAAGTTATTCCTGGGCACCCAGAGCACCTCTGCTGTCTGTTTCTGCCCCGAAGTCTGGCTGCTGCTCCCGGGTAAGCCCCAGCGGATGCAGGGGCAAGAGGAGCCTGGTACAGCCTTTCCGGCAGATGGCATCCCTCTGTGCCCTGGGAGCTGCTGCCAGCTCTTTCCTAGGTGGACGGCTAGGAAGAAGGTGTATGACATGTCCCATTGGGAATGCCTGCCCCTGAGAGACTCCTACCCAGAACCTCTTCTCATGATGGGCACAGGCTCTGGGAGGGGGGAGACGGGTGGGAGCTGCCCTCTTTCCCTGGACTGCCCTCAGCCCCATTCTGGGTCACCCCAGCCCTCGCAGGGGGAGAGGCTGAGGAGTCCACTGAATCCAGATGGTTTCTTGTACTTTCCGACGGGCATCTCTCCAGGTCACATTCCAGAGGAACAGGGGTGCCCATAGCCCTGCGTGGGGCCTTAGTTCTCTCCTTTCTGTGGGTTGCTTCTCTTTGAAAGGCGCTTTCAAACACTTTTCATAAGCCTCCACAGTTTATTGGGGGGAGGAGGTCTTAGTTTTGCAGCAGATATTATTCCTGCTCCTCCCACCTGCCATGGGATTCCTGCCGTTCTTACCCCCTGTTCCTGCCCTGCCCCGTAAACCATCTTCAATCCCTTCCGTTCAGCTCTGAGGAGCCTTGGACTGACTACCTGTGCCCGTGGCTGAGAAAGATGCCCAAATTGCCCCAAAGATGCCCCAGAGGAGTCTCCGTTCATGGGCTCCCATAGAGTAGAAATCATTTTTGTTTGTTTTAGAGAGCGGCGAGGAATAGAGCAGTTGCTTAACTCTGCTCATGATGGGAGAAGTGGGCCAGGTGTCCCTTTGCAGGTGGCGTGGTTTGCGGGGCAGCTGGGTCACATTGAGGGGGTCGTGGTCTTGGAGATGTGGAACTGTTCACTGAGCTTCCGTGCCTGTTCAAGGTTTTCTCGTGTCAGTGTGGCATAAGCACGGCATTATTCTTATTTCCCATTTGTCCTTACATTTTTGAAATTGGACTTTTCTCCATTTCCTATCTTTCTTGAAAATGGTGATATTTTTTATCCTCGGGTCAGGTGTTTTCCAAACCTGACTTATCATGCTGCTCACCGGGGTGCTTGTTAAATTACAGCACCCAGCTTCTTCCCTGAGGTTCTCACCCCCCATTTCTGGGATGAGTGCTGGAAATCTGTATTTTAAACAAGCATTCGTATGATGTTTAGGAACTACTGCCTTAAATGCTGAAAAATGTCCAAAGCGTAACAAAACGAGAAAAGCTTCTCTGTTCAAATGTGCTGCTTTTTTGTTTTTGGAGTAATTTTAGGTGTAAAACTAATATTTTAAGCAGCATATGTTTTTTTTTTAAAAAAAAACATCTTTATCGTTAAAAGTATTACATATGTCCCCTTTTTTCCCCATTGACCTCTCTCATCCTGCCCCCTCCCCTTCAGCCCAGGCCTTCACCCCCCCCCCATTGTCTGTGTCCATTGGTTATGCTTATATGCATGCAATTTCATTGGTTGATCTCCCTGCATTCCCTCTGAGGTTTGACAGTCTGTTTGATGCTTCTATCTTTGGATCTATTTTTGTTCATCTGTTTATGTTGTTCATTATATTCCCCAAATGAGCAGGATCATGTGATACTTATCTTTCTCTGACTGGCTTATTTTGCTTAGCATAATGCTCTCCAGGTCCATCCATACTGTTGCAAATGGTAAGAGTTCCTTCTTTTTTATAGCAGCATAGTATTCCATCGTGTAGATGTACCACAGGTTTTTAATCTACTTGTCTGCTGATGGGCACTTAGGCTGTTTCCAAATCTTAGCTATTATAAGTTATGCTGCTATGAACATAGGGGTGCATATGTTCTTTCTGATTGGTGTTTCTGATTTCTTGAGATATATTCCTAGAAGTGGAATCACTGGATCAATTGGGAGCTCTATTTTTAATTTTTTGAAGAAACTCCATACTGTTTTCCACTGAGGCTGCACCAGTCTGCATTCCCACCAGCAGTGTACGAGGGGTCCCTTTTCTCCACATCTTTGCCAGCACTTGTTTGTCGATTTGTTGATGATAGCCATCTGATAGGTGTGAGGTGGTACCTCATTGTCGTTTTGATTTGCATCTCTTGGATGATTAGTGACTTTGAACATTTTTTCATATGCCTCTTGGCCCTCTGTATGTCCACTTTGGAGAAGTGTCTATTTAGGTCCTAGCCCATTTTTTAATTGAATTGTTTATCTTTCTTTTGTTAAGTTGTACAAGTTCTCTATAAATGGAGATTAACCCCTTATCGGATATATCATTGGCAAATATGTTCTCCCATGCAGTGGGCTTTCTTGTTGTTTTGCTGATGGTTTCTTTTGCTGTGCAGAAGCTTTTTATTTTGATGTAGTCCTATTTGTTTATTTTCTCCTTACTTTCCATTGTCCTAGGAGCTGTATTGGTAAACAGATGTCTGATATTGCAGTATATATTCTTTTTAAATGACAATTTAATCCATAGTAACATTAAAAACATCTAAAAATGTTTAGAAATCCCAAACATCTTCAATTACAATCATTTTATATGCTTTATGGGGTTCTCTGATGCTAGCCATGGAACAGACATAATTTAAGGCCATTAACCTCTTTAAAGTGTTGTGAAACTCAAACGAGCTAATCTTTTAGGCCAAGTTCAGGTGTCTTCATGTGGGTCATTTACTTGGAATATCCACAAAGCCTCAGTCCCTGGGACCAGGGAGTAAAAGCTTGCTTTCTATGGAAACCAGCTGTTCAGTGGACAACAGACAAAGCCCCAGCTAGGGCAGTTGCTCAGCCAGTCTGATAGTTTTCACTGAGCCAGGCCTTGCTAGAGGTTGACAAAACTCAACTTCTCTGCTGTTGTTTTGTTGAATCTACCAATGACTTGGAAAAACTGCCCCGAGATTATCGTTACGATGCTTGTCAGTTTTTGAACGTCATTGTAAAAGGAAACTTTTTGCCTTTCCTGAGACTCATCACTTTTCTGCACTTGGGGGGGAGATATTGGGAAGTAATTTTTGAACTTGTGAAACTGAAAAGCGAAGGCTCCCTTTAGAGAGCTGATGATGCCCATTAGAGTTGTTATTGGGCTAACTTGGAAATAGAAATGATGGTGTCTGTGTGCTCCATGCTCCCCAGCCTGTAATGTGTGTGGTGACATTGTCAGAGATGTCCTGGTAGCCGGTACTTACTGCTTTGAAGTGGTCCTATTGCTCTAGGTACACAAAGAACCACTATCTCCTTTCCAGAAGAAACATCTCAGGATTTCTCCATGTCGTATTACCTGGAGCAATGGATCCAGGAGCAACATACCATTAACATGTTAGGAGATGTATGCTCCTTAAATGTATTGGTGGTCTGTTAGGCTGGCCATCATTCTTTTTTATTAATTTACTAGAGGCCGGTGCATGAAATTTCATGCACTTGGGGGGGTTGCTCCCCAGCTTGGCCTGTGCCCTCTCACAGTGTGGGAGCCCTGCGATCAATCTCCCCAAAAGGTAGGTCCCGCCTCCACGCTGCACACACAGCATCAAGTCCCCACCCACCCACGTGCGCCTTGCCAAGCACCCAGCCCCGCCCACCCACGCATGCCCTCTGAGCACGCAGCCTCCTGGTGGTGGATTGTTACGGCGTGAGGGCGTGATGACCACATAGGCTTTTATTAGTATAGATTTTCCAATTATAGAATTTATCATTCTTTTTATAGACTAGCCCTTGGGATGTTTGGGCCAGATGGAGACCCAGACTTTTGCATAAATACAGTATGAAGGAGGAGTAGATGAAGAAGGATAGATGTTTGTATTTAGTTGCACAATTATTTCCCATTTCCAACTCTCATGCATTTAATTTCTCTGTGGTTTGAGGTTGAGGGGTCACAATGCAACAGCCATTCTCCTGATTTTTTATGTATATCATTTGGCTTTCCATACCTATTTCTGTAAAGAAATTTTCCTCTGTTTATTCAAACATTCATCTGTACGTTCATTCATTCCAACAAATATTTGACTGTCTACTATGTACTAGGGTGGTTGGCAATAAGGATGAGCAAGATAAAGTTTCTTCTTTACTCAGGTAATCTCTTATCTGCTGGATGAAACACTTTATCTTATGCTATCACACATTTCTTTATCATGTTTTCTTTTTAAATAAGTTTTTCTTACAAAGGTAATATGTACCGATTGTAATTAAAAATTAAAAATGCAGAAATAGACAATACTTAACATCAATGAAGCACTTAGTGTGCAGGACATTGTTTAAGATACTTTTCATATATTATCTCATTTAATTTATAACAATCCTAGGAGAGAAATACTATTACTGTCCCCAGAAATACTATTACTGGGAGGGTAAGTGCCCTGCCCAGAGTTAATGGAGCTGGGCTGCCGAGGAGCCTGGCTGGAACCAGGAAGTCGGCTTCTAGACTCTCACTATGCACAGTGGCCAAGCAAGAATGGAGTGGATTTGGGTGTGAGCCTCCACTGGTAGCGCATTGCCAGTCTTTCCTGCTTTATGTGGAGGGGTAACTAGTGAGGAACCTTAAGTTGAGACACAGTAGAATAGGAAGCCAGGTGGACCAACAGCTTATTGTAGGGGTCGCAACAGGCCTTATCTTCTGCTAATAATGAGCTTCTGATTTGATTGAAATAATTTTGTTGCTGACACCAAACATGGCATTTTCTTTCTTTTGCACACGGGAAACTAGCCCTGGCATTTAACTCCAGGGTAATTACCTTTAGCAGGCTCAGAGAATCAGAAGTGTTGCTTTCGCTGGCATTTATCTTACTCCCAGTGGCCTGGGTTTGTAATTCTAATGAGACCACAAGGGCCAGCCCCTTTCTTTTCCCCACAGGCTCCCTGGGATTTGGTGGTCTCCTTAGCAGAACTGGGGTGTCAGTGAGCAGCTGACCTGCTCATTTGCTCTTAGCAGCTCAGCTATAATGAGTTTCAAGGAGAAGTGGGGCTTATTGATGGAATGGTGGCTGGCGCAGTCGGTGGGGTTGGTGACAAGAGAGGTGTATGGCTTAGTGGATCAGTCATTAATCTGTCACCACAGAAACTCGGCTTGTAATAGAGAATAGCAGAAAATCATTTTGATTAAACAGGTTCAAGGGGACTTAAATGAGTTTGTGATCCTAACTCTCTTTAATGACCCCACTCGCTTAAATCTCCTGTATGATATGACCACTGATAGAAATAATTATTTCACAGGAACCATTAGAAAGGGTCACTTTGAAAGTGGACAGGCCTACAACCGTGTTGTGCTCTCTGTCCCTGCCTTCAGTTTGCCCTTGACGGAGAAAGCCTAGTGCTGTCCTGGCAAGGATGGCAGAGCTTCTTGTCCCAGTTGACCTTCCCAGGCTGAGCTCCCGGCTTCTCCTTGTCCTACCCAAACCCTGCTCCCCGCTCCCCCAGTACTGCAGCTTCCTGGGATTGCTGGGGGGATAAATACTCTCCTATATGCTGGCGAGATTATTTTCAAAGGCAAGAAGTGGTCCAAAATGGATCCCTGGACCTGTCATTCTCTCCAATAGGGGTGGGACCTGATCATTGGCTGAACTATTCAGTCTTGCTTGGGGAAACAAAGTATTGTTGGTAATTGAATGTTTTGTAATAAGTCATTTCTTACTCATTTACTCAATATAACATATTTCCAACCAACACTCTCAAAGCTCTTGAAGTTGAGTCATGCCAAGGTGAAGAGCCCGCTCTTAACCTGAGTTCACTTTCCAGTCTTGCCAAGCTTATACTTGGGTCTTGGCTAGAGCACCAGCTTCCTCATCTGTAACACTGGTGTGACCGCCCTACTCTGTGGGGTTGGAGGAGGAGTGAGTGAACCCATGGCACCAGGTGGATGCTCATGAGCTCTCAGTGGCTGATGTGCCTGCTATTGTGCTTTGCTTCCTGAGGGTCACTTCTCTTCACGGAGGCTCTGTGAGCATGAGTGAGTGCTGGCACCCAGCTATAGAGAAATGTCTCGGAGAACGGCTGGGGAGGTTTGTTCCATTATCTTCGAGGCTGTTCTCACTCCATTGCTTGTCAGTCTGGAAGGCTGTGTGAGGTTCCATATGGTCCAGCCTGTTATTTTCTGGTTGCAGCTCCTGGCACAGAAGTTCTTCCCTTCATATTTCACAGCATCACCGGATCTCTCCAGAAACCCTGAATCCGGCACCTCTCATCATGATGTATCTGAGAGGAGGTTTGCGCCCAGCTGTGCCTGAAGTCCTAGTTGTGTCAAGAGCTCCCCAGGGAGCCCTGTTATGCCAGCTAAGCCCTAATTGGTTTCACTTTTAACGTTAAGCTCTGATCCAGTTGCCTCCAGCCCATCTCAGAAGATAAAAACTTCATCTGGTTCTCTGGAGTGGTCCCGGGCTGGCTTTGGGGTGGATGGGTTCTGCATCACTGTTCTTGGGGAAGCTCTTGCATGGTCTAGCAAATGCTTCTTGTTGGTTTTAGAATCAATAGAAAATACTTAGCAGGATCGGCCAGGCCTTTGTTCCTTTGTCTATCACAGACCCAACTCCTCAGTTCCACCTCATTACAGGCCGCCAGAGGACCCATACCTCACTACCGCCAAAGCAGGCTAGCGTGGTTTAGGAGAACCCTAACAATAATAAGTAGTCAGCACAGGGCATGGTGATGTGTTGGTGCAAAAATGTTCTCCAAATGCAAGCTACGCGCCAGGCCTTTGCTAGGTGCTGGATGTAGAAGCTAGGAGGCCCAGTTTGTACCCTCCTGGAGTTTACGCTCTAGCGTGGCAGACAGAAAAACGGCCACAAATCATGATTTAGGTACAGTTGAGAAAAGTGCTACAGGTAGAGGTGCAGGTGCTGGATCATGTGTAATGGGAAGGGGAAGGGGCTGATGAATTATCCCGGTTGGTGAATGCTGCTGGGAAAGCACTGGAGCTGAGAGCACTGGATGATAGGAGGGAACCGGGAGAGTAGGGAGGTGCTTGTGTTCCTGGCAGCGAGTGGGAAGTGCAGGCCCAAAGGTCTTGACGTGGGAAAGACCTTGCTGTGTCTCCATCAGATGTGTTTGCCCCAGGATTCCTTTAAGTAGCAAGCTCTTTCTCAGTTCATTTAAAAAGCACGCTTTGGCCTTGGCTGGTTTGGCTCAGTGGATAGAGTGTCTGAAGAAGGGTTCCAGGTTTGATTCTGGTCAAGGGCACATGCCCAGGTTGCGGGCTCCAGTAGGGGGCGTGCAGAAGGCAGCCAATTGATGATTCTCTCTCATCGATGTTTCTCTCTCTCTCCCTCTCTGAAATCAATAAAAATATATTTCAAAAAATAAAAATAAAAAGCACGCTTTGCAATTTTCAGTTTGACACCCATTTTGGGGGCGGGGGTATGGGTCTCCTATAACAAGTGAGGCACACAGATGGGCCAAGCACTTGGAGGGATGGCCAGTTCTTTTGTCCCTGCACCTTTCCCCCCTCCCCCTTGTCTCTGTGCTGTGTTCTGCAGTGACTCTGCTGTGTAAATACCCCTCACCCCACTTTCCCCTTTCAAAAATACTTCCTAGCCTCCAGTGATGGGGCCAGTGAGTTCTCTTTCCCTCTATGGCCAAGTGTCCCGGGCTGTAGAATTCCTACAATCCCAAGTGCTGTTTAGAAACACGGGCACCATAGAGTTTCTTGGACAGAGTAATTATATGCGCAGTTTACCTTTAAAAAATGAGGCTGGAGTATACGGGCTGCTCCTTGCCCTCCTCCCTGTGCCCCTCCCCCACTGCCATTGCTGAGAACCCACTGGGTGCCAGGCTTGGAAGCTAAAGATGAAGCCCAACATTTCTGTCCTCAGGGTCACAGCTCAGGGGGGAGACGGCACGCATGCCCTTTCTGCAGCGCCGTGTCAGAGTGCTGCCTGGTATGTGCACTCATGGCTCCTGGCCTGGGTCCTCCCAGACGAGACTGAGGCAGACATGAGGAGAATGGTTTCTTTCTGGGGATGAAGAAAGGTGTGTTCCCAGACTAGAGATGTGAGTTATTGGAGATTCTCCTGGAGGAATAACACTAATGTCTAAATTCACTTGATTGGGCTGCTTTTCTGATGATTCTGTGCAGATATGGCCCTCGGGTGACACCCTCCCTTGATCCTTTATAAGGACCTTCTCTTTGGCACAATGTGGGAGGGAGGAAGGAAGGACATATTATAGAACTCTTTGTAATAATTTGCAAACTCTTCCTGGGCAATCTTCGACACGACCCACTGCAGAAGGCACCATCAGTATTCCCCAGTGTAATTATGTGGTGGGTGAGCAGCATTATTCAGAGTCTGTCAGTGCCTGTGATTGGAGCCAGGCAGCAGAACCTACTGCAGGTGTGCCAGGTGATCTTGGCACGGAGGAAACAAATAGGCAGAGGGCAGAAGCCTCCACTTTCCTATTTCCGCTCCACCCTTTCTGTTCCATCATGTAGATGGAATCACTCTCCCTCAGTTCTGATAAAGACCAGGCCAGGGTCAGATGCCCAGCCACAGCCAAGGCAAAAAGAGAGATGCCCAGAGCCTGGTGCTAGAGCCCTGCTTCTCAGACTGACATCTTCCCAACCTCAGAAGCCCGCTTTGGGCTGATTGACAGTGTGGACTCCAGCCTCCTCACCTAGAGCACAGGCTCTGCTAGCCACGGTGGCACCCGGGAGCCTGCATTTTAAATCAGCAGTCAGGTGATTCCGATGCAGGTAGTCCTCAGACTGTATTTTCAGAAGAATCCTAGAGAGTTATTCTTGCCAAACCGCCAACACCATTAGCGCCAATGAATAATAAAATTGAGGACAAAATGAGCCTTTTGTCTTGTGAACGGTCGGTGTGCATTGTTCTCCCCTGTGTCGGCATCAGGGGAGACAGGCCTTGCTCTGCAGTGTGCGTATCTGCACAGGTCTGAGCGCAGCCGCCGTGTCGAGGTGCTGCTGGGGTAGAAGAGCCCTGGGCTCCTGACTGGCTTCCAGGGCATTATGCACGTTCGTTCCCACAAGCACAGCAGAATCGATGTGGGACCTTTTCCATGACAAAGTCCTTGGGGGGCTCTCAACACACCTTCCTGTCTCCAAAAGGGCCTGAACCCAGCCAGCTCTGGCCTGACTTTCATCTTCTCCAGCAGAATCGATGGGTTTCGTGCACAGCTGAACTGAAGGAAATGGATTCTGACATTGGCTTTAGTTTATAGAGAAATGGGTGTTGGAGCTGACGTGGTGCAGAGAGCATGCGCTGGATGAGGAATGGTGGGTATATGTAGAATGTTTACTCGCGCAGAAGGTGTTCCCTTGGGTGCGGAGATGCAGATACTGGCAGCTGGGAGCACAGAGAAGGCCTGAGGGATATGGGCGGGACAGTGTCACTACCTGCTACTCTCTTTTGGGAGCAGTAAATCCTTTTGCTTGGTCGGGCAGATCGTTTTGGAAAGATCAGAGGACACCAAAAACAAAGACTCATCAAAGGTTAGAAAATTTATGAGGCTCAACAAGATATGGAGATATTTCTTGTTCTAAAGCCATTCCATTGCCCACTGAACAAACTCTCAAATTTTGCTTCATCCCACCTTGCTGAATTTCCTCTAATTAATGGTACCTAAATTGATAAAATCATTGCCAAGATGGAGAGAGAAAACAGTTAAGTGTATTTAACAGATTGTGTGGCTCTTTGGGGTCTTTCCGTAGCCCCATTGCTAAGGGACAGTTGGGTAGTTTGTGGGTCTTTCTGTGCTCGTTGAACATGCTGATTCCTCTGTGACTTTGGCGGCCTTGGTTGGTTGGTGTTCAATACTTTTATTTGGCCAAGACATCACCTCCCATCTGAGCCAGCTAATCTTGCTGTAACTCGACCTGGTCTATAACCATTAACCAGTCATCTTGGATGAGGCTTATGTCACTTTCAGTGAATGAGAGAATAAAAGTGCTACCCCTGGTTAAGGTAAATAAGGCTGTTTTTACTGGTTTTAGATTAATTGTATGATTTTTATATGATAGGGTTGGTGGTTTAAAAATGTATTCCTATCTCAGAAAGACCTCTGTATGTGTTTAAAAATATTTTATTTTCTTCGTTTCCATGGGCATCCTGGACCTGGATCCTTGCCTTTCTAGCCTCCAGACCCTGCTACACAGGCTCAGTAGTGATGCTTGTTTGCTCATGTGTTCATACATTGACCCCACAGACACTTACTGGCCAGGTGGCTATGTACCAGACCCTGTGCTGGCCACTTAAGAGGCAGCAGGGAGCAAAACAAACCTGACTCCTGTCCTCTGGAGTCTACAGACTTTTTGTCTGAGATGAGTGAAGAAGAAGGGGTGCTTGGTGGTCAGGGACCTACTGGGGGTTGTTCTGCAAAGGATAAGGCCTGGTCTACAAAGGAAACTGAGCAATCCTCGCATGCCAGACGTCTGACTGAGCCACGTCTCGGTGGGAAGTAGCTCAGCATTCTTCTCCGCATCTGCTGGTGCAAGAATGCATTTTAAAGGATATTTCACAACCCAAAGCACTTTTTAAGCTTCTCAGAGATAAGTGGATGGTCACTGAACATGGATGCAAAATGCATTTTACACCAAAAAAAGTTACTTAAATGTCTTTTAGAAGATTTTTTTCATTATCAAAATAATATAGGATCATTAGAATTTTACAAAGAATAGTATAAAGTAAAGGAAATCACTTCTTTCCACTATCCAAGGTTAACCACTGTCAACATTTCAAAGTATTTCCTTTTGTCTTTCATACATTTATATATCTAGATACCTTTTTGAGGTGATACTATTAATTCATTTATATTAATATATGTTGTATTGACTTCAGAGAGGAAAGGAGAGGGAGAGAGAGAGGTAGTAACATGAATGATGAGAACGAATCATTCATCAGCTGCATCCTACATGCCCCCTACTAAGGATGGAGCCCAAAACCAGGGCATGTACTCTGACAGGGACTCCATGTATGACCTCCTGGTTCATAGATCAAGGCTCAACCAGTGAGCACGCCTCCAGGGCAAGATGATACTATTTGTTATGTGTGTTTCCTGATTTGTTTTCTCTTAGTTATGTTTTCATTCCACTGCATCTATAACCACTTTTTTCCCGTTTATTAAGGCACTGTTTATTTTTCCCAGCTTTATTGAGAAATAATCAATATACACCACTGTATAAGTTTAAGGCAGACAAAAGGATGGTTTGATTTACCTACATTGTGAAATGACTACCACAATGGGTTCAGCTAACATCTATTGAAGATGTGACAAACCAAAATTGAAATCTCTAATGTAATTTGGGTTATTTTTTCTTCAAAGTCAAATCTACAATTGTTACTATTTCAAAAAAGAGCTTGTCCTTGGAACTAAAGTGCAGGGTGTGGTGGGTCTGCAGGCTGGGGCTCTACTGCCCTGGCCCCTTGCACTTGAGCACTGTGCCTATTCACATGCAGATCCTTTCTCCTTCCAGACTTCACATGAGGCTGGTGATGGATGTGCTGCCCCTGCTGGACGACTCCACAGTCTGACTTCCCACCACGGAGAGTCAGAGGTGAGAGCCCCCTGTGTAAGGCTGTGGAGTATATGAAGTTCAGAGTCACTTGTGTCTCAGCAGCTCTGGGGGTGACCTCAGCATCAGCATGCGCAGAGCCTATGCTGGCCTCAAGGGTGTGCTCTGTGCGGGTCCAGCTCACCCACAGCTCCTCTCTCCCTGGATTTCAGCCACCTTACTGGGCCTTCTGCTAGAAGCTCTGGTTCTCTCAGAACCTTACACTCCTCTCCACCCATGAGCTGTGTGGAAGCTTCATATAACAGGATGGTTTTCAGGGAAAACTGGCAAGAGAAAAAGAAGAAAAATAATCAGGAGTCGCCACAATACTTTGGAGTCCAGGGCCCCATTTTCCCAGATCCTCACCAGCGATGGGTTTTCCCTCAGCATTTAAGGGGCTTATGCTCAGGCCATGGCATTAGAGCCCGGCCAGGAGAGAAGGGGGAAGGGTCCAGGGCAGCTGCCACTCTGGCTCCAACGGGCCCCTGGTCCAGTCCCCTCTGAGTCATCCCTGTCCTGCGCACAGAGCAGTGCTAAGACTCACTGCCTTCAAGACAAATCAGCTCACCACCGTGCTGGTCACTGGTCAGGTTCTCAATTCTCTCCCCACTCAGCCCACTGCTGCTCTCTCTGGAGTCCGCAGATACTATTCTCTCTGAGACCATGGTTGACATCATTGGGTGGACAGCTGGCCATTGATCTGCTTCATCTCGATGGCTCCAGAATGATGTGTTTTCTTCTTTTGAGAAGAAGAAAAAAAGAGCAAGATTATGGGTCTGGACAGCAAGTAGCCTTTCTGTAGAAATGCATGGACAGTGAGTTTTTTTACTCTTAGTACTTGGAAGTGCTATGTGGCTTGGCATGAGGTACTTTTATTTTATTATTCTTTCTGGATGTTCTTCCTGAAGGTGACTGAGTTGGCTGGCTGCACAGGTAAAGGAACAAGAGGGTGAGTGTGCTGCCCTGTGCCAAGTAGCAAGGAGTTTGTGCTGTTCTGCATTTCTGAGCCTCTCTCACCATGTGAATCAGCTCTGGCCAGAGGCAAGGATAGCCAGGAGTGGCTGCTCCCAGGCCATCCCGACACCACTCGTCTGTCCGTCCGACCTCTACACCATTGAGCTGTGCTCATTGCCAGCTAAATCCACAAGCCAGGGGAGCCCTGGAGCCCTGAGTCACTGTGTGCAGAGCATGAGCATTGGTGCCTCCCTGGCCCACATCATGGACCAAAAAGAGCAAGATTTTTATGGGGTACAGACACTGAAAAGGCCTTCATGACAGCCCTACATTATTACCCTAATGGTACAGGTTTGGATGGACAATTACAAACTCCCTACTTGACCACAGAGTAAAGTACCAAACCTTTAATGAGTGACACCCCGTCTCTCATCTACGTTTCACCCCTTAAAATAGGGATGTGTTGATTTCATCCACCAGCATTACTTCTTCCATCTCGCATTCAAGATGACAGGAAAATTGGAGCCATCTATGGAAGGAGAGAGCATATGAAGACAGGGTATTATTTTTAGTTCATTTTGAGCACCACTCTGTCGAGTACAAAGAGAAAAATTATTTATCTTTCCTGACCTTTAACAGGGCCTAGGTATCTTTTCTACAGCTGAGATCTGTAGATGATTACAAGGCACCTGCTTCCAAGGACAATGCTGCCTTCCTTCATCCTTGTCCTTGGGTTGAGTCACTCCTCGGCCCTGTACCCAGGTCCCAACCAAGACACCGAGAAGTGAATCTGCTCTGTCGACGAGGCCCTGACCCAGCGTTCCTGGAATGGCACAAAAGGCCCATCCTTGTCACTTGGTGGATGTGGTTGAATGAAGCAGAGGGTCACTGTGGGAGGATTGCACTGCCTGTGTTGTGTTTTGTGAGATGGTTAAAAGGTTTGAAGCTCCTTTAAGAAACCAGGTGGCACAGTGAAGGAGCTGTTCCCCGAGTGGTCGCATTAGAGGTGGCTGGGACACAGCAGCTGTATTAAAAGCTGTGGAAGCTTCATGATGGGATGAGAACTTAGCTGTGTAGGTCACTGGTCTGGATGGTGGCCCTCAATCCCACTGACCACCAGTTCCTGTGGGCAATTCCTTATACTCGGCCCTGACCCCAACTGGACCTGCGGGACCAGGTTCCCTGGGGCAGGACAACCAAGTCTGGTCGTCGCCCCTTTTATTTTTTAACCTTTTAAAAATGTAATTGTAGATTCCATTATTTGTAAGAGATAACGCAGAGGCAGCCCATGGAACCTGACCCGGTTTCCCTCAATAATACCTTATAAAAACCTCACAACCAGGATACTGACAGTGACCCAGCCGCCCACGTAGGGCCGATAGAAAACAGCTCTACCCGATCCTCCCACACCCAGGACAGAGCCTTCTATATTTTTTTTTGTATATTATTATCACAGTAATATACACACAATGAAATTTACCATTTTAACTATTTTTCAGAGCACAGTCCAGTGGTGTTAAGTGGTCCTTAACACAACTTAACAATCATATTGCTGTGCTGCCCTTACCACCATCAGCTCCATCACTGTTCTCATCTTCTCCAACTGAAGCTCTGTCCCCACGAAACAACAACTCTGCATCCACTCCCCCATTACTGGTACCCTCCATCTTACCTCTCTGACTCTGATGGCTCTAGGGACCTCATGTGAGTGGGATCACACACTATTTGTCCTTTTGTGACTGGCTTATTTCATTGAGCATCATGTCTTCAGGGTCCATCCATGTTGTAGCATGTGCCACAATGGCCTATTTTTCTAAATTGAATATATTGGGGTGAGATTGGTAATGAAATCATGTAGCTTTCAGGTATACAGTTCTGTAATACATCACCTGTATGTTGAATTATGTATCTCACCTCCCTCCCTCTTACCCCAGGTCAGGTCTCCTTCCATCACAATTTATCCTTTCTAAGCCCTCTTCTACACACACCCCTCTTTCTGTGATAATCACCAAACTGCTGTCTGTGTCTATAAGTCTTTTCTTTGCTTAATCCCTTCACCTTTTCCCCCTAGTCCCCCAACCTCCTTCCCTCTGACAGTATTCAGTCAGTTTTCTGCATCTATGAGTCTGTTTCTATTTTGATTGCTGTTTATTTTGTTCATTAGATTCCACATATAAGTGAAACCATAAGGAACTTGTATTTCTCTGACTGGCTTACTTCACTTCACTTAGCATAATACTCACCGGCTCCATCCATGCTGTTGTAAAAGGTAAGATTTCCTTCATTTCCTTTTTGTGTGTGTGGGTGAGTCGTATTCCGTTGTGTTAATGTACCACAGCCTTTTCTCCACTTATCTGCTGCTGGGCACTTGGGCTGCTGTGAAATCTTCGCTATTGTAAGTAATGCTGCAGTGAACATAGCATTGCATATATCCTTTCCAATCAGTGTTTCAGGTTTCTGCAGATATATTCTCAGAAGTGGAAATGTTAGGTCATAAAGCAGTTCTATTTTTAATTTTTGAGGTAACTTCATACTACTTTCCACAGTGGTTGCACCAATCTGCATTCCCACCAAGAGTACACGAGAGTTCTCTTTTCTCCACATATTCACCAGCACTTGATGTTTATTGATTTATTGATGATAGCCATTCGGACGGATGTGAGGTGATACCTCACTGTGATTTCAATTTCCATTTCTGTAATGATTAGTGATGCTCAGCATCTTTTTATTTGTGTAATAATCATCTGCAGATCATCGCTGGAGAAGTGTCTGTTTAGGTTCTTTGCTCATTTTTAAATTGGATTGTTTAATTTTGTTATGATGTTGAGTTTTTTAAGTTCTTCATAAATTTTGGATATTAAACCCTTATCAGATGTATCATTGGCAAATATGTTCTCCCATTCAGTGGGTTGTCTTTTCATTTTGTTGGTGGTTTCCTTTGCTGTGCAACAACTTTTTAGATTGATGTAGTCCCATTTGTTTAGTTTTTCTTTTGCTTCTGTTGCCCAAATAAGATATATCAGAATAAAAAATATTTCTATGAAAATTTATTGCCTTTATTTTCTTCTAGAATTTTTACAGTTTCAAATCTCACTTTCAAGTCAGTAATCCATTCTGCGTTTATTCTTCAATATGGTGTAAGAAGGTAGTCTGCATTCATTTATTTTTCTACTTATGTGTCCAATTTTCCCAATAGCATTTATTGAGTGGACTATCTTTACCACATTGTAATTTTTTGTGTCCTTTGTCAAATATTAATTGACCTAAATGTATGGGTTTATTTCTGGACTTTTTGTTCTGTTCCACAGATCTTTATGTCTGTTTCATGCCAGTACCATACTATATTTATTACTATGGCCTCGTAGTATAGTTTGTTATCAGGTAGCATGATTCCTCCCACTTTGTTCTTCTTTCTCAAGATTACTCTGGCTATTGGTTTGGTTTTATTTTGTTTGTTTTGTTTGTGTGTGTGTGTGTGTGTGTGTGTGTGTGTGTGTGTGTTGGGTATTTTGGTGGGTTTTTTTTTTTTGTACTTCCATATAAATTTTTGTGATACTTGTTGTAGCTCTCTGAATTACGTCATTGGACATTTGAACGTTGTTAATTCTTCCTATCTTTGAACACCATATGTGCTTTTATTAATTTGTATCTTCTTCAACTTCTTCCTGTCTTCCTTTTATTCTTTCACTTTCTTCTTTCTTCCATTTTTCTTCCTTCCTTTCTTTTTTCTTTCTTTCTTTCTTTCTTTCTTTCTTTCTTTCTTTCTTTCTTTCTTCTTTCTTTCTTCTTCTTATTCATTGTTTAGTAACATGTTAATTAGCCTCCAAGACTTTGTGTTTTACAGTTTTTTCTTTTTCTGTTTTCTTTTTAATCCTATAATTACTGATTTTTATTGTGGTCAAATAAATATAAGATTTAGAGTTTTAACCACATTTAAGTATACATCAAGTATATTGACATGCAATTCTCACCACCATGTATCCCCAAATTTTTATTTATTTATTTATTCATTTTTGCTTTTCATTGCTTTTATCTCTGTTAATAAATTTATTGGAGCAGGGTGGTTTTAGGTGTGTACAATTCAGTAATAGATCACTTGTAGTTCAGTTTTTTCTAATTGACTTCTAGTTTTATACAGTTATGATCAGAAGAGATTCTTGATATGATTTCAATCTTCTTAAATTTACTGAGACTGTTTTTGTGCCCTAACATGTGGTCTATCTAGATAATGTTGCACGTCCACTTCAAAAGAATGTATATTCTACTGCTTCAGGCTGAAATGCTCTGAAGCTGCCAATTGAATCCATTTGATCTATTGTGTTATTTCAGGCCACTCTTTTTTTTTTTTAAAACTAGGTGTGAGGCCGCCCTGCGCAAGGGTGAGGCAGCACCCAAGTCTCCCCTGCCTTCTCCCTCCCCCCCAGCCCCCGCCCTTCTCCCTCCCCCCCAGCCCCCGCCCTTCTCCCTCCGCCCCCACCCGCAGGGGCCCCAGCCCAGGAGGAGGTCAGGGCCCAAGTCTTCCCCCCCCGCCTTCTCCCTCCCCCCCCAGCCCCCGCCCGTCTCCCTCCCCCCCCAGCCCCCGCCCATCTCCCTCCTCCCCCACCCGCAGGGGCCCCAGCCCCGGGGAGCCAGGGGAGCCAGGGGAGCCTAGGGGACCCTAGGGGAGCCAGGGGAGCATGTCACACGCTAGGGGGAAGGGAACGCTTCACTGATTTGAGTGTCACCCTTGCGCAGGGGCCACCCTAATCTCGTCTGTATCGTTCCGGCTTTACTATATGTGCTGCTGCTGCTGCTGCTGCTGCTGCTGCTGCTGTTGCTGCAGAGTCCAGCACCAGGCCACTCTTTGCTTCTTGATTTTCTGTGCTGAAGATCCAGCCATTGATGCCAATGGGATGTTCAAATCCCCTACTACGTCTGTATTATTGTTGAACTGTCCATTTATGTACATCAGGATTTGATTTACACATTTACTTGCTCTTATGTTGAAGAAATACATGTTTGCAAGGGTTATATCCTCTTGTTGGATTGCTCTCTTTATCATTCTGTGGTGTCCATTCTTATCGCTCAATATAGCCTTTGTTTTAAAGTCTATTTTGTCAGCTATAGGTTGACCTCCCTGGCTTATTTTTCATTTGTATTTGCATGAAATACCTTTTGCCATTCCCTTGCTTTTTTTTTTTTTTTTTTTGTCTGTATATCTTTCATTCTGAGAGCGGTCTCTTGTTGACTGCATATATATGGTTCTTGATTTCTTATCGATTCAGTTACCATGTCTTTTAATTGCAGCAGTCAAGCCACTTACATTTAAAGTGATTATTTGCAGATATGTTTTATTCTTTTAACACTGTTTCCCTTTTATTCCTTCTTGATAGTTCTTATACTAATGGTTTGGTGGTAACACAGTTCTTTTGTGGTTTCTTGTCTGGGAAGCTCTTTATTTCTCCATCAATTTTAAATGACAGCCGTTCTGGGTAAAGTAGTCTTGGTTGAAGGTCCTAGCTTGTCATTATTTTGAATATTTTGTGCCAATCCCTACTGGCCTGGTATGTTTCTGTAGAGAAATAAGCTGACAATCTTATGGGAGCTCCCTTGTAGGTAACTGACCGTCTTTCTTTTGTTGCTTTTAAGATGTCCTGTCTTTAATCTTTGTCATTTTCATGATGATGTGTCCTGGTGTCAAGCTTTTTGGGTTCATCTTGTTTGGGACTCTGTGCTTCCTGGACTTGTGTGTGTCTCTTCCTTCACCAGGTTAGGGAAGTGTTCGGTCATTATTTCTTTTAATATGGTGTAGTCCCTTAACCTTTCTTTTCTCCTTGTACTCCTATAATGTGGATGTTGTTAATGTTTCATGTTGTCCCAAAAGTCCCCTAAACAGTCCTCATTTTTAAAAGTTTTTTTTTCTTTTTGCTGCTTTTGTCTTCTGTGACCTTGTCTTCCAAATCACTAATTTGATTCTCTCCTTAATCAAATTATTTTCTCTAGTGTATTCTTCATTTCAAAGGTTTTACTCTATATTTCTGACTGGATCTTTTATATGGCTTAAATGTTCTTTTTCATGCCTACTATCAGTTTTCAAGTTCCCACTGATTTCATCCATTCTTCACCTAACTTCAATTAACATCCTTACAACCATATCTATATCTATCTATCTATCTATCTATCTATCTATCTATCTATCTATATATATATATATATATTGCTTGGCACACTTTGTTTAGCATTTTTTTTGGATGTGTCCCCTGTTCTTAAATTTGGGGCATGTTTCTTTGCATTTTGGCTGCCTCTGTGTGTTTGTTTCTTTGTATTAAAATCCAGGTCTTGGTAGTGTGGCTTCGTGTAGTAGGAGTCCTGTGGAACCCAGTGGCAATTTCTTCTTGATCATCTGAGTTGAGTGCTCCAGGGATGTCCCGTGTGTGTTATGTGAATCTTCCTGTGGCAGTTGATTCTTGAAGGCCGTTGGCCCATGCATGTACTGAGTCGATGCTCAGGCTAGTTGGCTGTGACCACAGTGTACCCTGCCTACAGTGTAGTGTATGAGCTGCTGACAGGTGTTGACCACGTGGAGCGCAATTCATCTCAGCGGGGTCTGGTGCCTGCCTAGATCTCCCTTTGGATATGCCGCTTCTGAGGCTAATTGTATCCTTCTCTGATGTGCTCTGAAGCTGGCGATCGGCTTGTTGGTCCTGGGGCGTCCTGGGAGGGACCTTGGTGCTGAACAATGTCAGATGCTTGATGTGACTCTCCCAGGGCAATCTATTTGCATCTACAAAGCAATTCACAATTTGTGACAGTTTCTGCTGAGGCCCAGTGAGCACAGGACGGTCCAAGCAGGGCACCAAAGCTGGCTTTGACTAGCACTGAGCCTGGGGACAGGTCAGCAAAAGTCCCAGAGCACACCATGCTCTGCCTCCCGTCTGCCTCCATCTGCTGGGTGCCTGTTTGTCTCAGTTAATGAAAGAGTCTCTGGAAGCACTCAAGTTGCATGAGGTAGTTTCTCAGGGAGTCCCCAGGTAGAGTTGAGTGGTGTTCACCAGATTGATGCAGGTTCAAGCTCAGTGTCAGTGTTGGGTCTGAGGCCACTCAGCAAATGTCCCAGGGTATACCACGTCCAGCTGCCACCCGCTGGGTCCTCACACATCTTTGAGCAGTGTACAGAAGACACAGACCTGGCACTGTTTGTAGGAGGAGAATGAAAAAGTCAAAAGAGGCTGCTTCCCAGCATTGAAGATGTCTGGAATCTGTAGTCTGAGATCAGCCGTGTGAGCTTAAGGGCTTTGCAGAGGGTCAGTGGATTCTCAAAGGCCAGAGAGCTGCTTCCTGTGTAGATGACTCATGGATCCCCTGGGATGCCACAGGGGAGCGAGAGCATGGTGGGATCGTGCAGGTGCAATCCAGCCATCACGTAGTGAAAAGTAGAGTCCCCTCATGGGTGGCTGATTTCAGCAGATTCATCCCTCCATTTCTGTCCTAAGAGAACTGAAGCTCTCTCCAGACTTCCGACCACATGCATGCTCACTGGCTTCCCGGGCAGCACTGTCCCTGCCTTCTTTCCTCAAGGCTGGGTGAGCCAGGCTGGCTGGAGTGTAGGGAAGGGAGGATAGAGGTCCGTTTGGAGGGTTGAAATGCTGTGAGAACCTTTAAGGCTTAAATTTATTTTTTCTGTGTCTGCTCCCACTCTACAACTAAGCAGCCAAAGTGATGCTTAGCTCACTCTCAAGGAAGCACAGTTCTGCCCTGCACCAGTGCCACACATCACCAGAGCAGTGAAGGGAGCTACTGGAGGAAGAAGACAGGGCATTCCTCTCCCAGCAGTGTAACACCCTCACAGGCATGATTCTGTCTGGAGAGCTGACCCCTGCTGGAGCGCTTAAGGCTTTTAGGCACAGAGTGTAATGATCTGATTTATATTTTTTAAAGATCACTCTGACTTGCATTTTCATTTTTATTAAAAATTACTTATTTAATTTTTTTTCAATTAGGGATGACATTCAATATGAGTTTCAAGTGTACAAAATAGTGGTTAGACATTTATATAACATATAAAAGCATCTCCTGATAAGTCAAGCATGGGATATCTTTGAAAAGGGTATTAATCCTATTCACGAGGGCTCCACCCTCATAACCTAATCAACATCAAAAGACCCACCTTTTATTTATTTTTAATCAACCTTATTTGGGTGACATTCATTAATAAAATTGCATAGGTCAGGTGTGCAATTCTATAATGCATCATTCATATATCGCATTGTGTGCTCACTGCCTTCAGGTCAAGTCTCCTTCCATCACCATTTATCCCCCCTATGCCCTCGTCTCCCTCCCCTACCTTACCCCCTACTCCCCACACGCCACCCCCACCTGCCACCCTGCACCCCACACCCCCAGCCCCCACCTGCCTCACAACATCCCCAACGCACAGTCCCCATCTGCCACCCCCAACTCCCCTCCCGCCAGCTCTCATCCCCCAACACTACCCCTCACCCCCACCTCCCACACTTACCCCCATTCCTACCCCCACCGGCCCCCCACATCACGCACCCCACACCCCACACCTCCCATCCTCCACCCCCAACTTCCCAGCCCCCCCCCCCCCCCCCCCCCCCCCCCCCCTGTGATTTGACATTTGAAATGATATTTGAGATGTGTCTTGAGAGCACGGGTAGGATTTAGACAGATGAAGAAGGTGAGAATATGCTTCAGGTACAGAGAGTGGACATTCGGCCTGGAGACAGGAGAGATGAACACTGGACAGACCAGAGCATATGCCCCTCAGATGCCTGTGAGTGAGGGGTCAGGGCAGGGAAACAGAAGACCCGGCATGGAGGGAAAGGCAGAGGGATAAGGGGACCAACCACAGAGTGGTCAGAGCAGGAGAGACAGCAGCCCCTCCATGGGAAAGCAGGGCAGCAGGGTCAGGGGACCAGGGGAGGGGCCGATGGACAGGTAGGAGAGGGAATGCTGCCAAGGGGCAGGGCTGGGGGCAAGGGCTCCACCATGGGGAACAGGAAACTCTCCATGGAGGGGTCTGTTTCCCCTGTTACCTATCTCTACTCCCATGACCCTCCTTTCCCTGGCCCCTCCATGGATGGTGCCCTAACCCCCCTATCTTGCTCGGACTATGTGGGGTCCTTTGTCCTCCCTGCCCTGCTACCTCCCTGGAGGATGCCCTCTCCCCCCTGCCCTGCCATCTATTTAAGGACCTGTGCTAAAATCCTTGCTGTCTCAAAGTAGGCTTCCCTCTCCCCCCAGCCTCTCCTCTCCATGGAGGTTTCCCTGTTCCCTCTCATGCATGTCCTGTCCCTCCATGTAGGATTCTGTCTCCTCCCTGCCCTTCTCCCTCAAACTGGGGCTCCCTTTCTCCACTGCTTGCCCCCTCAAAGTGAGGTTCTCTGTCCCCCTGCCGTGCCCCCTCCATGAAGGAAACCTTCCTCCCTGACCCTCCCTGTCAAAGTGGGGTTCTCTACACCCCTGCCATGCCCCATCCATGGAGGGTACCTTCTCCTCCCTGCCCCTCCCCCTAAAGTTGGGATCCCTGTCCCCCTGCCCTGCTCCCTCAATGGATAGTTCTGTCTCCTCTGTGCCCTGCTCTCTCAAAGTGAGGTTCCCTTTCCTCCTGCCCTACCCTCTGCATGGGGATTACCTGTCCAACTGCCCTGCCCCTCCCCATAGAGGCTTCCTGGTCTCCCCTCTCCTCCCTGCCCTGCCCCCTATAATTGGGGTTCCCTCCCTTCCTGTCCTCCCCACTGCATGGAGGGTTTCCTGTACCCACTATTCCATCCCGGCAAGTGCAGATCCCTGTCCCCCAGCTCTAACTCCTTTCTGAAGGTTTCCCTGTCCCCCTGCCCTACCACCTCCATGAAGGTTCCCCTGTCTCCTGCCCTCCACCCTCTATGGAGAGTCCCCTCTCCTCCCTGCCCTGTCCCCTCCATGGAGTGTGCCCTCTCCCCCTGCCCTGTCCCATCCATGGAGGGTTTCCTGTTTCTCTGCTCTGCCCCCTACAAGGACAGTCCCCTCTCCTCCCTGTGTGGCCCATCCCTGTTGGTTTCCCTGTACAGCCCCCCGCCCCCCGAGCCCTGCCCACTCCATGGAGGGTCCCCTGCCCCACCTGTTCTGTAGCCTCCATGGAGGTTTCCCTGTCACCGCTGCCCTGCCCCCTTCCTGGAGGGTCCCCTCTCCTCCGTGCCCAGTCCACTCCAAGGAGTATGCCCTCTCTCCCCTGCCCTGTCCCATCCACGGAGGGTTCCCTTTTCCTCTGCTCTGCCCTCTCCATGGAGGGTCCCTTCTCCTCCCTGCCTTGTCCTCTCCAAGGAGAGTCCCCTCTCCTCTCTGCCCAGTCCACTCCATGAAGGTCCCCACTTTCCCTGCCCTCCCTCTTCCATGGAGAGTCCCCTCTCCTCTCTGACCGGCCAATCCTTGGAGGGTCCCATGTTGCCAGTCCCCACTGCCATGCCCCATCAATGGAGAGTTCCCTGTTCCCCAAACACCCTGCACTTCCCCTTCCATATACAGCACCCATTCTCACTATCCTTCCCTTCCTTGGAGGGTCCCTTCTCTTCCCTGCCCTGTTACCTCCATGGAGGGTCCCATCTCCTCTTTAGCTGCAACCTCCATGGAGGGTCTCCTCACTCTCTGTCCTCTTCCTCCATGGAGGGTCTCCTGCTCCACTGCCCTGTGTCCTGCATGAAGGGTACCCACTTCCCCTGCCCTCCCTTCCTCATGCAGTGTCCCCTCTCCTCCCTGCCCAGCCCATCCTTAGAGGGTTCCCTGTATCCCTTCCCCATAGCCCTGCCCCCTCCATGGAGGGTCACCTCTTCTCCCTTCCCTGTCCCCTATGCTCCCCCTTCCATGGAGGGTACCTTCTCCTCCTTGACCCATCTCCTCCATGGGGGTTCCCAACTCCTCCCTGCCCTTCCTCTCCCTGGAAGGATCCTTCTCCTCCCTGATCTGTCCCCTTTATTGAGGGTCCCTTCTCCCCCATGGCTTGTCCCCTCCATGGAGTGTCCCCTCTCCTCCCTGTCTGGCCCATCACTGTAGGTTTCCCTTTCCCCATCTCTGCCCTCTCCTCCCTGAGCTGTACCCTTCATGGAGGGATCCTTCTCCTCCCTGACCCATGCCCTCCGTGGAGGGTCCCTACTTCTCCCTACCTGTCCCCTCCATGGAGGGTTCCCATAACCCGACTGTCCCCCTGCATGGAGATTACCTTCTCCTCTGTGAATCGTCCCCTCCATGGAGGTTCCCATCTCCTCCCTGCCTTGTCCCCTCCAGGGAGGGTCCCCTCTCCTCGCTGCATGTCTGCTCCATGGAGAATTCCCATCACCCTACAGTCTCCCCTGCATGGAGGGTCTCAACTCCTCCCTGCCCTTCTCCATCATGGAGGGTCCCCTCTCCTCCCTGCCCTTCCCCTCCATGGAGGGTGCCCCACCTCCTTGACCCGTCCTCTCCATGGAGGGTCCCAACTCCTTCCTGCCCTTCTTTTCCATGGAGGTATCCTACTCCTCCCTGACCCATCCCCTCTATTGAGTTCCCGCTCCTCCTTGCCTGTTCCCTCCATGGAGGGACCCCTCTACTGCCTACGTGTCCCTGAAAGGAGGGACCCCTCTTCTCCTGGCCCATCACCTCCATGGAGATTCCCCTCGCATCCATGCCTGACCCCTCCATGGAAAGTTCCCTGTCCCCACTGCCCTGCACCCTCCATGGAAGGTCCCGTCTTCTCCCTACCCTGCCCCCTCCATGGAGGGTCCCATCTCCTCCCTGCCCTCTCCCTCCATAGAGGGTCCGCTCTCCTCCATACCTGTCCCCTCCATGGAAGGTTCCCTGTCCCCACTGCCCTGCATGCTCCATGGAGGGTCCCATTTCGTCTGTGCCCTTTACCCTCCATGGAGGATCCCCACTCCTCCCTGCCTGAAACCTCCATGGAGGGTCCCCTCTCCTCCCTGCCTGTCCTGTCCATGGAGGGTCCTCCTCCTCCCTGGCTGTCCCCTCAATGGAGGGTTTCCTTTTGTCCCTGCCCTGTACCATCCATGGAGGATTCCCTTTGCTCCTGGTCCTGTCCCCTCCATGGATGGTCCCCTCTCCTCCTTGCCTGTCCCTCCATGGAGTGTTCCCTGTCCCCACTGCCCTGCACCCTCCATGGAAGGTCCCTTCTTCTCCCTACCCTGTCCCCTCCATGGAGGGTCCCCTCTCCTCCCTGCCTGTCCCCTCCATGGAGGGTCCCCTCTCCTCCCTGCCTGTCCCCTCCATGGAGGGTTCCCTTTCCTCCATGCCCTCTCCCCTCCATGGAGGGTCCCTTCTCCTCCCTTCCTTTCCCCTCCATGGAGGGTCCTCTCTCCTCCCTGCCCTGCCCCCTCCATGGAGGTTTCACTGCCTCCCCTACCCTGCCCCCTCCATGGAAGGACCCCTTCCCACTGCCCTGCCCCATCCACGCAGGGTCTTCTGTTTCCCTGCCTGGTCCCATCACTCACAGGCTCTGCGAGGCATGTGCTCTGGTCCCCAGTGTTCATCTGTCCTGCCTCCAGGCCGTGTCCACTGTCTGCACATGAAGCACATCTCACCGTCTTCATCTGCCCAAATCCTCCCGGGCTCTCAGGACACATGTCAAATATCATTTCAAATGTCAAATCACCGAGTGATCTTTAAAAAATATAAATCAGATCCCCCCATTCTCGTGCCTAAAAGCCTTCCTGCTGTGACAGCAATTTCAACCCAAACTAGGGCCCTCTATGTCCACCCCCACCCTGCCCCCCGCCCTCTGCTGTTCCCATCCAGCCTGGCTGTCCTTGCCCTGGGGCACTGCCTCTCCTTTTGGGCTGGCTTCCCCAGGTCTCCATGGGGCCCACTCTGTCTCAACAGCCATGTCTCAGTTTGAACATGTTGGGGAGCCCTTTCCTGAGCCTGCTAGGGAGTCACTCTGCTCAGAAGCCCCCATGTAGCCCTATGGTATATCACCTGCCAGTAGGTCACAATACTAACAGAGGTCAGAATGGTAAGACAGGTCATAGAGGTAACCTAGCCACCATGCCAGGTCAGCCATGTGGGCCAACCTCTCAAGTTTTCTGGTGGTGGTGTTGTTAAAAATCAGTGAATAAACATTTATTGACCCCAACATACCAAAGGCCCTCTACAGAAACCACAGGAGGTGTGGCTCTCCTGGGTCCTGGCCCTCAGTAACCAGGTGTTCTTCAAAGTGAAAGCTGGGTGGGAGGGTGGGTCAGAGAAGCCAGGGAGGGACTCCATTTGAGTTGCTGGCTTTGAGGCTGGAGGAAGGGATCAAAGGCCAAGATTTTTGGGAGCCCCAGGAAGCTGGGAGTGGCTTTGGCAGGGACACAGAAGGGAACTGTGCCATAAGGAATGGATTCTGCCACCTCCCCATGTGCAGGCCCCCGAGGCCTCCTGGGAGGAGGGCAACCCAATGAACCACCTCAGGTTTCTGACCCACAGCACCTGGGATCCCACACTTTGTCCTGTGAACCACTGCGTTTAAGGTCATAGGTCAGGGCACCAATAGAAATCCTTTGTGTCCCTGAGGCTCCCTAGTCATATAAGCTAAGTCTATTTTCTTCATGGCTCTTCCTATCTTCTGAAATAAAGTGTGGCCTTGGTTCTTGTTCACCTGTCTGTCTCTCAGGCCCTCTCAGCACCTGAAAGGTGACCTGTGAAGGCCCCGCCCCCAAGACCCAGGTAGACAGCACACACTTGCTGAATGATTTCCTGAGCAAAGAGCTCTTTTCGGATTTCATATATTTTTTATTTGTAATAAACCTGATTCATTAACATGTACATACATATGATATCTTCATCCTCTTTAGGACATCCCACATAGATTCATGAATTTTTAAAATATCTTAATTTTTTGGCCAAAACCAGCGTCTCAATTTCTTGTTCAGAAATGCAGTAGCTGCTTTGTGACCTGCCTCGGGGAGGAGAGGGTTCTGACTGCAGACCAGGTTCACGCCAGGATGTTGCTCCCATTCCTGGTCCTTCACAGGCCAGTCCTTTGGCTTCTAGTGGCAAGTTGACCCATGATGCGCCCTTACACCTCATCCCCTGTTCACCAGCTTGGTGCTGCTTCCTGCGTTGGTCACAAGGTGCAATATACACATCCTGTAACATAGAACCCACACCTGAAACCTATATGTTTTTGTTGACCAATGTCACCCCAATGGATTTAATAAATAAAAATATTTTTTTTAAAAAACACATTAGTTATTTTGCAGATTGAAACTGGTTCAGGGAGATGAAGTGACTGCTCTGAGGTTCCCCAATATTCCCACTGCCCATGATTCTGAATGCCCAGCACTTTCTTGTCTTTCTCCCATTAGACTTCAAAGGTCCTGCCTTTTAAAAATCCAAAGGAGCTGAAAAAACAGTAGGAAGCTTCCAACCTCCTTTGGAAAGCAAACTTTAAGTCAGCAGAGAGGAACATCTTCTCTATGAGTGTTTCTTTGCTTCTTTGTTCATTCATTTGCCAAATGTATGTTTTACAGACATTTCTAGAACTGACCTTTTCAGTACTGGATCTCCCTCTCAGAAGGTGCCTAGGCCAGTGCTAGGACCAAAGAGTCCCCAGTGCTGAATGGGAATTCAGCAATGACTTTTGAAGGTTTCTTTTTAAGAAATATATACAAATTCTGAATTTACTTTTATCACTAGATACTAGGGAGGGTTCTCCCCTCACAAGAGCCTTTATGCTATTTTCACAAGACCCCTGCTCAGTATCTGGTGAAAGAAGCTCAGCTTACTTCACAGAAACACAACAGCTGAAACCACAGCACGATTTTTATAATAAGAAATTTCCTTTGCACATTGTAGCGAGGAAGAAAAGCCTTTAAGAAGAAATGTCAGATAGAGTTACAGTTTTGAATGAATAAAGATAAGTACGGATCAAAGTTGCAAATATATTCAGTATGTTTAATGTGCAGAAAAAATATAGCTTATTTATTTTTAAATGGATTTTCTCTGGAGTCCCCCACCAGGGGATAGAGGGGACAAGAGCAAAAGAAAATATTTAGCTCAATTTAATATCTGAGTTCAGCCTCATGAACTGAATCCTGTCTTTAAATGAACCCAGTGCCTTTCCCATTGGTGTTATATGGGATGGGAGGCGGAGCTAGTTTGTTTTTCTGGCAACAGGGGCAGAGTCTTTGTATCTTCTATTGTCGCTCAGGGAGTAGCTAGTCTGGGTCCATGTGTGGGGTCCTACTCCAAGTTTCCCTCTGGAGTTCCACTCACCCAGAGAGTGAGGACATGCAGCATCCCTCCTGGGGGCTCCCAGTCTGCCCAGATAATCCCAGGGGAGCAGTCCTCAGCCCTCCAATTCTAACCCCAGTGTCTGTGTGTCCCCCTCTCCCCTCTGAGAGTCCTGGCTGCAGAGGAGGGTACAGGAGGCATCTGCAGTTCCCTGTCCTCAATCTCTTCATTTGTTCCCACAGTTACCAGAGCTCAGAAGGCTTTGCTTCTCCTTCTTATCCATACAGACCTTCCCTGATGGAAAATTTGAGAACATTGGAAAACAGGGCACATAAAGACTTTTCAAGAGTATGTAAGTGTTTACAAAGTTTTTGAGAAAATCAATTTCTAAATTCTGTTCCTTCTAGGTGCTCTTTTCAAATTTGATCTGCCTGAGGGGGCATCTGTGATTATTTTTTTTCCATCTCACCTTTCACAGTTTCTCCTCTCATTTTAGTAAAGAAACTATGCCGTCCCCACCTCCTCCCAGAAATCTTACCATTGCCCCTGGGTGTGACACTCTCCAGCCCTCTGAACTAGGAGTGCATGCCAACTAATCGCACTGCATGAAGCAAACTCTATCTGAGAGGGAATTCTTAGGGTAATCTGAAGGCAGCAGGAAAAACAAAACCAGAGACTTCAGAGGGAGTTGGAGCCTTTGTCACCTCCAGCTACACAAATGCTAAACACAGCCTGACGCCTGGCCAGACAGTGTGAAATCTCACAGTGCTCAAAATGGTTGATAAAAGGGAAAAATGGATAATTTTTTGTTAAATAAACATCTTCATCATAAGAACTAAAAAAAACCTAGTTGTCTTCCATAATTCAGGCACTTTACATGTATTGTTCTAATCCCACAATGGTCCCCATGTGCCTCCCATTTTAGAAAGCAGAGAACTGAAGACAGGAGGCCAGAATTGGTGGGGCTCCAAATCCAGCCAAGTTGGCTCCCCCAGAGCAAGCTGCCTCCTGTGTCCAGGGTTTCCTTGTCCTCCCTGATGGAAAGTCTGACCTTCCGTTCCTAAGACACATGCTGGTGTCTTCATGAATTTCAACCAATTTCCAAAAGCACCAGTAGGACAAGAATTTTTACGGTTAAGGACAGCAATAGGGACACAGAAGAGACTCTCATTCAGAACAATTCGAGCATAGAAAATGTTTACAGATCTGCTTCCGAATAAATGAATGAGTGTCACACTGGGCTCAACGTTTAGACAGGTGCAGCTACAGAGAGAATCCAGAGACCACTCAGCTGCTCTGTAGATATGGGAGCATCCTCCAAATGACACTTGCCATGACATCTGTCTTGTTGACAAGAATTATGTAGACGGCTTCAGTGGATATACAAAACTTTATATAAATCAAAAAAAATCTTTAGCCAGTACCAGTTTGGCTCAGTGGATAGAGTGTCAGCCTGCAGACTCAAGGGTCCCAGGTTTGATTCCAGTCAAGGGCATGTACCTTGGTTGTGGGCACATCCCCAGTGGGGGGCGTGCAGGAGGCGGCTGATCAATGTTTCTCTCTCATGGATGTTTCTAACTCTCTATCCCTCTCCCTTCCTCTCTGTAGAAAATCAATAAAACTTATTAAAAAAAATTTTTTTAGAAAAAAATCTTTAGTTGTTGTTTTTTTAAAGTGAATTACTGAATCTTCTGAAACTTATTTTGGCTTTTGCAAAATTTCAAAATATTCCACATTCTTTTTATAGTTTCTTCCTTCGTTGATTTTGTTTTTCTCCGATACTGGAAAAAGATAAAAAATAAAGGCATGTTGAAAGAAGAACATAAAAAATTCTCCGTAATTTCACATCCCACAGTTAGATAATAGTATGATCTTTTCCCTTTGTTTCTTTGTGGTTTTTTTCTTTTTATACAGGTATGTATATGTATGCACAGTATAAAGTTGCCAAATTTGGAATTATATATTCAAATGTGTATGCACATATATTTATAAAAATATATGTACACATACTTTTTGCTTCCTCTTGTTCTTAAAATTGTACCATAAACCTTCCCGCATATTCTAAGAGAGTCCTATCTTAATGGCTTTGTAATATTCCTGCATATGTTTAAATCACAATTCAGATAACCAAAATTCTAGCACTGGTCATTTAAGTTTTTCCCACTTGTTCAGTGTTATGAATAATAAAAAGAATCAGCACTTTCTAGAACTTTTTCTGTATTTGAATTAAAGAAAACTAATTTTAAAATCACTAGAAAATCCTTTGAGAATAGAAATGTTTTATTTTGCACTTTTCAGTAGAGTAGCCAGTAGCCGCATATGGCTATTGAGCTTTGAGAGGTGGTCAGTGCAACTTAGGAGCGTGATTTCACCCTTTACTTCATTTTAAATTAGCCACATGTGGGTAATGACTACCTTACTGGTCAAAGCAGAACTTGAGAGTGCCGAATCCTAACCACTAGACCTCCAGGGACTGTGGTACATATAATGAACAACATAAACTGATGAACAAAAACAGATCCAGAGACAGAGAAACATCTATCAGGCCATCAAACCCCAAAGGGAAGGTAGGGGAGGGTGGGGGTAAGAGGGAGAGATCAACCAAAGGACTTATTTGCATGCATATAGGCCTAACCACTGGACACAGACAACAGGGGGGTGAGGGCATGAGTGGGGAGGGTATGGAGGGTAATGTGGGGATAAGGACACATATGCAATAACTTAATCAATAAAGAAATTTTAGAAAAACAGACAAACAAACAACAAAGCAGAACTTGAAACTTGTGAGCTCCGTGCACTGCTTTGAGAATTTGCTTGTATGCAGGAATACCCCATATCTTGTGGTCTTTTAGAATATTGCTTCTGAAATTTTGGGAACTAAGGTGTGTTAGCAAGTATGAGCAAGTATTTTTTCTTATAACTTCAGAATGTTCATAAACCATAAGAGTCACCTGGTAGATTATATAAATTATCTGGAAGTTTTAAGACTGGCATGGCTAAAAGACAGTCAGCACACAGGGCAAATGAATTGCAGGGGACAGTAAATATTTAGAAAAACACTAAGAATAGAGTCACTCTTTTTTTTTCCTCTCTCTCTTTTTTTTTATTGCTTAAAGTATTACAAGGGGTATTAAATATGTGTCCATTTTTCCCCCCGCTCTAGACAGTCCCCTAGCCTCCTCTATCCCCCAGTGGCTTATGTCCATTGGTTATGCTTATATGCACGCATACAAGTCCTTTGGTTGATCTCTTACCCCCCTACCTCCTGCCCCCCAACCCTCCCCGGCCTTCCCACTGCAGTTTGACAATCTGTTTGAGGCAGCTCTGCCTCTGTATCTATTATTGTTAAAAAGTTTATAATGGTCTCTATTATCCAAGGAACACTTGTGCACTGCTGGTGGGAATGCAGACTGGTGCAGCCACTATGGAAGACAGTATGGAGTTTCCTCAAAAAACTGAAAATGGAACTCCCATTTGACCCTGTGATCCCACTTCTAAGAATATATCCCAAGAAACCAGGAACACCAATCAGAAAGGATATATGCACCCCTATGTTCATAGCAGCACAATTCACCATAGCTAAGATCTGGAAACAGCCTAAGTGCCCATCAGTAGATGAATGGATTAGAAAACTGTGGTACATCTACACGATGGAATACTATGCTGCTCTAAAAAGGAAGGAACTCTTACCATTTGCAACGGCATGGATGGAACTGGAGAGCATTATGCTAAGTGAAATAAGCCAGTCAATGAAGGAAAAAAATACCACATGATCTCACTCATTCATGGATAATAGAGTCACTCTTTTGATTGGGACACAGGGAGGATTTTAAACAGAGGGACCTTGTTATCTCCCAAGTCCAACAATATTACTATGTGCAGATAAGGCTTCGTATGGTTATTCCTAGAATTAGTACAATTGGGAAATGATCACTTTTAGGCATCAAGGATATCTTTTTCCAAGAATGGCGAAATGTGAAGAGTTCCTGGAAACGGTTCATCCTTGAAATAGCCTTGAAACATATTGTATTGGAGATTTATCCCTAAAGCACACCCCTTTGGGGTATGTGAACCAAATATCCAGGATGCTACTTTAGTCTTTTTTTTTTTTTGGAACTTTTAAAGATCAGATTTAATGCTGGGGTCCAACCCCAGCAGGTCCAGGGGTCCCCAAAGGTGTGGACGGAGTTGGCAAAGAAGGAATGACACATAGGCAGCGTTCAGGTGCTCATCATAGCCAGGTTCTGTAGCTAGGTTCTCTTGCCATGTTCTCTCGCTACGTTCTCCAGCCAGGTTCTCCAGGTTCTCCAGCCAGGTTCAGTCGCCAGGTTCTGCCCAGGTTCTCTAGCTATGTTCTCTTGCTAGGTTCTATAGCCAGGTTCTGTATCCAGCATCTCCAGCCAAGTTCTCTCTAGGATCTCCAGCCAATTCCTGTAGCCGGGTTCTGTCCAGGATCTTTTGCCATGTTCTCTCACTAGGTTCTGTCTCTAGGTTCTGTCTACTTTAGTCTTTAGGGCTCATTCTAAGCTGAGCAGAAGAAATGGGAAAAGGGCAATAAAATGAGGTCCAATGTACTTTGTGAAACAAGGCAGAATGGCCAAACCTCAAATTCCCTGCAACAAATGAGGTAAATTATCAAGCATTGGAAAGCTAATCCCATAGCTAGTTACTGGAATTTATTTAGCCATATGTAAGTAATGAGCAGCAACTATCTTGTGATCTGTAATTATTGGGAACAATCAAGTTTTTATAAGGAAGCTCAGTTTTTGTTTGGTTTCAACATCGCACATTGGCCTTGGAACAGTTCCCTGTTGCATTAGAAGAACTAATACATCTATTGTGTTTCAATAAAAGCTATTGGCTGTTATTTATTTTTCTTTTAGGATAAGTTAGTCATAAATGACTATGGTGGGCGCGCTGGGGCTGTGGTCTCTTGTCCGAATCCCGCAGGGAGGGGGAGACTTGAACCGGCTCGAGCAAGTTAGGAGGCTCTTTAGAGTTTAAAGAATAATGAAAGACAGACATAAAATAGATTAAAAGCTTGGGCTGGGTGTGGTGTCTGCCCTTTGACTCCAGGGACAGACAGAGAGAGTCTGCCCTCTGGAGGGACAGGCACAGAGAGAGCCAGCTCTGAAAGCTGTTTATTATATACTCCAATTACAGGAAGTTACATCACATCTCAGGGGGCCTGAGACATCATGAGATCCATCCCCTTAACACTGGGCCGGAGAGTCAGACTGAGTGACATCCAATCTTTTGACTGGTCCCGCCCTCAGGGCATGGCTCTGACCTTGCCCTGAGTCCCAGCTGCTGTCTATTAAGCCAAGTGTATTCTAAGGGCCCTTAACAAATTAGTGATTCTCTGATAAGTCATCAGAACCCAATGATTAACACCAATTTTATTTATTTTTTGGTGGTATGTGCAGATTTGATCTGCATTTACACCATTCACATTTCTCTTGTCAACAAATAAAAATAAATACTTCCATAGCCATGTTGCCTTCCTTTTTTATGAAAAGTTATATTTATGGTACAGAAAACATTTAATAGATGTAGAATAAACAGTGTACAATAAACAGTGATTATATCTTGCCCTCTTTCTTTATATTTTCATTTTTTAAGAAAGAAGGAAACACTAGAGCTGGGTAGCTCAGTTGGTTGGAGCATCGTCCCATACACCAAAAAGTTTCAGGTTCGATTCCCAGTCAGGGCACATACCTAGGTTGCTGGTTCCATCCCTAGTCATGGTACATACAGAAGGTAGCATTCAATGATTCTCTCTCACAAAGATGTTTCTCTCTCTCCCTCTGACCCTCTTTCTCTCACTCTTAAATCAATAAAATTATCAGGTGAGGATTAAAAGAAAAAGAAAAAACATAATACAATAATAAAGAAATAATACAATACAGTAATAGTCTATATCCTTTTCAGTCCAATTTCTCTCTTTATATTTACATTATAAATTTTCTAATCATTTTTCTAATTTAGGTCTTTAATCATTTGTTACATATACTAGAGGCCCGATACATGAAATTCATGCACGAGTGGCATTTGTTACATATACTAGAGGCCCGATACATGAAATTCATGCACGAGTAGGCCTTCCTTCCCCCAGCTACCAGCACCAGCTTCCCTCTGGGACCCGGGACCGGGCTCCCCCGCCACCCTCTCCCCCTTCACCCCCTCCACTCCCCCCCCGCCCCGGCCACCATCAGGAGCCCTGGACCCGGGCATCCCTTGCAGCCCTGGCTTTGTCTGGAAGGTCTTCTGGAAGGATGTTTGCTCTAATTAGCTCTTATTATTATAAATATATATCAATCAACCTTATGCAGTATTAGTTCATCTTTCTGGATTTATATACAGGTATATTTTATGTAACATTCTGGAACTTTTGTTTATATTATCATGAATTTTAAAATCTATCTACTTTGAGACAAATAGTTCTTTATTGATTTTAACTGCCCTGTAATATTTATTCATATGAGTATTTCAGAACTATGTATGTATTCCTTTTCTAGTAAACATTTACCATATTTTGTTGATTTTATTTATTATTATTTTTAAAATATATATATTTTTTTACTTCAGAGAGGAAGGGAGATAGAGAGAGAGAAACATCAATAATGAGAGAGAATCATTGATCAACTGCCTCCTGCACACCTCACACTGGGGATTGAGCCTGCAACCCAGGCATATGACTAGGTTTCAGAGCAGACCGTGACTTCCTAGTCCATTGGTTGATGCTCAACCACTGAGCAACACTAGCTAGGCATATGTTGTTGATTTGCAAATGTGCAATAGGCCACATTTAAAATCATTTGAAATCCAAATACAGTGCTAATAATAACGCACATGGCCTTCATCTACTCTGTATAGGACAAGGGTCCGCAAACTTCCTGTGTAAAGGGTTTGATAGCAAATGGTTTGGGCTCTGTAGACAATCCCATCTTGGTCATAACTACTCAACTCTGCCATTGTAACATGCAAGTAGCCAAAGACAATGTGCAAATGAATGTACATGTCTGCCTTCCAGTGAAACAGTAATTGTGGACACCAAACATTAATTATGGACACCAAAATGTTAATTTCATATTATGTTTATGTATCAAAAATATTCTTTTCATTGTTTCCTAACCTTTAAAAAGTGAATAAAAATAATTCTTATCTCATGTGACATATATAAACAGGCAATAGTCCAGATTTCACCCACTGAGTATAACATCCTGACACCTGGTATGCAGATAATATAATGACATACCCTTCTTTATGACATCTATAAAAATTATTTCCTTCTTTAATATAAAACAATTAATAAAATAAGTCAAAAATTAAAAGCTCGGATATTCTACATGATGATGAGCAAACCAGTGACCTAATGAAAAATTCTGGCTCTCGACAGTGACTTGGTCAGAATGCAGAGTGTCCTGTGTTGAAGTTATTCTGCAGGGACAGACTGTCAGGAAGCAATGATGGGTGAATGAACTAACCCACACTACTGAGCACAGCAGGATGGCAGCAAGGAGCCCAGGGTGGCCTCCTGGTACTGCTCAGAGGCGGCACCAGGTGGCGCAGCAGCAGCAAACGCACCTGGCAGGGCAGCCTGGCAGATCTGGCCACAGGCTCCCACATGGGTGAGGGGGCCAAGCCTGGGGACCGCGAGTCACAGGACCCGTTGGGCTTCCTGGCTTGCACTGCTGCCTCATCCGGGTCCACTAGGGTCCCGAGGGCGGAGGAGCCATAGGAAGCCGAGCCCAGCTGGTGTGGATTCCACGCCCGCTACCAAACCAAGTGCATCTGCCTGGAGTCCAGGCCACCATCCTGCAGGCACTCCTCTCCAGTTGTGGGCAAGATCCACTTGCTCATCTGAGGAAGGAGCTGGAGCGGAAGCTGGTGAGGGGCAGCACTGGACCAGACCACCTTCCTCAATGTCACCAAGATGAGTGCCCTCCTGCTCACCTGCCCAGAGACTCCTGCCTAAAAGCCTAGTTGACCCCCGCCCCCGCTCCCTGCAACTGAGTGCGGGTTCCAGCCTATCTGACACCTCTCAGGTGCTGGGACTTGGAGTGTCCCATGTTGTAGTGGCTGTTGTGGGCAGGAAAGGCTCATTCCAAGGGTGAACTTGGGTTTATCAGGTATTTAAAACACTTGGAGGATTGGGGTTTCCCTGGGCCTTGCTCTGTGGGGGCAGCCAAGGAGTCGCTTTCCTGAAGAATGGGACTTGGAGAGCCCCTGGGTCCTGGGAGATAGCAGGCGAGTGGAGAGGCTCAATCAAGTCGCCACCTGGGACCAAGAGCCCCAGTGAGAGACCAATAGCCCCAGTGTGGGCACCTTCCCTGTGCAGGGCTGGACCCCTGTCATTCTGGGGCAGGTTGTATGTGCTCCCTGGACCTGGAGGAGTGGTGGCTGCTGAGCTGGCAGGAGACAGCTGGGGACAGAGTTCCATCCAGACCCCAGCAGGGCCCCCTGATTATTAAGCCAGGCAGTGAGGGGTCCTGCTTCTCCAGGGCTTGTGTCTCAAGCCAGGGGACAAGACGGATCTGTAGTCCCCAGAAAGTTAACTATCTGGTCAAATAGGGTGTGTGTGCGTGTGTGTGTGTGCATGTGTGTGTGTGTGTGTGTGTGTGTGTGTGTGTTGGGGGGGAAGGGGGGCTGAGGGGTGTGGGAGACTGTGGAGAGGGGAGCTGAGAGAAGGGAATGGGCAGGGGCAGAGTTTATTCCAGCCCCTAGGATTGTGAGTCTAGGAGGGAAGTCACCATGTGAGCCCATTAACAACTTGGTGTTTATTCAGCAGTGACTTGAGTGCAAGGATGATAATTAAATTGTGGTTGGTTGGTCGGTTGGTTGGTTGGTGGGGAGGTTGGTTGGTTTGGTCTCAGAAGAAATAAGTGGTAGAGACAATCATCAGTCTTTCCTTAGAGCCCAGCAGTGGCCTGACTGGGTCTTGGCTGGTAGGGCCTGTCCTCCTCAGGCTGAGTTTGGAAGTGATCTGAGAGAGTTGGCCGCTCTTCTCCCACCCATGAGCTGAGGCTGGCATCCTTGCTGCCTAGCAGGCTGGCTGTCCAATGTGCTTAGTGGCAGGAATGATTCACACACAGCTCCCTTCCTCACTGGAGAGAATAGGTGACATGTGGCTCTCAGTCCTTGCACTAAGCTAATGTCAGGATAGGGCAGACCCTACATGGAAGTATTTCAGCTTCACAAACCATGTGAGTGAGTTAAATAACAACTATTATGTTTGTTTGTTTTTAACTTTTAAGGCAGAAGATACAGCTACAATGTAATTTGATGTTTACAAGAGTTGATTTTTACCCAAAGAAAATTAATTGGCTTCAGCTGCAATTGATGTTTTAAAAAGATAATGCTAAATTTACTATTTTGGGTTATAGGACAGTTACTAAGAAATGTTTAATAGTATCTACCAAACTGTTATAGGATAAGTTTTATGGAGATTGTATATTTTTGAAATGAGGAGTATTATAAAAATGTGTTTACATTTTATGAAGTTTTGTACCATGAAGGTTAATACAAGGAAAAGCTTATTATGGCTGTGATATTTAGGAAGATTGTAGAAATCTGAACCTACAATTACTTTTTTAAGACTTTGTAGAAACCTTAAGAGGTCTAATTTTACCCTCAGCCTATAGATGTAGCTAGGAGACCCAGAAAGGGTAAGTGAAATCCCCAAGACCACAAGCTAATTAATAGAAGAGATCAAATGAGAACCCAGGGCCAGTGCTCCTTCTACTTTTCCTGTCGGCCTCTGTAGACCCAGTTGAGGTTAGAACCATAGAGCTGTGACTTAGGAGATTTTAATTCTTGAAAAATATTTTATGTATACATATGCTCCTCTTATGAGTCTTGATAGTATTATTTAATTACTAGATGCTAGCTGCATGAATTCATGCACATTGAAAGGAAATTAATTAGAAGAAATATTTTAATATCGCTATTCGCCCTTTCTCTATAATAGAAGTGTCAATCATATTCAAGATCATCAATGACAGATGGAAACACATGCGACTGGTGCAGTGAGAGCCGTATTTTATAGAGAGGAAATCCAGGCACAGAGACTCAAGGTCAACTGCCTGGTTTAGAGTTAATACAAATCAGGGCTGGAAGTTAATCCCATGTGCCTCTAATACAGCGGTTCTCAACCTGTGGGTCGCAACCCCTTTAGAGGTCGAATGACCCTTTCACAGGGGTCACCTAAGACCATCCTGCACATCAGATATTTACATTACAATTCATAACAGTAACAACATTACATTTATGAAGTAGCAATGAAAATAACTTTATGGTTGGGTCACAACATGTGAAACTGTATTTAAAGGGCCAGAAGGTTGAGAACCACTGCCGAACAAGTTCTGTCTTTGAATGTTAGGCTCTGCTGCCTTCTAGAGCTTAGAGTGGGGGATGCGTCCCATTAGCATGGGCTCAATACTATTGTAGTAACAAATAGCCCCAAAGCTTCCTGAAAATGAAAAGAAAACTTCTCTTGCAAACCTTGGCCTCACCTTCTCTGTTGCCTTTAGGAACAAAACAGGCCCAGGATTCGGAATCCTCTCAGCTCAGCCACACCAACCAAAACCTTACATGGTGGCATTGCAGCCTGTCACCCTCTTTCAGCCGCCACACTGTGCATCACCCATCAGAGACTTACTGTTCTGGATTCTGCAACCTGGCCTGCAGGCCCGGACTGCAACCACACCCGAGGCTGGAGGGTAAATGGGTGAGGCTAAGTTGAACTCTGTCAGCAAAACCAAGTCTCACTGACACACCGGCCTCAATCCCGGCTGTTGCAGCTCATCCAGGCTCAGACACACCCCTGCACAGCGGGGACACTATGCCTGATGCCTCGTCCTAACCGGACTCTGAGTGCTGGAGCCTCAGTCTATGTTAACAGAACAGAGAGCTCAAATGACCATGAGGAGAAAGAAGCAGAAAGTCACGCCCTAACCAATAGCACCTTAATAATGTGCTGGTCCTGTGCTTCCATTGGCTAAACCTGGCCATCATTAGGCGCATTGCCCTTTGGGTAACGTACTGTTCCAGGCCACACAGGTGGCATCAGGGTCCCAGTCACTCACAGACCATTGCTAATATTGGTTTTGAGGTGCCTGAACGGTGTTGGGAAATGACAATTTTAGGTTTTGGGAGATGGTCACAGGTTTCTGGGAAGTGTTATCTGCAGCTGATCTCTTGGTTTGAGATACTATTTTAGATTTAGTGAAGCTCAGTATCATTACTGAGGTGAAAAGTATTATTTCAATTATTCCTGAAGTCTACAAATGTAAAAGAATTTTTAAAAATTATTTTAATGTGACTTTTAGAGAGAGAGCAAATGAGAAAGGAAATGAGACAGAAAAATACCAAATGGCTGCCTCCTGCATTCTCCCCAACCAACCCTCTGGGCATCCAGTCAGGCAACTTGGCTTGTGCCCTCACCAGGAATGGAACTGGCAACCTGCCCATGCATGTGATGATGCTCAAACCAACTGAGCCATCCTAGCTGTCATATTTTTTTATCTTTAACATAAAACCATCCTATTATTATGAGAAAAACCATGTTATGAGAGAATATCCGTATAGCATCCTGTTCATTTAAAAACAAAATTTGGCCAAAACCAGTTTGGCTCAGTGGATAGAGCGTTGGCCTGCAGACTGAGGGGTCCCGGGTTCGATTCCAGTCAAGGGCATGTACCTGGGTTGCGGGCACATCCCCAGTGGGGGATGTGCAGGAGGCAGCTGATCGGTGTTTCTCTCTCATCGATGTTTCTAGCTCTCTTTCTCCCTTCCTCTCTGTAAAAAATCAATAAAATATATTTTAAAAAATAAAAACAACATTTGAAAGGATATATAGCCCAACAAGTTGACATCTCATACACTCCTAGGCTGTCTGTAGTCAGTACACGTTGTGATGCCATGGAGCTCACAGTCACTGAACGTTTACTGCATGTGCCAGGCCCTGGGTTCAATGTTTCACCTGCATTATTATTTCATTTAATTCTCTCCGTAACCTGAGATGGTTTGTCCATCTAGTTTATACAGAGCTAATCAAGGTTCAGAGACTCAAGGTCAACTGCCTGCTTTAGAGTTAATACAAGGCAGGGCTGTTAATCAAACTCCTGTGTCTCCAATAAAAGAGTTTTGGCTTCTAATGTTACTTCTGCCACCTCCTATCTTCACAATGTGAATATTCCCTCATAGTCTGCTTTATCTCTTAATTATGTGATATTTTAAAGTTAAAGGTATAACAAATTCCTGGCTATAGTGGTTCATTTGGTTGAGTGTGGTCTCCTTCATGGAAAGATCACCAATTTTATTCCCAGTGAGGGCTTGCAGGGATTGGGAGCTCCACGCTTGGTAGGGGACATGCAGGAGGCAGCTGATTGGTGTTTCTCTCTCTCCCTCACCCTTCTTCTATCCCTAAAAGTCCATTGATTTATGTCCTCTTAGAATTGTGGTCTTCAGAAATAATTGAAATAATACTTGTCACCCAAGGGAGGATTATAAGCTTCACAGTATGTGAAATATGAGATCAGTTGCAGAGAACATGCCCCAGAAAGCTGTGACCTGCCACCAAAACCCAAAATTGCCTAACACTGGTTGGTTTTGCCAATGAAAGCCCAAGACAGGCAAATTATATGGGTGCTCCTTGGTTTGGGCATGACTTCTGGTGTCTCTTAGCCGGTGGTCATTTTGCCGTCTTTGGTCTGGCCAGGGAATCAGAGGCTCCAGCAGTAGGAGTCATAAGTAGGAGGAGGCCTAAGCAGTGGTCTGAGGCTTGTTGAGTGAAAATAGTCTGGAATCGGTGCCTTATGTCTTCCAGACTCCTCTCTACTACAGAGTTCAACTAAGCCTCACTCAATTTAAACACCCAGCTTTGGGTGAGGGCATCTGTCCAGGCCTGCAGCTGAAGTCCCAGCATCCAGAACAGTGAGTCACTGGTGGGTGACACGCAGTGGGATGGGGTGGAAGAAGGTGACAGGCTGAAAAACACCGTGAATAGACATGATGGTATAACTGATCAGGGAGGATTCAAGAAACCTGGGCCTGTTTTGTGTGTAAATGCAAAGAAGATGAGGCAGTTTTACATGAGCAGTTTCACTTTCATTCCCAGGAAACTTGGTGTCATCCCTGGTGATGAACAAAAGAAGAACATTACTCTTCCTATTATGAACTTCTCCATCTTAGTTTGTGGTACTTCCATACCTCCAGCTGCTAAAACCAAACCTTCATGTGATCTATGACTTTTTCCACTCTCTCAACCTCAAAAAATAGAAAGTCCAAGTGGATATGCCTAAAACACAGATCCAGAATCTAACTCTTCCTTCCACCTGCACAGACATCAAACTGTCACCATCATACTCTTTATGACTATCACAGATGCTTCCTTCCTGGTCTTTCTACCAACTCCTGCACACCCATATTGATCATCATGCTGCAGCTACAGGGAGTCAAATATGACCTGACTCTCATGCCTCACTGCTCCAATCTCCCATTGCTCCCATCACCTGCATATCAGACAACCATGTTGTCACAAAGCTCCTCTAGACCTGGCTCCTGTCCCATTATTACCTGTTCCCATTCAAAAGAAAAGCATACCTTCAGGTCCCTGAACCAGCTCATGCTTCACTCCAAGCCTTTGCACATTGTGCAACCTAGGCCTGGAAGGACCTCCTATATCCCATTTCACTGTTTAGCAAAATCAGGGTCCAATTCATACACCCCTAGACATGGACTTGAAATTCTGGGTTTGGTGTCTACTTTAGGTCCCCAGGTCCAAGGGCTACCCAAATGGCAGGACAGACCCAGGACACCACGACCTCAGAGGCCATGAGAGTGTGAGGTCCTGAAATAAGCTCCACAGATCAGTATCCCTTAAAGATTCTGCACTTGTAGGAATCTGTGAAAAGAGAAATGTCTGTTGAGAGCCTGGCAACCATGGCCAGAATGCATGGGCTCATGCTGCTCAGTACCATTGCCCAGCCGAGGGCCAGGTGACCTGAAGATGGTCTGCATTACCTCAGGGCCTTGGTCCTCAATGCACACTCTTGCCAAGTCCATTGTCTTTCAAAGGACTGGGAATCTCATGCACTCCCTTCAGGTGTGTGAGTTGATTCCCTTACCATTGTGAATACTGGCCAAGTCTGGGTGGATGTTTACCTATTAAGGAAAGATCAGGGCCATTTTCTCTTAGTAGTTTGATAAATATCTACCACCTCCTTTACTCTCAAATCTTTAAGACACTCCAACCCACCAGAGGCTCACTTGGCTCATCAGCCAGCAACCCTCCTGCTGGTCAGATAATCAGCCTGTGCAGAGGTCGCCCCACTCCCTCCCTGGGCAGCTCAATGGCGGAAGTACTTATTACAGGTCATAGTGTGCACCTTCCTTGATCACTAATTTTCTTGGAGCAAATGCCAACTCCTAGGTCAGATCCCACAATCACCGATAAAGCAGAGTTTAGTCCATTTTGCACTAACCATTGGACAGAGTGCCCACCAACCTGGATTTGGACTAGAGAGGGCCTCAGAGTCACGCACAAGGAACCAGCACCAACTCCACCTGGCAACTGCTCTGGGCTTTTTCCGTCCCACACCCACCTGCCCAGCTGCCACCGTGGCTCCCAGCCTTGACACCTGAGAGCATTCTGGGTACAGCAACCACCTGAACCTGAAAGAGCCCCACCTCAACACCTGGCTGGAGGGTGCAGAGACCACAGGGGCTTGTCCAGGCCCAGAGCTTCTCCTGGCTGCTTCGGTTTTAGTTTCAGGGAGCACACTGACGTCATCATTCCTTGTGGGTGATTGTGTAGCTCACCCTGGTTCCGCACCTGCTACACTGACAGGAACAGCACCTCCTCTGTGTCATCTCAGCCATGTCGTGCTCTGCCCTCATGAAACCCTGGCTTCTGGTCACCATGGGGTCCCTGGGCTGTGCGGGTGTTCACATGTGTGTGGACTGACTTGGTGAATAAAACAAACATCGATTTTAGAGACCGAGATAAATGGGGAGAGTGAGAGAGAGAAAGATCAACTTGCTGTTCCACCAATTCTATACATTCTTTGGTTGATTCTTGTTGTCCTGACCAGGGATGGTACATGCACCCTAGGCATTATAGAGCTGAGGCTCTGTCCCACTGTTCTATCCATGCATGGCCACATATATGTGGGATTTTTAAGTAAAGTAACCCACTAACATGCTGGGGAATAGAGATATACAAAAACCACCATGATAATAGGTACGATGGAAGGCAAGAATAGGATTCATGGGGTTTTATAAGTGTTTTCTTTAGATGGGTATATTTCAGATAACCGATTACAAAGGCGGAATATGCCCTTCAAACAGTTATTCCATATGCCGACGAAGAAGCACTGAGGAGGGGAGGAGGAACTTGTGTTCAGGGATGCAGGCATGTATGGAACCACCAAAAGCATATGTTTAAAAAATGTACATTTAAATCAATTGTACTTTAGAAAAACTTTTAATAATGTATAAAAATTGCCACTGCCCTATTATTTTACTGAGTAATTATAAAAGGTCTTGAGCATATTTGTTACTACTGTATCAGTATGTTTGAAATAAAATATATGATGTTCTACTGAAATAATCTTATCATGTCCATGTTCAGTGCTACATTTTGGCAGTTTGACACTGACGATGATGAGAATATTTACACCAAGGAAAATGACAAATACTACAAACCTAGACTTCACTTAATGTATTATTGAAAGCTTAGTCTTAAAAAAGAGTGATGGAGAATGTAAGCAATGCAGATTAAACATATATTTATATGGTACAAGTTTATTTCAATGTACATATGATAAAAATTGAGAAAAACAATTTTGCTTCCAGTATTCAAAACCCATGGTTCAATACAGCAAAGAATTCACTGGAGTCATTGAGGAATGAGTGAAAGTCAAACATATGTGTTAGATACTGTGCTGCCCTCCTATTGGTTACAATAGTAAACCCATTTAAAAATAGGTAAACCATCCTGAACAGACCTTTAAACAAAGGAGATAAACATTGTAATAAGTGCATGAAAAAATGATCACCATCACATCTTAGGGAAAAGAAATTAAATGAAAGTGGGCTAACATTATACTCATTTCCAGGGCTTGTATTTAAAAAATTGACCATTGTAATTGCTCTCAGGCTATGGAAGCACTGGGATTTTCATTACTGTGGGTGGTGGGAAGGCAAAAAGAACTACCATTTTAGACCACAGTTTCACATCTCTTAAAATGCAAAACATTCACTTGCACTGCAACAGTTGTAGGACAAATAGGAGAAAGAGACCAGAGGCTGCCGATTCCACTTACACCTTCAGTACCTCCATTACCTCCTCCAGTCCCTGGGGCTACCGTTCCTGTGGGAGAAGGCCCTCTGGTTAAGGTATTTCCTCCCAAAAAAGAAGGAGAGTTGGAGGAGGAGGCAGAGAGGAAACAACGCAGGCGGGGCTGGGATGACGGGGTCTAACACATGCCTTTGGGAAGCTGACTGTTGCTTGTAAGCCTCTCAAGTCGCCTTCTAAACAAGCAAGAACAAGAATGGGATTTTTGTCTCCACTCCAGTGGTCTCTGCATGAGGCTAGGCAGGCTGGGGAAGATATTTCAGGATTCAGTCTATCCCCTATATTTGAGCAGCCTGATCCTCAGAATCCAGATCAGATGCTCCGTGGTCATCAGTCTTTGCCTTTTAAGACATTAAAGGAGTTAAAAACTTCCTCTTCTATGTATGGGCCAACTTCTCCTTCTGTGCTAGGGTTGCTAGATACAATATCAGAGGAAGCTATGGCTCCTAGTGATTGGAACACTGTTGCAAAGGCTTGTCTCTCACCTGGGGATTATTTACTGTGGAAATCTAATTGGGTAGAGCTTAGTGTGGAACAGGCTAATAGAAATCAAGCTCATGGGGTACCCATTACAATTGATATGCTCATGGGCACTGGACCTCATGGGGCTTTGCAGGCTCCCTTGGTATACCCCATGCAAGCTTATCAGCAGATTAAAATCTGTGCCACTGAAGCCTGGAAGCAGCTGCCAACAAAAGGAGAAAAGTCTTTAGACTTAAGTAAGATCAGGGCCCTGAGGAGCCAAACCAGGATTTTGTAGCTGGTTTGTTCCAGGCCGTGGGCAGGGTTGTGACTGGCCCTGAGGTTGGAATGATACTTGTGAAGCAATTAGCTGTCGAAAATGCAAACAGAGTATGTCAAGAGGCTTTGCGTCCCTATAAGAAAAACGGCACTATCCATGATTTTATCCGTGTTCGTAGTGACATTGGACCAGCCTATATACAAGGAGTGGTGTTGGCTGTTGTGTTAAAGGGGACATTGCGAGGAAAGAAAGAAAAATGTTTTCACTGTGGTAGACTGGGCATTACGCTAAGGACTGCAATGTCAGAAATGGAGGCGGGAAGGCTATGGAGAGTGGAAATGGGCAGCCTGGACTATGCCTACCGTGCAGGAGAGGAAAGCATTGGGTAGATGAAAGCTACTCACGGGCTGATGTTAATAGTAATTCAATACGCCATAGGCAGGGAAACTTCAAGAGGGGCTAGCCCCGGCCCCACCAAACAGGAGGGGCCGTATCTTTGACACCACTTCAGCCTTTCCAGCCGCTCAGTCCCAAAGCCAACGTCTGAGACCTTTACCGCACCTCCCCCACCTCCCCCCCGGGAAGCACAGGAATGGACCTCTATCCTACCACCGATGCATACTAACACCTGAAATGGGGCCTCAGGCCATTACTGCGGGAGTGTATGGTCCCCTTCCTGCAGGCAAGGTGGGACTAATTTTAGGGAGAAGCAGTTTAACATTAAAAGGGTTTCAAGTTCTCCCGGGGGTAATAGACCAGGACTATACTGAAGAAATTAAACTAATAGCACAAACAATTAATACTATAATTCAGGTATTACCAGAGACAAAAATAGCACAACTTTTCCTTCTGCCTTATTATGTAGGAGGGCGAACGTTAACCGGTCGACCCTGTGGTGCAGTGGGGTTTGGATCCAATGACGCGGTATACTGGGCAAGAATAGTTAAGCAAGGTTGGCCTGAATTAGAACTAAAAATTAATGGGAAACCTTTTAAAGGGGCTATAGACACAGGAGCTGATGTATCAGTCATTGCCTTTAGACACTGGCCACAGGCTTGGCCCTTAAATCCCACAGCTTCTGAATTGCACGGAGTAAGGGCATGTTACTCAACCTCTGCAGAGTGCTCAGCTCCTTCGATGGGAAGATCCAGATGGAAATACAGGTTATTTTAAACCTTATGTATTGCAATATTTACCTGTCAATTTATGGGGTGAGAGATGTTAAAACAAATGGAAGTTTTAATAACAAGTCCTCTTTCTATTGCTACTTCTGGTCAAGAATATCACCCCCAAAAGAGGCAAGGAAAGAAGCAGCAAGAAAGGCGTTTGTCTATCCCAATGTCCGTTCAAAGGGAGAGGCGTGGATTGGGTTACCAGGACTTTCAACAGGGGCCTTGATCATTTCTCCGAACCAGCGTACAGCAGCTAAAATTACCTGGCTTACAGATACCCCTATCTGGGTTGATCAATGGCCCCTATTAGGAGAAAAATTAAAAGCGGCACAAGAATTGGTTCAAGTTCAGCCTGAGGAGGGCATATTGAACCCACTCACAGTCCATGGAACACACCCATTTTTGTGATAAAGAAGAAGTCTGGTGAAAGGAGACTATTGCAAGACCTGAGGGCAGTTAATCCCTGGTCCATTCGCTATAGGCAATGAAACTATTGATCACCTCCTTGCTGTGGTGCAGGAGAAAATGCCATTTTCTCTTGCACAGTCCTCCCATGCTTTGCATCATCAAAATGCTGCTGCCCTGCGTAAACAATTTCGTATTTCTCAGGAGCAAGCTCGTCAAATTGTTAAGCAGTGTGATCAGTGTGTAATTCATTGCCCTGAACAATCATTAGGGTTTAATCCTAGGGGTCTTAAACCTGATCAAATCTGGCAAAAGGATGTCACCCATGTTCCAGAAGTTGGTAAGCCGAGATGGGTACATGTTACCATAGATACCTGCTCTCGCTTTATTTTTGTAACTTCCCAAACAGGGGAAAGTGCCAAGCACGTAATCAATCATTGCTTGGCCGCCTTTGCTGTACTGGGTTCTCCCTTAGAGCTAAAAACAGACAATGGACCTACATATGCTAGTTCCGATTTTCAGAAATTTTGTCAACAATATCAAATTTATCATAAAACTTGTATTCCTTATAACCCTCAAGGGCAAGCAATAGTGGAAAGAGCCAATCGTACTCTTAAAATACAATTACTAAAACAAAAAGGGGGAGACAGATGTTACGTGTCACTTCAAAATAAACTCAGTCATGCTCTATATGTTTTAAACTTTCTGAATTGCGATGCAGAGGGCCTTACAGCAGCTGAAAGGCATCAAGCCTCCAGCACAATAGCCTCCGCCAGGTTAGCCTGGTGGAAAGACACAAACTGGACGATGGTTCGGACCAGATCCAGTAATGATCTGGAAGAGGCTGTGTTTGTGTCTTTCCAGAAGGAGCAGTGCAGCCAGTTTGGGTGCCAGAACGGTACGTGCGACACCACAATGGACCCAGAGAAGCTCCTTGTCCCTCTGTTCAAGAGACGGAGAGTTGCCCCGATGACAGCAAAGAAGAAGCAATAGAAAACAGAGGCCAACTAAGGGCCGAGGTGCCAACATGGGATAGCTCCCTGGGACTTTGGGCCCATGTGAGACACCAGACTCAGATCTGGAAGTCTCCAGCTACCGAGGGTTGCTGGTTTCCATGCAGCAGCGGATAAAGAAAAAAGCTGCGAAGGGACCAGACCTCCAACTGCGTGGATGAAGCTGATTTGGCTGGGACTGGTGCGGAATCAGTGCCGAGGTCAACCGCCCAAACAGCCTGACCCAGGGGACTGGTTTTGCATCAAAGACATCTTTGCATCGGTGAGATATCACCATGGAGTCAGCTGAAGAAGATGGTGACTAAGGCCAAGCAAATGTTAGAGAAGTAAGTGGAAGCTATGCTAGCGTTGGTGAACTGTCAGTTTTCTGTAAAATCTTGCGGAGCTAAAATCTAAGGACTGAGTAATATATCCTGAAAATGTTGACATGTTTGTAACTTGGTTTTGCATTGGTATTGCCTTGTTATTAGCCAGAGTTTTGTTCTCTTGTTAACATTGCTGTTTATGGTTTTCTTAATAACCAGGGGTTTGTTTTGATGTTTTGATTATGTTGAATAATTTATTTAGAGTTTTTTGGATAATGTAGATAGGCGTGTTTAAAAACAAAAGTAAAGGGGGAGATGTGGGTCGCGGTTGCGGTGTTTTGCCAGGTTCAAGCCTCAGACTACTGAAAGGACAGGGTCCTCTCATTGCCATGTGCAAGTCCCAGCTGAGGGCAGGGCCCTCCCAGCACAATTATAGCCCACGGCTGTGGTTGTAAGCTTGAACCTGTGGTCCGAACACGTAACCCCACGTGCCTTGTGGTAGAGTTCAGGTGCATATAGTTGAGTGAGGTTGGAACTCGTGAGAATGCTGTAAACAACGTGATCACGCCTTTGCTTTGCCTTGTGACATCTGCTATAAAATAAAGACACGGCTTGTGGGCGCTGTCGTTGTCTCCTCATCAGGGAGGCAGCGTCCCACCGAGACCCAGCTATTATTCTCTTGTCTGTCTTTCCTTAGTCCTTCCACCCCCCCCCCGCCCCCCTCGGGATCATCCTTGGCTGTGCTGGCGTGGCACAGAACATGATATTACTCAGCAATAAAAAAATTACATATTCAAATAAATATTAGGGTTGAGTCTCAAAATAACTGTGTAGCATGAGGAAAACCAGTATTTATTAAAAAGTACACAACTTACAGTGCAAATAAAGTTATGAAATATATAAAGTAATCTATTGTATATGAAGGAAAATCAATGACTGCATTGAGAGCTGGGAAAGGCAAAAAGAGAGATTACAAAATGGGAGGAGGTAAATATAGGATGTGCCAAAAGTACATTTAGAATCCTTGGTATGAGAAGAAATACAATAAATAAGAAATAATAATACAAGAATATACTCTGCCCTGGCTAGGATGGCTCAGTTGTTTGGGCACCATCCTGTGCAGTGAAAGGTCACTGACTCGATTCTAGGTCAGGACACATGCCCATCTCCATCCCCAGTAGGGGGCGTGCAGAGATATAAGATCAATGTATCTCACTCATCCTGTTTCTGTCTCTCCATCCCTCTGCTCTCCCATAAACCTGAATAGAATAAATGTATTTTTTAAAAAGTTTTTTAAAAAGAATAAACTCCGTGTTTTGCTTACTCTTACTCACAACCATAAGACTACTTCTGCACTAGCATCTATATGAGTGACAGGCAAGTTTACCTCACATGTGACAGTTTCACAGCTTTATATGTGTGCCAAGGCTCACCAAATAGTAACATCAGAAAAGTGCTCTTTGTTGCATATCAGTTCTCATTTCCTGGAAGGAACAGTCTGGTGCCCCAGCTGCAAATATTGGCAAGCAGTGAGGAGTATTGCCATGGGAACCAGAGGGGGTGTTGTGCTATATGCCAGGTTCAGAGCTTATAAGCCATATATATGCACACCTGCCTATTGTTGAGAGATGATACAGGGGATCAACAGAAATGAGATAGCACATATCAGTATCACCTGGGCTTGACTATCTACACTGGAATGGGGGAGGGAGAGAGTAAGGTAGAAATACATTACAGAGATAGTGAATTAGAATTTTGGAAAAGAAGCAAATTAGAAAACAACCCATTCTCCTCATGGCATATTTGTTTTACCTTTGAAGTTTTGCATCTGGGAAAGAAGCTGTGGGAGAAAAGTGTTGTGCAAAGAATTACGTGCAGCGCCTAGTGCAAAGTGATGACCTCAGCACCATGGGATATTGGTCAGAAGTGTGATGCCATGATTTTGGTGTGTTGGAAGTCAATTTTGGGGACAATAAGGGTATTGCCTAACAAGACTAATTCAAATCACTCACAATCCCTTTATGGGCAACATTTTTTTCTACCCTACGTTCCTGACACCCACTGTTATTGACAAGGGCCAGTGTGACTCCCATCTGAGGCCCAGAGCACAGGTATAATCTGTCTCCCCATCTGCCTTCATTGTTGTGGGAAGACACAGTATCAGTAGGAATATAAGGAGAGAATGATTTTGATGGGACCGGGACCATGTATGTTCTCTGACGTGGAGAGTAGAGGGAACAGATAGATGTGAAGGGTGGGGTGTATGATGAACCTAAAATTTCAGAAGAGAAGCTAATCATAGACTCTACTGACCCCAGGATATGGGCTTTGAGGACATGGCCATTGCCTTCTCTCAGGAGGAGTGGGGCTCCTTGATGAGTTTCAGAGGCTTCTGTACTGCAAAGTGATGCTGGAAGTTTTTGCTCCTAGATCATCTGTAGGTGAGACCTTCACATCTCTGCTGGTGTCCTGAAGTGATGTCCTCTCTTCCTTTAGTCTCAAGACATGGCCTTTTGTCTACCACATCCAGGCCACGTGTTCTGATAATTTCCCCCACTGTTCTGTCAAATGTGCTCTGGCTGCCAGTGCTGAGCTGTGTGGAGAGCCCTGAGCAATGCCTCCACAAACATCCCTAACACCAGTTGCCCCAAAAAGTGCAGGAAGTGTCTGGGAGTCAGGAGTTTTGCAGAAAGCTTCCTGGGTCCCACCTGCTTATCTCCTCTTTGAGAGGGTGACTATGTCCAGATCATGGCTTCCCCTTCAGCCCCTTCCTCTAGCTGAGGCCTCTTGTGGCTGCTTATGCCAGGTTATGTGCTTTACTCACATGAATAATGGTGTCTCCTTGTAAGACCCTCCTTCAATTGTTTGTAACATTCTCTTTCCTGAATACTACTGAGAGCTGAATTGCTCTAGGCCACTGCTGACTGCTCACCTGTTATCTTTCACTAATACTTGGAATATTTAGGTTTTACATATTGGTAGAATAGAAGATGCATGAAAAACCCTGGTTTTCTCACAGGGTGAACATGCAAGCTGGTCTCAGGAGAGGTCTGGCCCTGACGGCTGACAACAGCTTGCTGGATATGACAACAGCGGTGTTCAGATCATACCAGGAACCAGCTTGTCAAACAGTGATTAGGTGCAGGCACCAATGGCTACACCTCACTTCTACCTTTTCTTTCCCATACGTTTCACTTTCTGATTTGTCATTTCATCTGGGGCTTTCTGGATTTGGGCTATGTTCACCTTTGTGGCATCTTCCCATCACCTGTTCCTCTGCACTGCTCTCTCTGCAGTATTTTCTAATATTGACCAGGATATTTTTATGAGGTGCACTTACATGCTTAAGTAGTCCTTGAACACCAGCCACTCATTAGTTGAATTTTACTTGGAACAGACATAACCAGCCTCTGCACAGCGTGCCCATGTCACCAGCAGACAAGCCATGTTGTGAGCAGAAGAATGACCTGGAGATCCTGCTACTCATCCATGTGGTGCTTGCCATCTCTGCGTCATATTTCCGGAGAGGACTTCCTTGTTTTGTGATATTCAGTAGCTCAGAACTTCACAACAGCATCTTATTCATTCTCCCTGCAGATCTTTGTTTTTTTTTTCTCTTACAATTGCATCGAACCTACATGTTACATACAACACACTTTTTAATGAGACTCTCCCTGCCACCAAAATCACCACTGACTTCATCATTCCTCTGTTTTCAGGTTGTTGGCATAAAACAGATGATGAGGAGGCCTATTCTGAGCATAGTGTGTCTTTTCAAGGAGACTCGTGGACAGGGCTTCTAAGAGAGTTCCAGCAACCCAGGAGACCCAGCTGTGTAAGCGGTGTTCCTCAGTGTTAAAAGACACTTTGCACCTGACTGACTTACAACAGCAGACTTTGAGCAGAAAGCCTGCCTTAGTGACGCCTGTAGGAGGGACTTCTGTTTCAGTGCAAACCCTCAGCAGCAGCAGAGGGACGCCAGTGGAGTGAAGCCCGGGGAAGAACACATGCACCAGGCCTTTTTTGAGATCTGGTGCAGCTTCTACTTCCCTTGGATGCCTTCAACCAGTACGGAGGCTGGTAAAGACATGCGAACCATCTCAGATCTCCAGCACCAGGCCACTCTTTTTTTTTTTTTTTACATTACAAGATAGGTAATAAGGATTGATTTTTTTCTATTTTTTCTTTATTGATAAAGGTATTACATATGTGTCCTTATCGCTCCATTTCCCCCTGCACCCTCCCACTCATGCCCTCACCCCCCTGTTGTCTGTGTCCATTGGTTATGCTCATATGCATGCATATAAGACCTTTGGTTGATCTCTCCCCCTTACTCAACTCTCTGAGGTTTGACGATCTGATCAATACTTCTCTGTCTCAGGATCTGTTTTTGTTCATCAGTCTATGTTGTTGCCTATATTCCATAAATGAGTGAGATCATGTGACATTTCTCTTCCTCTGACTGGCTTATTTCACTTAGCATAATGCTCTCTGCTTCCATCCATGCTGTTGCAAATGGTAAGAATTTCTTCTTTTTTACCACAGCGTAGTATTCCATTGCATAGATGCACCACTGTTTTTTAATCCACTCATCTGCCCATGGGCACCTAGGCTGTTTCCAAATCTTAGCTATGGTAAATTGTGCTGCTATGAACATACAGATACATATATCCTTTCTGATTGGTATTTCTGGTTTCTTGGGATATAATCCTAGAAGTGGAATCACTGGGTCAAATGGGAGTTCCATTTTTAGTTTTTAATGGAAACTCCATACTGTTCTCCACAATGGCTGCACCAGTGTGCATTCCCACCTGCAGTGCACGAGGGTTCCTTTTTCTGCGCATCCTCACCAGCAGTTGTCGTTCGTTAATTTATTGGTGATAGCCATTCTGATAGGTGTGAGATCGTACCACATTATCATTTTGATTTGCATCTCTCATATGATTAGTGTCTTTGAGCATGTTTTCATATGTCTCTTGGCCTTCCATATGTCTTCTTTCGAAAAGTATCTGTTTAGGTCTGTTGCCCATTTTCAGACTGTTTATCTTCATTTTGTTAAGTTGTATGAGTTCCCTGTAAGTGTTGGAGATTAAACCCTTATCAGTGATAACATTGGCAAATATGTTCTCCCATGCTGTGAGCTTTCTTGTCGTTTTATTGATGGTTTCTTTAGCTGTGCTTTCGAAAGCTTTTATTTTGATGTAATCCCATTTGTTTATTTTCTGTTTAGTTTCCATTGGCCTAGGACAGTGGTCGGCAAACTCATTAGTCAACAGAGCCAAATATCAACAGTACAATGATTGAAATTTCTTTTGAGAGCCAAATTTTTTTAAACTATATAGGTAGGTACATTGTTATCAACTTAATTAGGGTACTCCTAAGCTGGCCTTTGCAAAAACTATCCTCAATCTGAATGAGGTACGTTCGCTGAGGTCGACCCCTTCCAACTCTCACATCCATACTCGTCTTGTTTACTTGTTTCCTCTATCTCCTTTGTTCACCCTCTCTATATGTCCAAATCATCTCAACATACCTTTCTCAATCCTCAACACTACATCTTCTTTCATCCACAGTGTTCCCTAAAATTAACTTAATAAACTTTAAAGTTTTAAGTCAACTGCGCACTGTACATGCACGCCCGCACGTGGTATTTTATGGAAGAGCCACACACAAGGGGCCAAAGAGCCGCATGTGGCTCGGGAGCCAAGGTTTGCCGACCACTGGCCTAGAAGCTGTATCAGTGAAGAAATTGCTTCAGCATATGCCTGAGATTCTTCTGCCTGTGGATCCCTCTAGTATTGTATGCTTTCCTGTATTATGTTTAAGTCCTGTATTTATTTTGAGTTTATTTTTGTGTATGGTGTAAATTGCTGGTCTAGTTTCATTTTTTTTTTGCAAGTATCTGTCCAATTTTCCCAACACCATTTATGGAAGAGACTGTCTTGACTCCATTGTATGTTCTTGCCTCCTTTGTCAAATATTAATTGGGCATAGTAGTTTTGGTTGATTTCTGGGTTGTCTATTCTATTCCATTGATCTATATGTCTGTTCTTCTGCCAGTACCAGGCAGTTTGGAGAACAGTGGCTTTGTAATACAGCTTGATATTTTGTATTGAGATCCCTGCTACTTTGTTTTTCTTTCTCAGGATTGCTGCAACTAATCAGGATCTTTTTTTATTCCAGATGAATTTTTGGAGAGTTCGTTCTAGGTCCGTGAAATATTCCATTGTCATTTTAATGGGGATTGCATTGAATCTATAGATTGCTTTGGGTAGTATGACATTTTAATGATGTTGATTCTACCAATTCATGAGCACCGGTATGTTCTTCCATCTGTTTCTGTCTTCCTCTATCTCTCTTTTCAGTGTCCTGCAGTTTTCTGAGTATAGGTCTTTTACGTCCTTAATTGAGTTTAGTCCTAGGTATCTTAATATTTTTGGTGCAATGATAAATGGGATTGTTTTTTTGGTCTCTCTTTCTTTAAGTTCACTATAGGTATATAGAAATGCCATAGATTTCTTGGCATTAATTTTGTATCCTGCTATATTGCCAAATTCATTTATTAAGTCTAATAATTTTTTGATGGAGTCTTCAGAGTTTTGTATGTACTGTATCATGTCAACTGTGAATAATGACAGTTTTATGTCTTCTTTTCTAATTTGGATACCTTTTATTTCTTCTTCTTGTCTAATTGCTATGGCGAGCACTTCCAGAATTATGTCAAACAGGAGTTGTGAAAGTAGGCATCCTGTTCTTAGGTGAAATGGTTTTCGATTTTGCCCATTCAGTATGATGTTGGCTGTAGGTTTGTCATATAAGGCTTTTATTATGTTGAGGTATGATCCCTCTATTTGCATTTTGCTGAGGGTTTTTTTTTTTATCAAGAATGGTGTTGGATTTTTTCAAATGCTTTTTCTGCAACAATTGATATGACTATGTGATTTTTATCTCTCAATTTGTTTATGTGATGTATCATGTTTATTGATTTGCAGATATTGTACCACCCTTGTATCGCTGGGAGAAATTCTACTTGGTCATGTTGTATGGTCTTTCTGAGGTAATGCTGGATCTGATTTGCTAGAATTATGTTGAGGATTTTGGCATCTATGTTCATGAGGGATATTGGCCTGTAATTCTCTTTCATTGTGTTGTCTTTATCTGATTTTGGTATTAGGGTAATGCTGGCTTCATAGAATGAGATTGGAAGTGTTCCATCATCTTGAATTTTTTGGCATAGTCTGAGAAATATAGGTTTTAATTCTTACTTGAATGTTTGATAAAATTCCCCCCTGTGAAGCCATTTGGCCCCAGGCTTTTGTTTGCTGGAAGCTTTTTCATGACTGCTTCAATATCTTCGTTATCGGCCAACTGAGATTTTTAGATTCTTCCTGATTGAGGTTTGGAAGGTTGTGTTTTCCTAGGAATATGTCAATTTCTTCCAGGTTGCCTAGCTTGTTGGAATAGAGTTGTTCATAGTATTTTTTAACAATCCTTTGCATTTCTGTGGGGTCTGTTATTATTTTGCCTCTTTCATTTTGGATTTTGTTTATTTGGATCCTCTCTGACTGAAGGGGGTGTAAGATCCCTCTCTAGAAAAGTCTGATAGAATCTATTTAAAAATATACATGCTTTTCCCACTGTTTGCATTGTTTTGAGAGAATCTAGTGAATAAGTACAAATTATATAAGGAGATTTATTGCACAGTTATTTGCAATGGGAAAACCCTGGAAACAACTTCTATTTTCATCAATAGGAAATTAGTTGAAGAACTATGGTATCTATGCTATGAAATATCATGTACCTCTTAAAAATAAAGAGATGTGTGTGTGTGTGTGTGTGTGTGTGTGTGTGAGTTGAACTGGAGGGATGGCCATAATGTGTTATTAAGTAGAACAAAGTAGTAAGTGGAAAAAGCAAGTAACCGAGTATGTGTAAAATACTGTCCCATTTTTCACTTACAGAAGAAAAACTGCTATACAAATATATAAATCTACACATGCACACATGTATGAATGAAGAAACACATATATATTTATGTAAAAATCTGGAATAATACCCACACACAAAAACTATTAACATTGGTGATATGAAGGAGAGGGATTATAGAGAGGACAGGGAAAATTAACTGTTTGTATATCTTTTTGTTTAGTTTGGCTTTTTCCAGTGATTCTGCATTATTTTTATAATGTAAAAAATATAATAAAAATATTTTAACTGAACATAAAATATTCTGACCCTGTACTATCAATAAGTTAAGTAATATTATCAACACGATATTTTTTGCTTTTTAAAAAATTGAGATATAATTGACATGTAACATTGTATTAGTTTTGGGTATACAACTTAATGATTTGATATTACATGTTTTGCAAATGATCACGACAATAAGTCTAGTTAATAGCCATTACCACACAGTTATAATTTTTTTCTTGTGGAAAATACCATACTAATTAAATCATCAATTTATTCATGCACTAATTCACCCCATGGGCTCTGCATCCAGGTGATCCATATTCAGTGATGCCTGACATATGCTACATTGTAGGGCACAGCGGGGAACAAAACAGAGCCAGATGCTGCCTTCAAGGACTACAAGGTAGAACAGGTATTAAACTAGTAAAGCATATGAACCGATTGTGACGAGGCCACAGAATAAAAACAGGGGATCCTGTGAGAAAATCCTAGGGTGCCTATGAAGCTGCTTGGACTGTGTGACCAGGAAAGTCACTCTGAGTAGAACATGCATAAACTGGGACCCAAAGGTTGAGATGTAACCAAGAGTTGGCCAAGAGCTGAGAGGCGCATGAGCCACTCCTCAGGGGGAGGCTGGCTGTAAGGAGCATCTGTTTGAGGTGCACAAGGGATCAGAAGAAGGTCTGCATGTCTGGAGGCCCCTGAGCAAGGGTAGGTGGAGTGAGATGAGGTCAGAGAGAGGGCGGGATCCCGCAGAGCTATGTGTGCCAGGGAGGAGTTTGGTCTGGTTGTGAAGGATGCAGAAAAGGGTGTCACTCCCAGAGGACTGCCAGGACAGAAGTTATGTTATGAGGCAGGTGCCAGTGACACAGCCCCCAACTCTGAGGGCCCCAGCCAAGTGGTGGGGACATCTGAGCAAGTCACTGTGGTGTGGTGCTGACCGAGGTTGAGGGCACAACCCCTTGTCTCCTGAGGGACATCTCCATCGCGTGCCCGCCACCACTTTGAGCCCAGCACCATGGCACAGATGTCCTTCATTGCAAATTATTAGAAGATAAACCATCCCTCAGTCCTCTGTCCTGGCGTTTCTCACACGGAGCAATGACTTACAGTTTGAAACTATGAATACAAGATTTTATTAAAGAGCAGATCTTTCTTTCACCTTTGTACCACAGTCAGCCATTTCTCTAGCCTTCTGAAATCCAGTGGTTGTTCTGGACAAAGACCAAAGAGCCCGATGGTGGGACAAGTTGGTCACCCCCAAGTGCACCTACTATGTGCTAGGCACCGTGAGAAAGTACACAGAGAAAGTGAAATGTAACCCTTTCCTGGAGACATTACCAGAATGGCAGTGGTGTTTTTGATGCTCAGGTGCCTTTATCTTTTCATTGCTGTGTATGTGACCGACCCTCACCATCCACAGGCACCCATCTCATGGCAAGGAAGGGGGTGGTTTTCTTACCTGGGCAAGAGGAATGTGTGCGGTTAGGACTCTGAGAGCAGAAGAGAAGGAAACACATTTGGAAGTCAGCCTTTGACTGCTAACACAGAATTAACAAGACAGTATTTTGAAAGTCATACCTTATTACGATGTGAAGTAGACATTCCCTAAGTGCCAGTTACCATAGGAGAAGCCAGACCCGCCTGACTTGAAGTGAGAGCCTAGCTCTGCTCTCACCGCCATCAGGGGACCAGGCTTCTGAGAGTGGACACACTGTGGCCGCGTTTCCGGGGCTGTGGCCTTCCGGCCAGCAGGGGGCGCCACCCCGGCCCTCCCTGCTGCCTGCTCTCCCCAGGAAGTCCCGCCCCTCCCTGCTGCCTGCTCTCCCCAGGAAGCTCCGCCCCTCCCTGCTGCCTACTCTCCCCAGGAAGTCCCGCCCCTCCCTGCTGCCTCCTCTCCTCAGGAAGTCCGGCCCCTCCCTGCTCCCTGCTCTCCCCAGGAAGTCCCGCCCCTCCCTGCTGCCTGCTCTCCCCAGGAAGCTCCGCCCCTCCCTGCTGCCTCCTCTCCTCAGGAAGTCCGGCCCCTCCCTGCTCCCTGCTCTCCCCAGGAAGTCCCGCCCCTCCCTGCTGCCTGCTCTCCCCAGGAAGTCCCGCCCCTCCCTGCTGCCTGCTCTCCTCAGGAAGTCCCGCCCCTCCCTGCTGCCTGCTGTCCTCAGGAAGCCCTGCCCCTCCCTGCTGCCTGCTCTCTCCAGGAAGTCCCGCCCCTCCCTTCTCCCCCCGCTCTCCTCAGGAAGTCCCGCCCCTGCGGGAAGTTGGAGTTCCGGCCTCTGGAAGGTGGTGGCTTTCCAGTGCACATGGCCTCAGGAAGCGCGAGGCAGGCACGGGCTGGAGCACAGAGGGCAGCGGGCGCGGCCCTGGAGCGGCTAAGCCCGCGGTGAGGAGTCCGTGCTGGGGCCTCCGAGGCCAGCCCGCGGGGAGCAGCGCCCATGGCAGGTGGTCCGTTCCCGCCCCCAGAAGGTGGCCAGGCCGGGCAGGGCAGGGCAGGCCGGGTTCGGTCCTCCTGGCGGGCCTCTCTGCGGGCACCAGCTGCGCAGGGAGCCGCCTTCTGAGGGCGGGGTTCCCTCCATCCTCACCTCCAGGCCCGCTGCTCCCCGCAGAGAGTGACGGAGCCGGCCTTCCTCGAGCCCCTGTGGATCCAGAGTTTCCCAGCGCCCCCCCCCCCCATGTCAGACTGGGACCCCTGCACTGCCACACGGTTCTGGCTGGGACAGGATTGCAGGGAGATGCGGGGACAGCCATGGGCCTGACCACCTAGCAGGTCAGTTCACTGACGGGAACACGGGAGGTTATGGCCGCTCCTCACTTCACCCTCACTCGTGGCGTGAAGGGCACCAGCCATGACGGTTCCAGGGAAGCCATTGCGGCGCCTCAGCCCAGGGCCGCCCCTGAAGCCTGTGCCCAGCGAGTAGCTCTTCCAACGCTGCGCCCATGGAACCCCAGTTCTGTGGGGCCAGGAAGGGCCTCCCGGGATGAGCCCTTGGCGCCAGGCACTGAGTGGCTCTTGAGTCACTTAAAAATAAAACCAGGTCTCTGCTGATTTGTGTTAAAATCCCATCGAATGAATGTATGTGCTTAAATAACTTCAGTAACATGAACGGCATCACTATTTTTAAATGCTATATTAAGTTATATTTTATTTTGAAGACATCAAATGAATTTAAAATTTGAAAAAATTTGATATAATAAAATAATCCCATTCGTGTGTTGAAAACATCCAACCTGAGTGGCTTTTATGCACGATTTTTTCTTGATATCTAAAGAATTCTAATTTCTCTTTTTTAAGTTATATTTGAACATAATATAGTGGCACTTCAGGTTTATCTTTAGTGAAGGGGCTCAAATGGGGAGTTTACAGGTTACATTTGTTTATTAACTAAAGAATAGTCCAAGTCTATAGGAGCCGGCCTCTGTGAAGTGATCGTACCATCCTGCCCGTCGGTGCCTTTCTCTGGGGTCTTCTAGCATTTAGTGTTTGCATTTTGTCAGTGACACATGTATATCCTGTTGAGCTCACCTGCACCCACATTTTAGCCCCACTAGTCTGCTCTCCCGCCATTTTCTTTTTCCGGCTTTTGTTCCCCAATGTTTAAACCTTTCCCATCAAGTGTCTGAGTGGCTGGTCACACCTGCTAGTTGTCCGGCACAGCTGTGTTCCTCCAGGTCTAGGTCTTACTTCCTGACTGGACCATTGACATCTATCCAAGTCATCCTACTTCTACTTCTTCCTCCTCCAGTCTCAGCCTGCATTTCAGAATGAGTGCTGTTAGATATGCATTGTTGTGCAGTGTTACAGACAGAGAAGCGTTTGAACACTTCTAACAGTGCTGTTTTGCCAGGGGATCAGATGGCTGCTGGCCAAAGCACACCACCTTGTAGGAGACGAGGGGTGTACACACAGGGGAGATTTGAGAGCTGTGGCAGATTGCTCTGTGCTTCATTCACCAGTCCATGCTGTGTGCATCAATACTGTACACTCAGACTGGTTTGCAAAGATCATGCCCTGTCGTAGTGTACACCCTATCATATGTATATCTATGTGTTAATTTTAATATATTTTTGTTGACTTCAGAGAGAAAGGGAGAGAGAGAGAGAGAGAGAGAGAGAGAGAGAAACATCAATGATGAGAAAGAATACCTCATGGGTTGCCTCCTGCATGCCCCCTATTGGCAATTGAGCCAGAAACACTGGGCATGTGCCCTGACTGGAATTGAACTGTGACCTCCTGGTTTATAGTTGAATGTTCAACCACTGAGCGACACTGGCCTGACTTATGCATTAATTTTTAAAGTACTGACTCTTTCAACATAAACATCTAATTTTGTTGAAAAGAAGGATCCCTGAGAGTAACTTGCCAGCATGATTGTCAAGTGTGTGCTTGCCAGGTTCATTGTTCCTGTGCTGGGACCTCCCCAGTCACAAAGCTGACTGGCAGCCATATCTGAGTTTCCATCAGCGTGGCTCTCACTGTTTTCTCCAATTTGAAGCCCTACCCAAGCTGTTTGTAGCCAATTTTCCATATGAGTGGTCTATCCTGGCTCAGGCCTCAGACTTTGCTAGAATCTCAAACAAGCAGCAGCTGGCATCGAACCTATAAATAAAAGGCCAAAGACTCTGCACTAGCACCAGCCTGTTTTGCTTTACAGCGGGGTTTTGCCTGGGCACTTCCTAGCCCAAAACCAATAGCAGCCATCTGCAGATCTCTCTGTAGCTCCTGCTAGGTGGCCCCAGGCAGTGGCCGACTTTACACCTCCTGGAGGCCCCAAAGCCAATGAATCTGGTGGACAGCTTCATATAATAACAGATTACAGCTCTGCACATCCACAAGCAACACACTCAAGGTGGTGACTCAGTGAGCACCAAAGCCCCACTAAAACAAGTCCTGTTCCATATAGGTGTCTCCTGCACAGAAGCTCTTCCATTTGGGATGCAGCTGGTCCTCACAGCCCATCAGCCTGGAAATCAGTTCCTCCCAGTGATGCTAACAGCAGTCAATTCTCAACTACAAGAAGACTGTGCACACAGCCCACACAGGAGCACACCTAGTGTGCCCTCTCAGGTGACTGGGGAGTCTGAGCCACTAGGCCCTACAGGAAAGCTAATTTACAAGTTCTCTCTACCAATTCCAGGAGACATAGTACTTCAACCTAATACATAGAAACAAATACAGATACAGGGAAGCTGCCAAAATACAGAGACAATGAAACATGTCACAAATGAAAGAAATGGAAGTAAGCAAACTCCTGGAGACAGTGTTCAAAACAATGGTTCTAAGGTCACTCAAGGATCTTAATGAGAGTTTCAAGGGAATTAATGAGAGATTCAAGGGACTTATTAAGACATTCAAGGATCTTGGTGAGAATGCCAAAGAAATAAAAATAAAACCAGTCAGAAATTAAGCATATACTAACTGAAATAAAGAATAATTTACAGGAATACAACAGTAGAATAGAGGATTCTGAGAATCAAATAAATGATTTGGAACATGAGGAAGCAAAAGACACCTAATAAGAAGAACAAAAGGGAAAAGAATAAAAAGGTATGAAGATAATGTAAGGATCCTCTGAGACAACTTCCAGTGTACAAACATTGCCATTATGGGGCCTCTAGAAGGAGAAGAAAGAGCGAGCAAGATCTTGAAAACCTATTTGAATAAATAATGACAGAAAATTTCCCCCACATGGTGAAAAAAATAATCTTACAAGTTCAGGAAACACAGTCAGTCCCAAACAAGATGAATCCAAAGAGGTCCACATCATAATTAAAGTGCCAAGCGTTAAAGAAAAACAGAGGATTTTAAAAGCAGCAAGAGAAAAGCAATTAGTTACCTACAAGGGAGTACTCATATGACTGTCAGCTGATTTCTCAACAGAATCTTTGAGGCCAGAAGGGAGTGGCAAGATATAACGAAAGTGATGAATAGCAAGAACCTATAACCAAGATTACCCAGCAAAGCTATCATTTAGAATTGAACATCAGATAAAGAGCTTCACAGACAAGAAAAAGCTAAAGGTATGCATCCCCACCAAGCCAGTATTACATGAAATGTTGAAGGGTATTCTTAAAGAAGAGGAAGAAGAGGCAGAAGAAAAAAATAAAAAAATATGAACAACAAAATGGCAATAATTACATATCAGCAACTGAATTTAAAAATCAAAATAAATGAACAACAAATCTAATGAACAAAATAAACTGATGAATAAAATAGAATCAGAGGCATGGAAACAGAACAGACTGTCAAATCTCAGAGGAAAGGAGTGAGAGGGGTATGGGAAGATATTAAGGAAAAATCTTATATGCATATGTGCATTACCTAAGGACACAGACAATAGGGTGGTGAGGGTCTGGAGTGGGGTAGGATCTGGGTGGATGGAGGCCCTAGAGGGTAAAGGGGGCATCTGTAATGCTCTCAGCAGTAAAGATTTTCCTTAAAAAAAAAAAAAAAGGATATTTAGATGTGCCCTGACTGTAATCAAACTGAGACCTCCTGGTGTCATAAGTAGATGCTAATAAATATATTAAAAGTACTTAATTATGATATATACATATATAAATAAAAATAAAATATGGTCTGTGTTTCATTTATTTTTTAGGTGCTACAATAAACATTAATCACAATAGAATTTAGCTATGTTGTCCTAGTCTTTTTATATCATCCTATCTAATAAAAGGTTAATATGCAAATGGACCTAATGGCAGATTTGACCAAGCTATGACGCTGTGACACGCACTGACCACCAAGGGGCAAATGCTCAACACAGAAGCTGCCCTCTGGTGGCCAGTGGGCTCCCACAGAGGGAGTAGCTCAGCCAGAAGCCTGGCTCACAGCTGGCGAGTGCAGGGGCAGGAGCAGTGGCAGGAGCCTGCCTTTGCAGCAAAGCTAAGGATGTCCAGCTGCCCACAGGGAGCCCCAGACTGTGAGAGGGTGCAGGCCTGGCTCAGGCCTCTAGCAGTTCATAAAATATGACCTACAAAATTTCCTGTCTCCCACCAGAAACTGTTGCCTGTCATACCTCTTCGATCTGTTGTGTTTGTCCTGTGGCGCTATTGAACACATGGCACCAGATACTGTCAGAGGCGGAGATTCAGGACATGACAAGGTATGTTCTGTTTTTGACACATCTTTATATATCGCTATAAACTGTATAATAAGAATCCTAGCTAATAACTTAGGTAGAGTTTTTAACAGAGTCCTCTTTCTGGTGTTGCCTTATCTTTACTTTTTCTCTCCTTTGCTTTGTAGACATGAACACATTATGGTATCTAGGGTTGTGAGGGAAAAGATAATAGAAAGGTTAGGACATTCTGGATTTTCCTTTTTTCAAGGTTTACTGCTGAGGATCATCTTTTGTTTTACAGAGTAACACTTTGTTAAAGGAAACTTCAAAGGCAACTAATTCTTCATATAATAATTTTTACGTTATCTCCATGAAAAGGATCTGTATCTTGAGCAAAGCACCAGTGGTAACTCTATATAAAACCAAAATCATTCATTTTCTGTTGCATGGGGCCTGCTCTTTTAGGACTCAGCTGAGCCACAGCACAGTGCAGAGGTGTCGCTGAATGCGCAGACTGTCCACTGCTCCTGTGTGAGTTGCGCTTGATGATTTTGGACAGCGCTTTTTAGCATTATTGATTTTTGTTAGAAAAATACACGGGACATATCGTTGGCTGTGTCACCTTAGGTTGATATTTGCTTTGTAAGAGGGCATTGCAAAAGGAATCTTTCCTATTTTTTATTTCCAATTGTGCTTTTAAGTTTGTAGACATACTGGAGACTTAGTTGATTATCTCTCCCACAGAAATAATCATTGTAACACTCCTTGGAGAAGGAAAATCCAAGATAGTCTCTGTTTTCCTAAGCCCTCTAAAGCAGCAGTCGCCAACCAGTGGCCCGCAGACCACTGGTGGTCCGTGAGGTCCAAAAGGTTGGCGACCGCTGCTCTAAAGAGCTCAATTTTTTCCTTCCCACTTTCTTTGTATTTGCAAAATGAAGGCTGGGAAGAGGCTTTCTAAGTAATTATGTTATAAAATCTAGGTCACATATTTTTATTTCATGAATGAAAGGGTACACACCTGTCCAGTTCTTTATCTTTTTTAAAAAGTTTATATTTTATGGATATTACAAAGAGGAAGGGGAAGGGACAGAGAGTTAGAAACATCGATGAGAGAAAAACATCAACCAGCTGCCTCCTGCACGTCCCCTACTGGGGATCGAGCCTGAGACCAACATAGATGCCCTTGACTGGAATCTAACCAGAGAGGGATCCTTCAGTCTGCAGGCTGACTTTTTATCCACTGAGCCAAACCAGTTAGGGCTGTCCAGTTGTTAACACTTTTGCTTTATTAATAACCTTCTCCAAGTAATGGATTCTGACTATTTTTTGTTTCTCACTTCCCCTCTTCCTCATTCCCTTGCAAAATCCCAGGAATCTGATTGTAGAGCGGTATCTATTGATTTCCAATCCAACGGCAGAACATTCTGAGGCTCCGACTCAGATGGCAGTAAAACTGCTTGTATAAATAAAATAATTGAATTGTTGGTTTAGTTCGAGTCAAGGTATTCTCTGAAACTATTGGGAATTTTGATAGGAATTTATAATTATTAAAATTTGAAAATTACTTTCTAAGTTTTCTAAGATTTAATAGAACCATTTTCTTTTCATCCTAACCCAAGGATATGCTTATTGATATTAGAGGGGAGGGGGAAGAGATAGAGAGATATAGATGGAGAGAGAGAGAGAGAGAGAGAGAGAGAGAGAGAGAGAGAGAATCATTTAGGTAAGAGAGAAACATTGATTGGTTGCCTCCCATATACACCCTGACTGGGGATTGAACCCACAACCTAGGTATATGGCCTGACTGGAATCAAACCCACAACCTTTCAGTGTATGGAATGATGCTCCAGCCAACTGAGCCATAGCAGCTAGGGCATGGAACTGGTTTTCAGGAAAGAAAACCTTATATTACTCCTAGAATTTCTGCATACCTTAGGTCCAAAGTTCAGCTAAGTCAGTGGAGTTGATGGAACACCTGGAGGCCTTTGAGTTGATTGAATGAGCTATAATGTGTGCAACGTGCTCATTCATCACTGTGCCTGGCTTGCACTCACTCTTGTGGTTTCAGTCTGCCTGACCCTGTTTTCTATGTCACTGTTATGTGTTTTCTTTAAAACAGTTCTAGTCCCATAAATTTTGCTGCATTTCTCTGAAACCTTGGCCCTGAAATTTGGAAGCAGAGAGTTTAAAATTTTAGTATCCAGTTAATATCTCATTGGCATAAGCTCATATAATCAACCATTATTCAAATCCTGATTTGCATAATCATTAAAGAAATTTATCAAGAATCTCTAAGTTATATGTAATTTGCTGTGTTCTCAGTTCAGGTAACTACATTTATAAATTTGTTTCCCATTTCGGTCACATTTTGTTTTGCATTATTTTAAGTCTCATCATGCTTCCCACAAATGAAGGCTATTAGATTTTTGGTAGGTTCTATAAGAGGAATTGATTTAGGTGAGTATGAAAAAATAACACCTATAGGTGGGCTTTTTTTTCATTTTTGTTCTTTGACTTTAAGGAATTTGTAATATTTATTGGAGCTGGATAGTTTCTAAAAGTGCTAATTGGTACTTTGTCCCCCCTCTATCATAAGTCCAAAGATTTCATTTACTTAAAAAAATTAAATTTATTTTAAATCAAAATAAATTTTTTAGTTAACCAAAATAAAACCATTACTAGTTTAGAAAATAATTAAAACACTTCTAGTTCATTGATTGACAGCCTGTGTTTAAACTTGTTCTGACATACCTGCATATCTGTTCTCTAAATGACTTTCTTGCATGTGCTAGCTTAAAGCTCCTTGCACAGAAAGTTATGCACAGGCTCTTTTTGTTAACATATTCCCAAATATGCAGCTTTATTTTGTTCATTTTTCTTTCCTCTAAATTACTTACTAGTTAATATTCTATCAAATCGTTTTGTAAGCAGCTGACTGGTGGGTTTAGGTGTTGTAATGTATGAACTACTAGCTGGAGGGTCTCCGTTCACTGTGATGGGAAAGAGAACTCCCAAGCTGAGCTACTAGGTCAGTCTTAACAAAGTAAAACGAATGGTTACTTCAAAGGAACTGATCAAATTTCTGCAATTTGGCTGATGGAAAAAATAATTAAAAATGGAGATTGGCAAAATTATGTTGAAGTGGTTAATTTACATTTATAAGTACATAGGATGTAGACATAGACCTTTTATATTTCCTCATATTTTATGTGCCCAGAAAGATTTTAAATTTCATAAGGAGTGTGTCATAATTTTTGTGTATTCCAAAGCATTTAGCATTGGCTGGGAGCTGCCACAGCCCCTGACCCAGCTGTGTTCCCTGCTAGAGCCCTTTGGAATATGGGGCCCAGAGCAGTTAGGAATACAGGCTCAAGAGCCGTTTAGAATTTGGGGCAAAGAGCCTTTTTCGAATGTGGAGCAAATAGCAGTTTAGAATGTGGTGCAAACAGCAGTTTAGAATGTGGGGTGATGAGCCATTTGGAATGTGGGGCGAGTAGCCGTTGGCACTGCTTGGCGCAGAGCTGGTGGGCACAGAGACGGTGGGCCCAGAGCCTGTGTGCATAGCGATGGACAGTGGACACAGCCTCAGGATGGACATTGCTGTCCATGAGCTCATGGAGCTCTTCCTGCAGAGCCCGCTGGTGTCGGGGGTGAGTGCACCTGCCTCCCAGCCCCATTGTGGGTGCCCTGGCTCCTCTCCCGCCCCCCTGGGGTCTCCACAGACCCCACCCTCCTGGACCCTACCAGTCCTGGGACTCAGGGTTCTTCACAGGTTTCCAAACTGGGGGTGGGGGTCCTGGACTGGGAACCTGAGGGGTTTCCTACTCTGGAGCCCATGCACCAGGTGCAGGACCCCCTGGCGCTTCCAGCCCTGGACTGAGATGAAGTCAGCTGCTCCTTCCAGGGGGCTAGGCTGCGGGTCCAGGCTCTAGACGGTTTTGCTCAGTGGTTAGAGTGCTGGACTGCCGACCAAAGGGTCACAGGTTTGATTACCCATCAAGGGCATGTCCCTGGGTTGAAGGAGGTGATGTTGGCAGTTGGAGGAAAGGCTGCCCAGTGAGGATGAGGCCGTGTGCCTGCGCTCACACCCAGCAGAAAGGGGGAACCAGGTGGTCCTGTGTGGCCTGTGGGGATGAGATACAGGCTCTCCTGAGAAGTATTTCAGGTATGAACGGTTTCCTCAAAAAATAAGATTGTCATGGACCCAACCTTCTGACATAAGCGCTCTAATGTTTTGCCATCTTCGCGTTAGATTTTATTTGAAGAATAAGCTGCTATCCCTCCTGACCCTCCCCTCTCAAGGCTTACTCTCTTTGTGTGACACATGGGTGGTGTGCGACTGAAATCCCTGGGACAGTTGAGGGAGCTCCCACACTGGGAGGAGTGCTGTCTGGTGGGAAGTCAGTGTCCTCCTCGAGCTAGGGTGACAACAGCAGTGGTGTGTGAGGAAAGAGCTGGGCTGCAGAGTGTGGCTGCACTTGCTGAGGAGCCTGCCCGCCCCCCACAGGAACTTGGTGGCTGAGGGTTAATAATGTCAGTGAGGTGGGTCAGCTGTGGGAGAGTGGGCCTAGGTCCCAGGGGGCGTGGCCTTGGGAGGTGGGTGCTCTCGGGGACCCCAGCGCTGCTCCCTGCCCGGCCTCCATAGCACCTTACCCTTGTGTGCCCTCAGGTGACCTGCCACCAGGAAAGCCTGTTTAACCTGTGGAGGTTGGAGGCCCCAGACATGGCCCTGGAAGAGCTGGAGTTTCTCTCCAGCAACATGACCTGTCGCCTCAGGAGGCTCTTAATTGAGCAAGACAGTGTGTTTGTGGTGGCTCAACACCCTGGGGGATGGGAGGGGAGGGGCCTGGGTCTGGGGCCCTAGTTATGTTCGCACTCCTCATCCTGACTTCCTCTCAAGTGTGCACACTGTCTATCCTCCTGGCCCATTTCCAAGGGGGCAGGGCGTGGGCACTTTCCCTGCAGGGCACAGTCCCCTGAGACACCTATGTGGGGACAGAAGTTGAGCTTGGGGAGCCTGCTCCATTCCCTCGGCCCTTCTGTCTCACTAAATATATCCTCGCTTCTTAAAAACTCCCCACCTTCTCCTGCCTCCCTCCTGGCTTTGCAGTCTCGGCTGCCATCTTCTCTTTTACTTTCTTCCGTCTTTTGATCATTCTTCACCACGTTCTAGTGCGGGCACTGTGCTGGGCACAGAAGCACGCCAGTGAGACCCCTCTGTCTGCCCTGCTGTATGTGGTCGTGACCCTGACCCAGGAGTGGAACACCAGCAGCCGCCCCAGGGAGGACACGCAGCACCTGGCCGTGGAGCTGGCGGACGGACACCAAGGCCACGCTTCGCGGCATCAGGCAGGAGCTGTGAGTTTCCCTGTGACCCCAGTCTTTCTGCTCTTATGCCCTGTGTCACCACACATTGCTCGCACATGTGGTTCACTGCCATGCGGTGCAGCAAACGGGGCAGCTCTCACAGTGCCCTGGAGTGACGGGGCTCTGCTGTGAGCTGGGTCCCTGTTAGGCCCTGGGCTAACCCGCTCCTCCCCCTCCCCGGGCCTGCACAGCAGGGTTCTGCTGGGCCTGTAGGGCTCCTGCCAGTCCAGACCTGGCAGACTCAGAGCAGCAGCCTGCCACTCAGCCTCGGGCCCGATGTGGGTGCTCTTGGCTGGAGGGAGGATGTGTCTCTCCCGTCCCATCCGGTGGGCCTGCTCCCCCTTTCCTGCAGCTGGTGATGGCACCAAGCCCGGTATCTGGGAAGCTGCCCCCTTCACCTCCCTGCCAGGGGGCCTCCCTGCCTTCCTGGCTGTGGAGGGAGCAGTGGCTCTTGGGGCTTCTTCCCTGTCTGCACCCTCAGAGGAAAGCTCGGGTCTGTGGTGAAGTCTGAGAGCTGCAGTGACAACTTAAAGCTCACCTTGGACTCCAGAGCATTATTGCAGCCCCACGTGCAGACGCCTCCTCACGCCTAGAAGCCAGGACCCCCTCCTTCCCCGCTGTGGTCTCCCAGGTGGTGGGCTTTCCAGGTGCTTCTGAGGAGCCCTCACCACGTGTTCTCATCGCCCCCAGGGAGGAGAAGACGAAGCAGCTGGCGGACGCCAGGCATCAGTTGTACCAGCTGGTGCTGGAGCTGCAGGAGGCCCGGCGCAATGTGAGCAGGAGGCCTATCGTGTGGGACGGGGGTGGGGGGCTGGGACGCCCCAGTCACTGGGGTCCCAGGTCCAGGAATGTGACCTGGGACATCTCTCCTTCCCGCCCAAAGCAGCGCTGTCTGAGAGCCAGTTGTCCTGGGAGCTGCTGGGGGGTGACATGCTGCAGTGACAGCATGTGGGGCCCCCACACAGGGGCCTGCAAATGGACCAGCTTGGCCGCCCCTGGCTTCTCCTGGGGCTGCAGGGACTTGGGCCTTTCCCCAGCCCCAAGGGTGCCCTGAGCCAGGTCCCCTGCCTTTGCCCACCTCCCAGAACATGGAGCTGGCGGCCAGCGCCCAGGCTGCTCCTGCCCCTCCCTGAGCTGGACTCCCTGAGGGAGAAGGCGAGGCACATGGAGAGGCTGTAGATGGAGGCGATGGGCCTCAGGCAGAAGGAGAAAGACATAGACTTCTATGAAGCTGCATGGAAGTGAGCCCAGAAGGGGAGGTGGCCCGCAGGCACTTGTGTCCTGGAAGAGGGGAGAGGGGCCGTGATGCATCCCCAGTTGGCCCTCTCTCTGCACCACAGCCTGTATGCCAGACCCCTGGGCTCCCTCTGGTAGTGGAAGGAATAGGATTGGGATTGTGGTTGAAAGGCCCTGGTTCTTCTAGGACTTTTCCTTCTCCGCCTTCATGCTATAGTGATGACCTTCTATTAACTAATCTTTTTCTTTAAGACTCCTTGTAATTTCTGTGGCTAAATCTTACCAGGACTGTTTCCTCATCTATAAAACAGAGATAACTGTATTAGTCCGTGAGGTTTATACAATGAAAGAGGTAAAATACCTGGTATTTGGGCAAGTCCCATATGAAGCTCTCCGTGGTGTAGCCTACTCGGATCCCGAGGTTAGGGTCTGTTCAGAGGAGGGTGTCAGGGCTGAGGGGGGATGGAGACCAAGACCGCGGCAGGGTTACTGATGCTCTGACCAAGCACCCAACTGCCTCACGTGAGCAGTGGGTTCAGGACCCTCTCTTCCAGGCTTGTTTGCTCCTCCCACCTACTCAGGGAGTGGCTGTTCCCCCAGGAATGTTAGTGGCTCACTGCTCTGCCCCCTGGGGAGAAGGCACCCTGGGTGCTGTGCCCAAGCAGCCCAGCCCAGGAGGGGTGGGGATGGGAGGCCAGCTCTCGGCTTTGTCCTGGAAATGGTCCCCTGGCCCTGCTGGTGATGAAAGGCATCAATCCAGCACAGACAGGTGTGGGGCACGGGCACCCTCATTCACAGATAGGAGGGTTGGGGAAGGTCATGTGCAAGCTTCCCCAGGCTGCCGCCTCCGCAGCCTCCTGCACACTGGGAACCTAAGGCAGGCCCACATCTCAGCCAACACTCTGCCCCGTGGACGGAGGTGGGTTTCAGGGATCAGCCTCTGTCTCCGTGTCTTTTCCGGGCCTGTCCAAGCAGCCTCGCTCAGTCATGCAGACGCAGTGACTGAAGACCTGTGTGGCACCAAGCCCTGCGCCAGGAGCAGGAGATCTAACACAAAGCAAGACTCGCTCCTGGCACTGGGGAGCTTCTGGGCTTTTGCAGGGTTTCCTGTGGGAACCCCTGTTCCGTTTTCTCAAGGTGTGTGCCTCTGGATAACAGCAGCAACATTTTTAATATCCTATTTAATAAGAGCCTAATATGCAAATTGTCCCCTTGAATGGGAGTTCCACAGGGAGGCCAGGAGTTCGACTGCTTGCTATGACATCCACTGACCACCAGGGGACGGCGTGGAACATTGCTGGCATTGGCAATGAGCTGCGACCTCTCTCTGGCTACCCAGGAGCGAGGTGACAGGGATGGAGGTGCTGTAAGAATTCGAGCTCGTTCTCACTCCCCCTGCAATCCTCCCCTGGGATGCCAGGGCTCGCCCGCCAGGGAAGCCCCTGAGCTCAGGTGCTGGGTGCCCAGGAGGAGCCCGCCTCGCACCTGAACAACCTCTTTAAGGTGAGCCAGGCCACAGCAGCCAGGACTACAGGGGCCTATGGGGCTCCTGGTGGGTTCGAGCAGGAGCTGTCTGCAAGGCCTGCCAGGAGAGAGCGTGCTGCCCTCCCTGATTCCGGGGGACACCATTGGGTGGACCAGAGGCCTACACTGCTCTCCGGCCCGCAGTGTCCGGCCATGCTCACCGCATCTCCGTGTGGAGACTTGGGCACCATGACTCAGGTGTGGGGGTGGGGAGGGTGCATGGGGGCCAGGGGCCCAGATGCTGCCCTAGGCCCAGAGGTCAGCTGTGACCTGCCCTTCCATGCCAGACGCTCACACTTCGATCTCCGGCCAGGCCTAGGGACCGCACCCAGCAGGAATTTCATGCACTGGGCCTCTAGTCGATTAGTCATTTTGCTGTGAAACTAGTAATGCCTTACACTTTGCATTAGTAAATGAATTACAAGAGAAATAGGTCCATGGAGACCAGACCACATAGAAGATGAGTCACACTGTTCTCCAAGGCCCGTGTGCCAGGGCCCAGGGAGCAGCGAGGACAGAGCTTGTGCCCACATGCTTACATCACAGTGGTGCCAACAGACCTGCAGGCTGTGCGCAGCCTCCCATCAGCCCTGCTGGGCCAGGTTTCCTGTGTGCAGCTCGAGCCCCTGAGGGCAGGTGCAGGGCCTGTCTGACTGCATGCCTGGGCCTGGCACACTCGAGGCACTTGGAAGTGACCTCACACGTCAAGTAAAAACCCATCTCAGCATGAAAAGACTTGCAACCTGGGGAGAAGGACCGGGAAATCAGAGGTGTTGTCTCCTTCGGATGGTGACAGTGTCGGGTGTGATGGGCAGCAGAGCAGAGAGCCAAACACGACTGCCACGTGGACACCCACCATTCGGGGCCCTCCTATGGGTACAGGGGGAGCCACAGACGGCCCAGGCGTCCGTCCAGTGTCGCCACTGAGAAACATAAAAGGGGAGGGTGTCAGTGCCACAACCCAAGGAGACAGGCCTGGGTGCCCCTAGGCACAGCTGGGAAGTGGGGGTGCACCAGGGGATCCTTGACTTCCGTCTGCAAACACTCATCCCACTTCTGCTGCCAGGGCCCGGGGTGGAGGACAGAGGCAGAGAGAGAGAGTTCCTGAAGGTCCCTCTGCTTTGTCCTTGGCTGATATTCCCACCTCCAGAGCGCAGACGTGTGGGTGCCCTGAGGGTCTGGAGCAGCTGAGGGCCAGCTGGGCCTGTCCCTGCCGCTCAGAGAGGGATGGGCACTGAGCTTCCTGGGCAGGGCTTGCTCCCAGAGGTGGCGGAGGCTCCCCAGGCGAGTCCCAGCTCTCACTCCACTTGCTGGGTGTGGAGCAAGCCTTGTCCCCATCCATCACAGAAGAGGTGGTCCATGCACCTCTAAGCCCCTCGTGCCCTGGCACCGGGTGGCGTTGATAGGAACACGTTTCCAGTGAGCTTATAACGTGACGTTCTGTCCACAGATGGGGCCCCTGAATCCGATCGTGCAGGGAGGGGCAGGGCGGGTGGTGGCAAGGCAGGTAGGAGCTGGTTTAAGATTGGGCCCCGGGTCAGGTGGTCTCACACTCTCTGCCTCCTCCAGACCCCGCCTTTGCCACTTTAGGACTTGGGCACAGCTTCTCGGGGTCTGGTCTCTCACTTCTGCGGTGGTGGGGTGTGCAAAGCAGGTTTAGATGTTTCTGCTGCCTGATACATGGGGAAGGTTGACACCCCCAGAAAACTGAGGCCCATTGGAAGAGTAGCTATAAACATTTCATTCCATGCTGTACTCTGCTTCTGGACACTTGCCCATCCCTGCCTTTCCCCAGGTCCTTCAGGGCCCAACTCACATGGCACCTCTGACTCCCCCTCATGGTGTGATTTAGCTGACAAGTGTCTTTAATCACTTCTGGGGACCCCATGAGAAGAGGAGTGGCATAGTCCTGCCCTGCAGGAATAGCCTCGGGTGGGGGGGCGGGGGCGGACAGGCCAGTTCAGTATTGTCTCATAGTGGGCACTCTGGGTGCCCAGCATCTGACTCAGTGGGTGGGATAGAGTGGAGTTGAAGTCCTCAGAGTTGGCAATTCCATCTGGGTTTTGAAGGCTGAGTAGGAGTTGGTTGTAAGGATGACCAAGAGGCTGTGCTATGGGATCCTTCAGGGCCTGATAGTATGGTGAGACTGGTGAGTACTGGTGGGTAGACAAAAGATGAGAATGCTGGGGACAGTGGCCAAGGGGGGAGAGCTGGGCCTCCTTCCTGTTGAAGCCCCTCCATGAGCTCCGGCTCACATCACTGATTGTGGTCGGGGCTCCTTACCCACGCGGGCTCCGTAAGGATAAGGTGCAGGCTGCTAAGGGTAGTGAAGAGACAGGTCTGGACCTCTCCAGCCTGAGTTCAAGCCCAACTTCACCCCTGGCTGGCTTTGTGACTTGGGGTTCATTGTTTAATTGACCCAAGTCAGCCTCTTCGTGTGTAGGAAGGGACTGTCCCTGCCTCCCTCTGGGGGCTGTTGTGAAGAGTGAATGTGGCAGAGACAGAGAGCACCTAGTGCAAGGCCAGCGACAGGCAGAGAGTGGGCTGCCAGGTGAAGCCAGAGTCAATGACCAAACCCTTCTGGCTGCCAGGCTTTGACCAGAACCGTGTCCACTGGCGGTAGGTGCACGGTTTCCCCTCTACCCAGAATCTGTGGTTCTGGCCCATGCGGGGAAATGAACACATGATGGATAAGCAGGAGCTACCTGCCCGCTCCCAGGTGTTAGAACCCATGAGTGGGGCAAGCCTTGGAGAACAGCCCGCCAAGAGAAATGGGCATGTCCCCATGTATGCATGCTGGCAGACTCTGAGGGCATTTAGGGGAGACTCAGTTCCCCTGAGACTGAGTGGCACTGGGAGGGCTTGTGGGGGTGGGGCGGGACCAGGGATGAGGGGAATGAGCTGAACAGCTCCCCAGTGGGTGCTGGGCACTGGGACAGGAGTAAGTGCAGTGGACGCCGCCCCTTAGGTTGCCTGTAGGGGCCCCACCATTGTGTTCCACCCCCAGCATGTGCCTGGCACACAGAAGCCATAGTACTTGTTTGCTTGTTGTGTCTTACACAACCCTCATTTCCAGGAAACTGCCCAGAACTGCTGTTTTTCTAAGAGTAGGTGTGTGACATGTTCAAATAGGACCTGCTATTGAACAAAAGCTCGTCTGAATTTTGTTCCAGGACCCAGATCAGTGGAGTGACTGTGAGAGGCCTAGACTCGGCCCTCAAAGCCAGGACAGACTCTCAGCCCCACCCCTTCCTTGTTTAACAAAGAGGCTCAGCCACGTCCCACACCTGTCAGCAGGTGCACGCGTCCAACCACCGAGGCTGTACATGTCAGACGCTCTCACAGTGTTCCCTTCTGAATTTAAAAAGTGTCTTCCTGCGGGGATTTTTCCATCTGGCCTGGCCTAATGGAGAAGGGCAGGGGCTTAAAAGTGGAGACAGAACTTCCCCCGGCAGCAGGTCATCCCTAGGTTGTTGGTTTGGGCCCAGTGACTGGAAGAACTGTTGTCATGACCAGGGGCCTTAACCTGATGGCTCTCATGTGTGTTCTTGATGACCAGGTGCCGACTGGAGACGATTATTTTCCCATGGACACCAAGGGCCATCTCCAGGACCATTGGATTTGGTATTGGATTGATAAGCTATTCGAGCGGAAGAAGGAGAATGTGCAGCTGAAATCGAAGCTGCACCACCTACAATTGGTAGGACAAGCTGTGGTCGCCACGTGTAACACAGATGGGGGCAGTTTTAGGTTCATGGTGTGCCCTTCTCTGATGTTCAGCTACTGGATCGGTGCTGCTGCCAACACGGTGACGCTCTGAGGGTAGAGAGTCGCTTGCTAAGCTCAGTGGCTTGAGTGGGCACCACTGAAGCCTCCAACACAAAGAGGGCCTGATGCTGTGTTGCTTTCCTGTGGGCCTCTGTTGCAAAAAAGGGTCTCCCTGGCATTTATGATGTGGGTTGAGCTGTAATGTGTGAGTCCCTACGGCCTTTCCAAGGCGTTAGGCCTGCTAAGGGGCCACAGAGCTGCCGTCACCATAGCACTTGCTCTAAAGCCCTGCGCTGTACGTCACCTTGTTCAGACACCGCTCAGAGACCTCGGGTGTCTTCATCACCTAGGTCCGTGGTCGGCAAAATACGGCTCGAGAGCCACATGCGGCTCTTTGGCCCCTTGAGTGTGGCTCTTCCACAAAATACCACTTGTGGGCATGCACATACAGTGCAATTGAAACTTCGTGGCCCATGCACCGAAGTCCGTATTTTGTGGAAGAGCCACACTCAAGGGGCCAAAGAGCTGCATGTGGCTCGCAAGCCGTGGTTTGCTGAGCCGCAGTTTGCCAACCACTGCCCTAGGTCACTGGGTCAACATGGCTTCTAGTGGTTGTAACTCACAGGTGAGCCGTGTGTGGGAGTCATTTCTGTGCAGCTGTGTTTTTGGTAGTGAGCAGGGGCATGGAGGCCCTTCATCCTGAGGGAATGAGGACAGATGCATGGGGGCTGGGGCCTGTCCAGAGTGTGCCCCAGCCCGCATCCTCACACACACACCCCTGCTACCGCCTTCCTGCACTAGGCCCAGGACACAGACCAGTAATGCCTTGAGGAGCTGCGGGAAGAGATCATGGCCCTCAAGACTGCACAGGGACAGAGTGTGGAGGAGTCTGCCCACCTACACTGGGAGCTGGAGCAGCTGTCAGAGGGTAAGCAGCAGCCCCTGGTGCCTGAGAACCAGCCTGGCTGTGGATTCTCTCTTACCCGGGGAGCTGAGCCCTTGGCTCTGAAACTCATGTGTCAGCCCTTCCTCTACCCAAGTAAATAGGGTTTATTCAAGGGCCATTTGGAACTGTGTCATTGCAATTCTCCCCAAGAGCATGAAGGGCCTGGCCACCTTGAGTCAGGACGCGAAATGCAAAGGAAATGTTGCCAGATTTCTCAGCTTCCATTCAGCCAATGCCAGGAGCTTCCAGATGACAGCACGCTGATGCCCAGGGGGTGTCTTAGATCTATCGGTGGAGGATTTGAAGCTCTGGATGCAGGAGACGTCCCCAGTGGTCACTCACCTCCATTATAGTTGTACCCGGGGTATGGTTTCCTCCATTGAATTCATAATCGGACAGATGGGTATAGTCTGCTCTCTGTCTTCCTGGGTAGGGGCTGCTCAGTGGCTGCTGTTCAGGGGACCCAGGCCTCTTCCACTCCCTCTGGTGTTTGCCCCCTCCCAGCCCCCAGAGGAGGTGAGGGGGTGGCCAGGGAAGGTGGGTGTGGTGGTCGGCAGTGCAGCAGGAGCCTCAGCACCCAGCAAACAACAAGCCAGTTCCTGTGTCCAACAATAGCACGTGTGCACCTGAGAGTGCAGGTTAGGGTTTGCTTAGAGCTCTGCAGAGCCAGGAGGGCCTTAGGCTGGTTTGGGGAGGGGCTGCTATTTCAATTCTGAGCAACATTCCTCAGCATCATGGAAAGGCTGTTGAAAGCAGCTGGGTATTCCTTCTCTTTAAGGCGTCCCATCCGCTCCAAACCTAAAATCAGTTCATTGAACTACAAGTCTGTGTGAGAAGTTAGTTCTTTCTGTGGTTTGGTGTCTCCCCAGTCCTGGGAACCCAGATCTCTGGGAGTTCAGGTTCCTGGGGAGCACACTGCCCTCTGGTGGGACACAGAAGTGGTGCCAGCTGGCAGGGACTGGCTCAGACCAGATGTGCTTGTTAGAGACCAAGGTGGCTGATGGGGTTGGAAAGCCTCCCTGATCCAGATGCTCAGTGCAGCTTGTGAGGCCTTTCACTGACTGACTTCTTCTTCACGTTCCCAACTCCTACTGCTCAGCTGGCAGCTCACGAACAAAGCGTGAATGTACTTTGTGTGGTTGGGGTGGTGGCTTCTTGAGTCAGAAAGGCCTGGTTTAAAGTCCTGGCTCCTCTACATGTTAGCCAGGTGACCTCTTCTGCACCTCAGTTTTCTTATCTGCAAAATGGGGGTAATGAAGCTGCCTCACAGGATTGCTATGGGTATCCTGTGAGAGGAGACAGTGAAGCGTTAGGCTGTGCCTGGCCCATGGGGCGCCCACAAAGGATGGCTGTTCTCGCCCTTGTCTTATCCAAAGATCCCCATTGCTCTGCTTCTTGGGGTGCTCGTAAGCAGCCCTAGTAGCAGTCCAGTGTGATAAGGCTCCCAGAGCTTAGTGTGTGGCCTGGAGGGACAGGCGAGGGAACAACCCTGACCCCTCAGACAGTCATGGTTTCCTCCTGAACAAGCCTCAGGATGTTCCCAAAGTCACACACCTGCTGGCGGCAGGGAGGGGCCTCGAACTCCCATTCTTCTCAGGTCTGTGCTCCCTTTCTGTTCCGCATTGAAGCTGTTTAAAAGCAAAGGAGGACATTGCCTTTTTCTACCTTAAGTTTTCATCTCACTTAGAATTTTAAAAGCAATTTGGATACACTGTCTCATTCTCTTTCAATGCAACTGTGAAAGTACAAAATGAAATCTCTGACTGAAGGACCTTACCCAGAGATGGCGAGTACTGGGCATATGAACCCCATAGCCTCTTCCACCCCCAGACATGCGGTCAATGATCGTATCCCCGCTACACCCTCGGCTGAGCCACCTGGATTTCCACCACTCTGAGGCTGGCACAGAGAGCACACTCTCTTTGCCATCTCCGTTAGTCTCTGTAATCCTTGGCTTGACAGTCAGGTTAAAACTTGGCAGAAAGTGGTGCCAGCAATTCCACTGTCTTGAACGTTTGCATTGGCTTCTCTCTACCATCACCTGCTTTCTTCTTAAGCTCTGCTTGCTCCCCTAATAAACCCAGCAGAGAGGCCATAACTGCCCGAGGAACCCTCAGGTGCAGACAGCAACAGCACCCTGGGAACAAGGGAGGGCACCCAGCTGACCATCCCAGACCCTCAAGCCTAGGGCTCAGGGTGATGGTCGCCCAGGTTGTAGGCTCCCTTCGGTCTGTGTAAACCATAGTTCCTGAAGTTCACGTCCTTCCCTGTAACTCATGACCTTTCTGTGGACCTTAGAGAGGGTGCACCCCCCTGCCGGGGTCCAACCCCAGCGGGTCCAGGGGTTCCCAAAGGTGTAGACGGAGTCGGCGAAGAAGGAATGACATGGAGACAGCGTTCAGTTGATCAGCAGCCTAGCCAGGATCTCCAGCCAAGTTCTGGTCTGGATCTCCAGAGAAGTTCTGCTGTTTATTGTCTTGTTACATCCGTATTTATACCAGTTGATTCCAATCCTATCAATCTCTATTACAAAGGTTAGGGCGTTTCTTATCTCCATTCCAGGGAGTAAAGATTATGTAGCTTAAGCATGATTGTTTGTAGTTAAAGTGATTAACTACCCGCCTGGCACTTAGTTAAGGAGTTTCATCCCCTCCCTGACTTCAGGGAAAAATCCCTACCTGGGGAAACAACCTTTCTCAGAGAGGTGACCTTGGTTAAAACACATAGTGCCAAGAAGGTGATCAAAATATATTAAGAACAGTATGCCATATATGCCAGGTCCCTAGAAACAGCAAGGATGGACCAGCTCCTGGCAAATTCCCCCTTTTTTATTTTTTAAAAGCGAGCATTAAAAAGAAAAAACCCCAAATGCTCTCTTGTATCCATTTTAAGAGTAGGATTGGCGCTTTCTGCTATCACCTGAGTCCTGATCTATCACCCCAGGGAGAGCTTGCCAATCTTGCACTTTCCCGGGGTGGAAGGGCTGCAGTGGGGTTAAGGATAAGGCTCCTTGGGCCTACCTTCTCCCATGCCTCTACATTTACCTTTCCAGCACCTTTCTTTCCTCAGAAAAGCATGGACATATTTCTTGTATAAAATGTTCTATCTGACTGGGAGTAACCTAATTCCTCTGCTAGCAAGCATATGTGTTAAAAGATCAATACAGAGTCTTCTTTCTTTGGACTCAGTATGGCACATCTTCTTAATCTAAAGATCAATACAGAGTCTTCTTTCTTTGGACTCAGTATGGCACATCTTCTCAATCTAAGTTCTGTACTATCCACCTTCTTACCCTACTTATCCTCTATAGGGGGGTTTGCAGCACCCTGGTGGAGTCCTATCCGTCCCGAATGTGGGGGTTCTCAATGGAGGGGCTTACCTAGGGGAATCCTGTTCCAGGGGTTCCCAAAGGTGTGGACGGAGTCGGCGAAGACTATCCACCCTCTTCCTACGGTGGAGTCCTATCCATCCCCAGTGTGGGGGGGCTTACCTAAGGGGTCCCTGTTCGGGCGCCATATGCCGGGGTCCAGCCCCAGCGGGTCCAGGGGTTCCCAAAGGTGTGGACGGAGTCGGCGAAGAAGGAATGAATGGCACAGAGGCAGTGTTCAGTTCATCAGCATAGTTGGGTTCTCTTGTCAGGATCTCCAGCCAGGTTCTGTAGACATGTTCCCTCGCTAGGTTCTCCAGCCAGGTTCTGTCCAAGTTCTAGTCAGGTTCTCTTGACACGGAGGCAGCCATCGGGTGATCATCATAGCCAGGTTCCTCTAGCCAAGTTCTGGTCAGGATCTCCAGCGAAGTTCTGGTTAGGATCTCCAGCCAGGTTCTGTCTTCTAAGTTCCGTGTAAGTTTTGTCTCCTAAGTTCTGTCTCTTAAGTTCTGTCTCTTAAGTTCTATCTGTAGGTTCTGAGTTCTGTGTCTTGGGTCTGTCTCTCGGTCTGCCTCTCTAGGTTCTGACTCCTGTTGTCTTGTTGCATCTGTATTTATACCAGTTGATTCTAATCCTATCAATCTCTATTCCAAAGGTTAGGGCGTTTCTTATCTCCATTCCAGGAAGTAAAGATTATGTAGCTTAAGCATGATTGTTTGTAGTTAAAGTGATTAACTACCCGCCTGGCACTTAGTTAAGGAGTTTCATCCCCTCCCTGACTTCAGGGAAAAATCCCTACCTGGGGAAACAACCTTTCTCAGAGAGGTGACCTTGGTTAAAACACATAGTGCCAAGAAGGTGATCAAAATATATTAAGAACAGTATGCCATATATGCCAGGTCCCTAGAAACAGCAAGGATGGACCGGCTCCCGGAACCCCCCACCCTCACTTCCGCGTTACCAGAGAGCAGAAGCTGAGGCCCCTGGAATATGGGCTCTGACTCCACTTTGCTCTTCAGCCTCCAGCTGCTTCCTGAAGCTGGACCAGGAGAAGCAGAGCCTCCAGGGCACCATCCAGGGGCTGCGGGACGCCTCCCTGGCCCTGCAGGAGAGCAGCCTCCAGCGCCGGGAGCTGGAGAAGGAGAACCAGCAGCTCAGAAAGCAGGTACCCGTGGGTGGTGTCCGGAACATACAGGCATGTAAGTGGCCAGGGGGAGCACCCAGGTGAGCATGCGCAGCTGGGGGACAGGCAGAGTCCAGTGCAGCCACCGTTATGGTAGGGGGACAGGAGGCCTTCTGGAGAGGCATCACGAGGCGGCATGAGGGGTCCCTGCAGCAGTGAGATAGCACACGATGGACCTGTGTGTGCCTCGTTGCCTTCATCTGTGAAATGGGGTTAACGATGCACCCACCTAGTAGGTGCGGTGAGGATGGAGTGAGTTAGTGCAGGCAAAGAGTCCAGCCCGTGGTAAGTGCCTCATGGGAGGAGAGCAGCGCCCTGTTAGAAACCATCAGGCAGGCCCGGGTGAGAAGCAGCAATGGAAGACTCGCTCCCATGTGGAGACCACGGATGGGCCGTTTCAGGGCGTGACTGCTGGTGACAGGAGCTCAGTGCCCACTCTCTCCTTTCAGTCAAGGGGATGAGGAAGAGGAGATGGCTGGACTGCATTGCCTTTCAGGACAAACCAGGTCTTCCCAGTAGAGCAGAGGAACAGACATCTGGGAAGACAGACAGGCTTACCAGCCAGGTTCATCCTACAGTTACCAGGACCCCATTCACATGGCAAGAAGGGCCCTGAGAGGCTAGCAACGGCCTCCCTGTGCCGGTCATTCTGGGTCAGAGGGCCTCAGTCCATGTAGCCACCACAGGTGACACAGCTGCGTCACGGGCTCTGAGCACACCTTGACGGGTGCCCGGATTCCGGGTGAGGAAGGCGCAAGGGCACTCTTGCTTGCTGGCCACCTGGCAGGACTGGTGCTTTCAGGTGTCTGGGTTTCTGTCCTGACCGGCCCAGGGTCCTGCCAGCGTCATTTGTTGAGGCTGCCCCAGCAATGGAAGGGATGTGGGCTGCAGACCGGAGACCTGGGTCCCGATGGTCACAGCTCTGCTGGAACTTCATCTCTGGGTGAGGCTTGGGACCGCCCCTCCTCCTGTGCAGTGGTTTCCCCAGGCCTCTCGTGGGAAGTCCAAGGTTCCGTGACTCACGCTTCTCGTCCTTTGAGGCTCCGTGCGCCTCACAGCAGAGCAGCTGCCAAGCAGTGTGTCCCCTCCCTGGGGGCCGGGGAGAAGGCCCTCCTCATACCGCATCTCTCTGTGCAGCACAGCTCAGGGAAAGCCACCAGACAGTCTGGGTTTTAGATTCATGTGGGCCGGGCACAGTGAATGTCTCTGTAAATGGCAGCTCAACCTCTGCCGAGATAGAAAGGCTTGACCTTTAGAAAGATGAGAACCTCCAACGGGGCGGGTCCTCAGGGGTGAGCCCCAGAGGCCTGTGCTGTAGCCTCTGGCCCAGCTCCCGGCAGGGCTGAGAAATGATCTCTGATGCTTCTCCTGCCCTCGGCGTCCACTCCGGTCCCTCCTCTGCACACACAGGACAGATGGTGGCTGCCGCCTCCCCACATGACTCCTAGCCATGTCTCTCGGGTCCCATCCCCACTTCCTCTCCTGATCAGTTCCCTGTAGGACCCCAGGGCAGTCCTGCCACAGCCCTCAGAGACCTGTCTTGGCTCTGAGCCCCTGGTGGGAGGGAGGGGCCACAGTTCCCAGACCAGTGCTGTCCCTTGTTTGCTGCCAGGAGCCCTGCGAAGGCAGTCCTTCTACTCTCCTCCCTGTCTTGCTCAGCCCACTTGGGGCCTGGCTGCATCATGGGTCCTCCCTAATGTTGGATCAATGGTGCATCTGGGCCATCAGCTAAAAACCACAGGGGACATGGCCTGACATTGACCTCCCTGGAGCCAGGACAGGCCCATCTTGGACACGTCCAGACAACATGGCCCTCTGGGAGGTGTCTGAGAAGGGACAAGGGTCAATCAGGACAGGTGGCCTGGAGTCCCAGGCCCCCCAGTGCCAGCTCAGCTCTCCCACCACCCAGTGTCGCCCAGGTTGTAGGCTCCCTTCGGTCTGTGTAAACCTTAGTTCCCGAAGTTCACATCTTTCCCTGTTACTCATGACCTTTCTGTGGACCTTAGAGAGGGTGCGCCCCCACCCTCACTTGGCACTGACATCCTCAGAGTTCATTCCTCTTAGGAAGAGGGCAGCCCTTTGGGCCCTATCGTGGGAACACAAGCGCAGCACAGGGGCTGATGGCAGGCCCCTGGCACCCGCGTGCTCTGGGCACCTGGAGCCTCCACACAGGAGCCCGCGGCCCAAGCCTGGTGCTTTGAGGAAGACAGGAAACCCATCTCAGCCCAGTGAGCTCTCACAGTGGTTCTCAACCTTCCTCATGATGCGACCCTTCAATACAGCTCCTCATGTTGTGGTGACCCCCAACCATAAAATTATTTTCATTTCTATTCATAACTGTAATTCTTCTACTGTTATGAATCATAATGTAAATATCTGATATGCAGGATGTATTTTCATTGTGCGCGACCCACAGGTTGAGAACCGCTGCCCTAGGGGCAGGGAGGGCCTTCAGGGAAGGACAGGAGTGAGAGTTCCAGTTCCACAGAAAAAAGAAGGAGAGAAAGATGGGGGTGTCCAGTGAAGGGGGTGGGGGGGGCATGGGGCAGTCACAGCTTCAGACAAGAAGCAGCCATGCCAGATATGCAAAGGTTGGACATAACATTCCTTTCACTGGGACAGACAGGGGGCAGCAGGGGAGAAGGATTAACAGTGAGATGGGGAGGGGTGAACAAGGCAGGAGGGTGGAGGGGCACACACCCCAGGCCCCGTCTCAGAGAGCAGGCCTGGGGTCAGCCCACTGCGGTGCGTTCGGCTCTGCCGCATCCTCACTGTGGGGCTCTGGGCAGATCACTGGACTCCCTGGGCCGGTGCCCTTCTCTGAATGAGGGTGAGTGACAGCCGTGCAGGGCCTTCCTCCTCAGGGCTGGCTCCAGAGCAGGCACTGCCATCAGGGCAGATGCCTGCTTCCTGCTGAGCCCAGACCTGGTGCTAGGAAGTGAAGCAGCGATAAGGAAGAAGAAAGATGTTCTCACTTGTGAGAAAGACTCAGACACGTAGCTCCTTGCAGTGCCTTTTGCTGTTGGCCCTGGCTGGGTGGGGCTGCCCCGTCCTCGGGTCCCCATGTTGGGGCAGGGGCTGGGTGTGCCCACAGGGTGCTGTGAGGGCACAAATATGAGCCCCACTGTGCCTGACCCTCCCCCTCATGGGGAAGAAGCTGCCTGCCTGCTACTTCTTAGGAGTCTGGAGACAGTGCCCAGACCTGTGAGATAAAGGCAGGGCGGCCTCGGCCCAGAAGTAGGCAGAGCTGGCATTAGAGCAGCGATCCTTCCGGGAGTTTGTCAACCTGCCTGTACCAGGCCGCCCCCAGCCAGGTGAATGGAGCCAGCTCTCGGTCCTGCTGCTCACTGGGTTGCTGGGTGTCTGAAGGCCCTGCCCCCAGAGGTTCTAGTCGGGTGGTCTGAGGTCTGGGGTGTTTAAAAGCTCTGAGAGCCACCTGATCTGGATTGTGGGGCTCCTCTGTTTTAGCTTTAGAGCCATCATACCAAACCAGCATCAGGGTCACAAGTCAAATGCAGGCTCTTGGGCCCCAGCCCAGAATGACCATGTCAGAAGCTCTGAGAGTGGGAGGGGCCTGGCGCTCTCAGGAGGGGTCAGCTCTTGTTGCACCTGCCCCCTGCCAGGTGTGAGCTGAGCATGTCACCCTGACAGAAGCTGGCGCCCATGCCTGCTGCTTGCTGGCCCTGTCTGTTAAGAACACCCGCTCATGGTCACATCGTTAGCAGGGAACCTCCCTCTCCCCATCCCCTGTGCTCATGAGTTTGGTGTCAGTGGGAAGGGACAGCAGCACGGGCCTCGCCTGGGAGTCACACCTCAGGGCCCACCCTGAGTCTGAATCTGTGTCCATCACGGTGTTCAGGTGTCAGGCACAGAGTGTGAGACGTGCGGGTCCAGGCAGTTCACGTTCAGGGAGTGGGCACTGGTGTTTCCCGCAGAAGAGCTCCGTGTCGGGCCGCTGATTGGGCAGTCATCCAGGCAGGACGGAGCTGGTCCGGCCTGGGCAGCAGTGGGGTGTGGAGGGGGAGCCGCATGGGAAATGAGGACAGGCCTTGGTGGTCCATTTACTTGGAGGGGGAGGAGGGAGAGAGATGGCAGAGGACCCCTCAGAGCAGCTGGACGAATAGGAATGTCACCAACTGGGTGAAGTCCCTGGAAGACATCCAGTGGTGGCTGCTGGCCCCAGGAATGTGGCCTGACCCTCAGGACAGTAGTGGACATGGCCTAAGATGGAAGCATTGAGAGTGAGCAGTGGAAAGCTGGGAGGGAAGCTGACCAATTGGTGTCCATGGCCTTTTTCTCTACCATGAGCTGGAAGTGCACACCATGGGCTGAGAGGTGATGGTCCAGAGTATGGGGAGCTCACTGCACAACTAGGCCTTACCTGGGCAGCGGCTCAGGGACGCCACCCAGGAGCCAGGCTTCTCCCTTCCTGTCTGCAGCCTTGGCAGTGGCTGATGGACCTCCCCAGGAAGTGGGCAGGAAGGTTTCCCCTTGAGAAAAGGCCTGATGAGGTGTTCCGTGGGGCTGACAGGTTTCGGGTTTGCTTTAAAACACAGTTCACTCCCTGAAACGGACTTTTGCACGGGCTGGGTCTTTGGCTCCGCAGAATGAAGACTGGCAAGTCCAGATGGAAAGAGAAAAGCAGACCATCCAGGATCTGGCGACCTTCTGTGAGGAGCTGGTGGAGGAGAGAGAACAGCTGCTCTGTGACATCGAGACCCTGAAGGCTGAGGAAGCCCAGGAGGTAGGCCCTCCAGCGCCATGCCTCCCTGGTGCCCCTACCTGCAAGAGGGAGAGTCCAGGACCATACTCTGTCCTGGGAATCCAGCAGTGATTCCCGGGTTACCAGTCTCTTCCCTCAGCTGCAGCTCACACCAGCAATTCCAGCCACAGCAGGGGCGCGGGGACAGATATTGCTTCCCAGGGACACTGGCAATCTTTTTGTTTTTTCAATCTATTTTTTTATTTCAGAGGGAAAGGGAGAAGGAGAGAGGGATAAAAACATCAATGATGAGAGAGAATCATTGATCGGCTGCCCCCTGCATGTCACCTACTGGGATTGAACCAGCAACCTAAACATGTGTCCTGACCGGTAATCAAACCGTGACCGCCTAGTTCATAGGTTGATGCTCAACCATTGACCCACACTGGCTGGGCTTCACTGGCCATCTTGTTTATGATTGTCATGACTTGGGGGAGGAGCGGGGAGGTGCTCCTGGCTGTGGTGGGAGAGGCCAGAATGCTGCTAAATGTCCTGCAGCTCATGGGACAGCCCGCAGGACAAAGATCCCCCTTCAAATGTCCAGCTTCACACTCAGAGCCCTGGATAACCTCCAGGGTTGACCCGCCTCACACTACAGGAAGTCCTAGGGTAGGCAGCCCAGTCCTGGGGCAGCAGCTCAGGGACGCCACCCAGAAGCCAGGCTTCTCTCTTCCTGTCTGCCAGTCTTGGCAGTGGCTGTTGTACCTCGCCAAGAAGTGGGCAGGAAGAATGTGCAGTGTGAAGAGACAGAGGCAAGGCCTCCCGGGATCCTCTGTGGACATCTCATTGGCCACACCTGACACATGACTAACCCTAGCTGCAAGGGAGGCTGGGTATCAGGTACTTGAGGTCTTTAGCCTCTCTAGTATTGCAGAAAAGGGGCTTGGGGTGGTGCTGTGTAGACTTAAGAGGCATGCCTCCACCCTTCCCCAATATGGCTTCCAGTCTAGGAGGTGGAACGACAGGTGACAAGCCAGGTGACTTGAGATGTGTGCTATTGAGGGAATACACGTGGGTCCAGGGAGAGTCTTCTGAGGTGGAGGACATTTAGAATGGTGGTGCAGGGCTTCCCTGAGGAGCTGTCAATCACACTGAGCCCTGGAGGATGAGAAGGAGCCAGTGATGCTGGAGGCTGCGGGTGGAGGCAGGTGAGCATTCACAGCAGAGGGAAGATCATGTGCAATGCCTGCTGGGGAGAGTGGTGTGAGGAGCGGCCACAGAGGTAGGCGGTCTGCTCTCGAGCCGCTGTGGACCAGGGTAAAAAGCACCAAGGAAATCACTTTCATTGTTTTAAGAGAAGATGTGGTTTCTGTTTCTAAGTCATCTGGCTTCTGTGAAAGTGTTTAGACTGGAACTGTCTGGGTGGGGATCTCTGTGCCCTTCACCTTCTGTCCATATCAGGCCTTTGGGAAATGTTAGGACGTCCTTTGGGTCCATGATGAAATGGGCATTCCAGGCCTACACTTTAGGTCTCCAATTTGGACTGAAATCATGCCTGTGTCATTTCCATTGTGTTTTCCTGCAGTTCAAGGATCTTAAACAACTGGTGCGTTCACTGCGGAATAGTTCGCAGACCAGCAGCAAGGTCCGCATGAAGGGCCAGAAGACTAAGAAAAAAGTCCTCCTCCAGACGGTGACGGACACCAAAAGGAAAGTGACCATGATGGAGTGGGAGCGGTGGCAGCTGTGCCGGGACCTGGAGCAGGTGAAGGCGCAGGCGGCGCAGGCACAGGAGCTGGAGCACATGAAGGTGCGGGTGAAGGAGCAGGTGGCACGGGCACAGAAGCTGGAGCAGGAGCTGCATCGGCTGCAGGAGGAGATTGAGAAGCTGGCCATGGAGGTCAGCGCCCTGACGAAGGCCCCTGAGAGGGTCCATGGCCACGAGCGGGAGAGCCCAGACCTGTTACTGGAGAACTGGAGGCTGCAGATGTCTCTGGACACCCTGCAGCCCGAGGGCCTGGAGCAGGACAAGCAGCTGGACACCAGGGTAATTCTGGCCTCAGAATGAGTTAGGACGGATTCCTCCCCGGTCAACTTTCTGGTGGTTTGAATGCGGTTGGATGGGTGTTGTGTAAATATCGGAGAAATGGGTTGGTAGTGCTGTTCAGGTTCTCTGTATCCTTACTGATTTTCCATGCACTTTTCAAAGTGGTCAGAGAGGGTACCCAAGTTGCTTATCCAGAGAAAGGGCATAAATTGCCAAGAAAGGTCACATGTGCAGAGAGGGGCCCAGGACTAAGCTTAGGCCCATGTGAGTCCGTTTCTACCATGGGCCTTCCCACAGCAGCTCCTTGAGTGCAGGTAGAACTATCTTCAGCACGGCTGGGTGTTACCTCTCCGGAGGGTCCTGCTATTTTGGTGTCGGCACTTGACCTGCTCTTGGCCCCTCACTCCGTGTGGGGACATGGGGACCCAGAGTCTGTGGTCCCCCTGAGCCTGCACCTGGTGAGGCATCATCCCCTTCTCCCTCCCAGCAGGTGGAAAATTCCACTCTGAGCTCCCAGAACTCCTCGCTCACTGCGCTCACAGAGCAGAACACGCAGCTCCAGCACCAGCAGCTGGCAGCAGCCCACGAGGCCCTGCAGCAGGAGCACACGTGCCTGGGTGCACTCCACGAGCACCTGACTAGGGAGCACGAGGCCCTTCTGGACAAGTACCGCCGCCAGAGGACACTGCTGGGTCAGACCCTGAAGCTGGAGAGCAAGGCTCTCAGTGACAGGTGGGTGCCTGCGGCTGGGGGTGACTGACGGGCTCCCCGGCTCCTGCCCCCCGTCACTCTGGCCCCTCATGTTTCCTCTGGTCCCGCTGCTTCACAGTGAAGAGAAGTAAATCCACCTTCACCCTCAGCGATGTGGAGTTGGTGCGGCTGGAGACTGAGGGGCAGGAGGGTCCCCCAGGGGAGAAGGGTGTGCCCACTAATCCCAGCTCAGGGAAACCAGGTGTCAGCACTGGGGTCCCAGCTCCCCTGGGCATTCCTAACCCCTCTTCCTTTTCTCTCCAAACCAAGGACCAGGAGGGGAAGTCACCACAGCTGCCGATTTTCAGGGGCGTGCCTTACCGAGCTCCCCAGGCCTTTTCCCTGTCCAAGTCTCACAGTCTGGGCTTCTGATTTTCTTTTTTACTTTTAATTTTGGAAGTTTTGAATATATGGACGTGTAAAGACTAGTATAGTGAAAACCCCGTGTTCCCCTCACCTGCAGCAGCATTACCAATACTCTGCCATTCTCATGTCACCTTTACCTCTGACTCTCCATATACCTTTTTAAAGGTAAAATTGATGTACCTTAAATGCATAAATCTTAACTTTTCACTTTTTCAAAATCAGGGCTCTGTATGTATGTAGTCAGCCAACTTCGGCTGAGCTCCTGCCAGGCAGATCCCTGATTGCAATGACCCCAGCAGGTGCACCGGGACCCAGAGCCTGGGGGAAGTGAGATGTACAGAGGACTCCAATGTGGTGGGGAGAGAGAGGGAGAGATGCGCTACAGAGAGGCTCTCCCACACTTGGAGCAGCACAGGAGGGAGCTGTCCACTTCCTGTGCTTGTGAGTCATCCCTGCTGAGTTCTCCCCATGCCTCTGCCTCAGCAAGATGCTAGGCAAAGGCTGGGCTTCCCTGGGAGCAGCTGAGGTGCAGGGATTCGGCATCACAGGGACCAGGGAGTGTGCTGAGCCTCCAGAGCCTGCAGAGGGCGCCTGCTGCTGCATGAGCTTGGGGGAGATGACATTCATTTAAACACTCACCCAGTGCTTCCTGTGGACTCTCTCCAGAGCCTCCCACCCCTTTCTCCACCCAGATTCCCATCCTTTGAGGGGGCTGAGATGTCTGCTCCTATCAGACTCTCGTTCCTTCCCTCCAGAATGAGCATCTTGTGCCTCTTGGCATGTCCATCTCTGCCTCCTCCACGCCCATCCTGTGTTCACGAGATGCTTAGTGAGCACCCACTGGGCGCCTGGTGCTGTCTAACATGGGTGAATGCACCCAGCTGACTACTGATGGGAGCCTCCTGTGGTGCCCACCCAGCCCCAGGCGCTGTGGGCCCTGCCCTCAATGCCCTATGATAACCGTGTGGATATATTCTTATGGCTGTTACCATGGGAAGTTTTGTGCAGGTGGCATTTGACTGGTCTGAGGGAGGAGTTCATTGCTCTGCCTATGACTCCTTGCTTGGTGGACCTACTGTGTGATTCAGTGGTTTTTGCTGGTTGGACAGATAGCTGGAGGCCCTTGGTGTGTCTGCAGCAGGGCTGCAGGTTGGAGGTGGAGGTGCCTGGAACACTGGCCAGGGGCTCTGGATTCATTTCACCTGACACTTGCCTGGGACACCCGCTCCTTTGTTCCCCTGGTGCACATGCACTGGGTGTCAAGCCTCGGACCCCGGATTCAGTGGGGAGAAGCACTCGCAGTTTCTGCCCTGCAGGAAGGTGGTTACTAATGGTTGCGATATGCTTGATCCTGTGCTTTTCCAAGACACAACAGGGAAGCGGAAGGTGGGGACCCTAATGGTCCATAGCCCTGTTTGTCAAACCTGGATGAGAAAGATCGCCGCCCTGAAAGCCCAGCAGAGCCATCACCCCCACCTTCCATTTCCCATGTCTGGGCAGCCTCCACTTGTGGCTAAAGGCCACAGGAAGGAATATTTGTCTTCCAACGGCCGACCGAGCAGGTGTGTGTGTCTGAGTCCGCACAAGTCTTGGCTCCAGGCAGATGGTACAAGTACAGCTGATATGGGGTGGGCGGGCGGGGATGGAGGGCTGCAGGCAGGGGCTGAAACCCTGGAACCTGGGTGGTCTCTGTCAGCCTGTCTCTGGGTGTGGACACCTCAGGAAGGGGGTCTGGAAAGGGTTTGCCTGCCTGGGGAAGATTGAAAGGTGATGACTCAGTCTCCACCTTGGACCTGGGGAGGCCCCTGAGTCACCTGAACAGGGAAGGTTCCTGCAGGAGGAGGAACAGCCTGGGGCTGGTCAGGGGCTCCCTCTTGTGCTCTGCTGCCCTCCGGAGAGGCTGTCCGGGACCCTCTGCAGACTGAGACAGGAAGGAAATAAAAGCCTGAGCTGAGGGGGAGGCTGTGGGAGAGCGAGGGCAAGGGCTGGACTGGGGGGTGCCTTGAGGAGCAGGGTGTGCAGCTGCCCCTCTTGGCTGCTTGGGCCTCACCAGGCAAGCCTCTGGCCCCCAAGCTGCCTGGATCAGAGCAGGAAGAGTCGTGTTCCTGAGCTGGGGCGGAGGCTCACCCAGGGCCCGGTGAGGGGGCTCAGCTGTTATGGGCGGTGGAATTCTGCTGTATGTGCAGTGGTTTCTTTGAGAAGGGCGTGGAGTTCAGAAAACAGTGGTTTTGTTCCCAGTGGGATGAAGGAGGGAGGCTGCTTTGACAGGGACTGGAAGGGGCCATGGAAACACGTCAGGTGGGAGGAGGGGGGACTTGCCTCCTGTGCCGGAGGAGATCCCCAGAGCTGGCTCAGTGACTGTCCCCTCTCTCTGTCCAGCCCTGTCCCATGCGGATCCCCCCCTCCCTCAGCTCTGCAGAGAGAAGCCGCTCACCAGGCTTTGAGGTCTCCCTGGATGTCCATTCCTAGCGGGTGTGTTTCCCTTCAACAGATACAAGGACCAGCTCCAACAGAAGGCGGCGCTGGAGCAGCTGGGGACGCTCTTGACCACCGCGCGGGAGGCTCTGCAGCAGGAGCAGAGGACGAGTGCCATGGCCGCCGAGGAGAACCAGAGGCTGCAGCGGGAGCTGGACAGGTAACCCCCATGCCCCCTGCAGCGCCTCTGCCGGGATGTCAGTCAGACCCACTCACTCAGCACCCGCTGGGCTGAGCTCAAGTGAGACCCCTGGTGATGGTGCATTTTTACCAACCCTGCCCTGGAAGCCGCTGGTGGTAACAAGGTAAAGGGGCCTCCAGCTGGTGGCTGGAAAGAAGGACTCGGCAGCTGGGATGGGGCATTGTCTCGGTTTGGACATTCTCCCCTCCCACAGAAAGGATGCTGATGATTGTTGGGCAGGGGCACCTGCATCCTCTCACACCAGCGATCCCGTGAGAGAGGGGGGCATGGTCCTCAGCATTCATGCATTCCCATTTGTGAATTCACCTCCTGGCTGAAATGTACTGGTAACCCCCAAATCAGTGCCATTGGCCTGTCATGGACGTGCCCAGAGTGGGAGATACTGGAGTCGCCTGATGTGCACATTTGCAGCTGAGGTTGAACAAGGCCTTTGACCCCAGCCTTGTTTCAGCTCTCACCTACCAGCGTCCTCTTCATGGGCCACTGAGTGCCAGGGTGTTCTAATTTGTGCGCTTTGGTGGAGATTTCGCTGTTTGAAATGGCCCCCAAATGGAGTGCTGAAGTGCTGTCTAGTGTTCCCAAGTGCAAGGCTGCGCTGGGCCTCACAGGGAATATTCGAGTGACACACAAGTCTCATTCGGGCCCAGGTATGGTGCTGTTGGCTCTGAGTGTATTACGCGAGGCGTTGTTATGTCTTGATGAGCTGACAAAATGTGACCAGAGCCTCCCAGGAACCGGTGGGAACAGTTTCAGTACTCACTAATTCAGGGTTCACGTGGTTGGGTAGAACATTATACTGTGAATCACAAGAATTGCCTGAGCTATTGTTATCCTTTAAAAAATCCACAGCAACAGAGGAGGAAACAGGCTCAGGGAGATTAAACAACTTGTTCAAGGTCAATGCTCCTAGTTAGTGACACAGGCAGGATTTGAATCCAAGTCTTGCCTCAACCCAGAGGCGTGACCATATGAACCCTTCCTTCCCACAGCACTGATTTAACATGTTGGGGGGCTGTAAACTCAGCTGCCTGCAGTGACCGGGCAGGTCCAGCAGGTGGGGAAGGAGAGTCAACAATAGACCAGGCCCTGGTGGAGAATACACCCAGCTATGGAGGCTGTCAGCTGGGAGGCAGGCGGGGCTGCCAGGTCTTCCTTCTGTATGTTTTGTTTTGTTTTGTTTTGTTTGTCTGTTTTTTTCCCTTTTTTTTTTTCCCTGAGAAGAAGATATCTGAATGTTGATGGGTACCTTAAAATTTTGGAATGCTGATACAGTAATTGTTTTTTTGTTTTGTTTGTGTTTTTTATTAAATCTGCTTTTTTGGGCAGGACAGAGGAATGGGAGGACCTGGAGACATATTTGAGGCTGGGGACCCTTAAACCCAACCTGCTAGTATTCACAGGCCCACAATGGCGAATCTTTTTATCTTGTCCTGTTTCTTCTTTATGTTATTTTATTATTTTTAGTTGTCTTTATTGGAGAGGCATCAATTAATAAAATCATACACACTTTAAAATGAAATAAAATAGAATAAAATAAGTAAATGTTAAAAAAATTTTAAAAAGCTGTGTGGGCCAAACTTCACACACCTGTATTCACATTGAGTCCATGAGCCTCTGGTCATATGAGCTTTTTTGGTATAATCTACCCCAAGGAATCCCAGGTAATGATGATGATGATGATTTAAGTGGATTTAGGTAACACTCCAGAATCTTCTATTTCATTTATCTCAGTAGTTGAAATTAGAAAGGTGCTTGGAATTGGGGAGAAGAGCTGGACATAGAGTCTTAGAGCAGTAATGTTCTGATTCAGTGTTTAAATGTTTGAATCAAAGAACCCTTTTTCCAAGTAGGCAGATGTGCCAAAGCCTCACATAGAAAGGACTTTTACAGGGATGCTCTGTTGCCGTGGTGTCTGAGCCTGCCTGCCGTTCTCCCCCAGCTGGCAGTGGGGTACCTGGGGTAGCCTCCTAGAACCCCAATGAACACAGTTTGAAAACTGCTGATTTTGTTCAACCCTTCATTAACACATGAAAAAAACTGAGGCCCAGAGAGGTTGCAGTTTTGATTAAGGTTGCACAACTGGGACAGAGCCTGGGAGTGCGCCTCAGCCCTTGGCCTTGTGTCTCTCCACCCCTAGGGCCAATTCCCTGCACCAGCAGCTGAAGGGGGAGCAGGAGGAGCTGCAGACCCACACTAAGAATCTGCAGACCTCCCTAAACGACACCCAGCTGCAGGTGAACTGCTGGCAGGCCCGGTTCGAGGAGCTGAAGGGACAGCAGGAGGAGCTTCAGACTCACAGCAAGAAGCTGCAAACCTCCCTGAACGACACCCAACTGGAGGTGAACCACTGGCAGGCCCAGTGTGCGAGGCTGAAGGCGGAGCAAGAGGAGCTGTACGCCCTCACCAAGGAGCTGCAGGCCAAAGCCAATGAGCTGCTCACAGACAACAAGGAGCTGCAAACCTCCCTGCAAGAAAGGCAGCTGGAGGTGAACCACTGGCAGGCCCGGTACGATGGGCTGAAGGGGGAGCAAGAGGAGCTTCAGACTCACAGCAAGAAGCTGCAAACCTCCCTGAATAATATGCAGCTGGAGGTAAACCACTGGCAGGCCCTGTACGATGGGCTGAAGGTGGAGCAAGAGGAGATGCACACACTCACCAAGGAGCTGCAGACCCACGCCAGTGAGCGGCTCACAGACAGCAAGGAGCTGAAAACCTCCCTGAACAACAGGCAGCTGGAGGTGAGCTGCTGGCAGGCCCGGTATGAGGAGCTGAAGGGACAGCAGGAAGAGCTTCAGACTCACAACAAGAAGCTGCAAACCTCCCTGAACGACACCCAGCTGGAGTTGAACCACTGGCAGGCCCAGTGTGAGGGGCTGAAGGCAGAGCAAGAGGAGCTGTACGCCCTCACCAAGGAGCTGCAGGCCGACGCCAATGAGCTGCTCACAGAATACAAGGAGCTGCTCACAGACAACAAGGAGCTGCAACTGTCCCTTAATGACACGCAGCGGGAAGTGAACAGCTGGCAGGCCTGGTACCAGGAGCTGAAGGGGCAGCAGGAGGAGCTGCACACCCACAACAAGAAGCTGCAAACTTCCCTGAACAACACGCAGCTGGAGGTGAACCACTGGCAGGCCCGGTATGAGGGGCTGAAGGCAGAGCAAGAGAAGCTGTACGCCCTCACCAAGGAGCTGCAGGCCGACGCCAATGAGCTGCTCACAGAATACAAGGAGCTGCTCACAGACAACAAGGAGCTGCAACTGTCCCTTAATGACACGCAGCGGGAAGTGAACAGCTGGCAGGCCTGGTACCAGGAGCTGAAGGGGCAGCAGGGGGAGCTGCACACCCACAGCAAGAAGCTGCAAACTTCCCTGAACAACACGCAGCTGGAGGTGAACCACTGGCAGGCCCGGTATGAGGGGCTGAAGGCAGAGCAAAAGGAGCTGTACGCCCTCACCAAGGAGCTGCTCACAGACAAGAAGAATCTGTGAACCTCCCTGAAGGACACGCAGCGGGAGGTAAACCATTGGCAGGCCCAGTACAAGGGGCTGAAGGGGGAGCAGGACGAGCTGCAGACTCACAGCAAGAAGCTGCAAACCTCCCTGAACAACACGCAGCTGGAGGTGAACCACTGGCAGGCCCGGTATGAGGGGCTGAAGGCAGAGCAAGAGGAGCTGTACGCCCTCACCAAGGAGCTGCAGGCCCTCGCCAAGGAGCTGTACGCCTTCACCAGGGAGCTGCTCACAGACAAGAAGAAGCTGCGAACCTCCCTGAAGGACACGCAGCAGGAGGCGAACCGCTGGCAGGGCCAGTACGAGGAGCTGAAGGGGGAGCAGGACGAGCTGCTCACAGACAACAAGAAGCTGCGAACCTCCCTGAACGACACCCAACTACAGGTGAACTGCCGGCAGAACCAGTGCAACTGGCTGAGAGAGGAGCTCCAGAGCACGGACATCTCGCTGACCAAGCTGGACAACCGCTGCCAGGTGAGGCCTGGGGCTGGAGGGCCTCAGGACCTTGGGTGGGCCTGTTCCCTGGGCTGACGCCGTGGGCTCAGCCAGGTGGGAATGGGTCCTCATTGGCATTTCTGCTCAAAGGGTGTGTGTGAATGTCACTCAGAGGCAGAGAGGAAGCCAGAGGCAGTTGACTGGGACGAACACCATGACTGGCAGGGGTGTGCTACAGAACACCTTTCACCTGATCTTTGCTTTTTGTCGGGGCGGTGCATGGAAGCATCCAAGCACCATTTCATCTCCATCCTCTCGACTGAGCACTCTGCTCTCTGTGTCATCTCATTTAATTCTCACAATGATCTTGTGAGCTGGGGTTCCCGTCCTTGTTCCTCTGAAGTAGCGGGTTGGAACCCTGTTTGTCTGAAGCCAAAGCTTGGGACTTTCCTGCTACACCAACCACGATGATATTCTAGAGCAGGAGCTGGCCAGCCTCAGCCCAAAATTCAGGTCCAGCTTCACGCCTGTTTGTGTACAGACAACTTTCTAGTAGCCATATTCAAAAAGTAAAAGGAATCAGGTGGGATTAATGTAGGGGTCTGTTTTAGTTAACCCTTATATCTAAAATATCACATGTAACCCCAAGAGCTTATCAATAAGATTTTTAAAAATAATATGATTTTTTATTGATTTTTTGAGAGAAACATCCATCAGCTGCCTCCTGCATGGCCTCTACTGGGGAATGGAGCCAGCAACCCAGGCATGTGCCTTGATCAGTGTGGGGACAGGTTCAAGCCTTGGACTGATGAAAGGGCACAGTCCTCTCATTGCCACGTGCAAGGCCCAGCTTGGAGGGCAGAGCCTTCCCAGCACAATTATAGCCAACAGCTATAGTGGTAAGCTTGAACCTATGGTCCAAACATGAGGCCCCACATGCCTGAGTGATAGAGTTCAGGTGCATGTAGTTGAGTAGGACTGAAACCCACGAGAATGTTTTAAACATCTTGATCACGCCCTTACTTTGCCTCGTGGCATCTGCTATAAAATAAAGACACGGCTTGTGGGCGCTGGCGCTGTCTCTGTCAGAAGAGCAGCATCCCACTGAGACCCAGCTTTCATTCTCTTGCTATCTTTTCTTAATCCTTCACCGACCCCTCTCAGGGTCACTGAACCAGGCTGAGCTGGCCTGGCACATAAGGCACCCTGGGGCTGAGTATGCCATGGCCGTGCCGGCTCACCACAGATCAGAAATTACACTGGTGATTTCTTAGTGAATGGGACACTCAACCTACTGAGCCACACACACACCAGGCAGCTTATTAATGAGATACTTTACATTATTTTTAATTGTTATTAAGTCCTCAGAACCTATTATATATTTTGCACTTATGGCTCAGCTCAGACTGACTGCGTTTCAGTGCTCAGCAGCCACACGTGGCCAGTGGCTGCCTGATTGGACGGTGCAGTGGCAGAATGCTTGGCCATCCCCATGGCATTGGCCATATTGGTCATTCCAGTTGACGTAGATAATACCAAAATGACCATCTTTGTGCACGTGGCCTTTTTCTCCTTTTGGAAGTAGATTCCCAGCAGTGGAATCACGGGAGCGTGTGGTGTTTGAGACATTGTCCATCTGTGTTTTAGCTGCTCTCCCGCCTCAAGGGCAACTTGGAGGGAGAAAACCGTCACCTGCAGAGCCAAATCCAAAGGTTGAAAGAGCAGAACCAGAGGCTTCTCCAGGAGGACGTGGAGGACAAGGACCAGCACCAGGAGGAGCAGCAGCAGTACGTGTGAGGGGTGTGGGTTGACGGACGCCCGTCAACAGAGGGGTCGTGGCTTCCAGCTCCATGACTAGACTGCGCCAATCTGGGCAGCAGAGAACCCCCTGGGTGAATTGGTGTCCCAGGCAAGGGGACGGACCATCTTACCAGCACATCCTTCGCTTATTTTCCCGGGAACGGTTCTAGATTTCTGCAAATAGGGGTGGTTGGCTTTGTTGGCTTTTCAGAGACACTGCCCCCTCCCTGCCAGACGCTTCTTAATCTTCTTTTGGGATCAAGTTCACTTTGAAAAATACAACAGTGATAAAGAGAGGCTCCTAGGGAAGGACTTCAGATCGCAGGCTGAGCCCTTTCTGCGTCGGTTTTTCTCTTAATGGGCTGCAGAGTGGGTTGTTGGTGCACAGTGGCTGTCCTCCCTCTGCGGACATTGCGTTTGCCTACAGGCCTGGCCCTGCAAAGTGCACAGAACCAGTTACCTGGTCTCCAGGAACCAGTAGGAGTGATGGGATGTGAGCAGAGCTGTGTGCACACAGATGTTCTGGAGCTCCATGGAGGTAGAAGGAAGCATAGTGGTAGGAGTAAGGGTTCTGCTGCTGACATGGATGGGGAGAAGGCTAGCCAGTGTGTGTGTCGGGGGGATAGGGGCTGGACGTGAAGGTGGGGCTTGGCATGGTCTGGGTGCAGGGAAGGTGCAGGGAGTGGCAAGAAGGAAGGCTGGAGGAGGCAGCGCTCAGCTGTGGAAGGCTTCCATGCCGGGCTAATGAGTCGGGTTCACTGGGAAGTGGGTGATTAAGGGATGCTGGTGTACAGGGCCTAGGAAGCTGCCAGAAATGAGGGCAGGAGGAAGAGCCTTGATGCTGGAAACCTTGTGGTTTGGAAGTCAAGTCACCTGAGATGCATCTTGTGGGTCCAGGGTGGTCTTCACCCCTCGGTGCTGTGCTGCTGGGACTGTCCTTCCTTGCGATCGGGAATGGCTGGCCAGTGTGGGACAGAGGGACATGGCCACAGTGACCACTGGGTCACTGTCCCAGCTCCCCAGGGTGATGATGCTGCTTACTGTTCTCCCGGATTCATCTGCTCATCTACAGGGGACTCAACACCATCCAAGGATGGTTGACATGGAAAACCGCACTGTACTTTTGGAGTAGAAGTGAGAGTTTGTAGCCTGAAGTGGGCTCTCTATAACGCAGCTGCTAAAAATTACCAGCAGAGCTTGGGCAGGTGCAAACTAGAAGAGTAGGGACCTGGTACCCTGGGGGATGATCTGATGACGATTTTGCATTAGAAAGTGTTTGTAGGAGGTCAGAGAGTGGGCAGGCTTCCTGAGCCTGCTCCAAGCGGAGTCTTCCCCAGCCCTGGCCTAGCTGGGCCATGAGTTTGTGGGGCTAGGGGACGGCTGTGGGAACAGAATAACACAGACTAGAAGAACAGAGTCTGAAACGAGGGCGCTGGGAGCAGAGCAGGTTCGTGGCCAGGGACCCAGTGGTTTGCAAGCGATCACTTCTCACTGGTGCTCACTTTGCGGTGAACTCGAGGGAAAGCCCTTGGATTAGGGGGCCTGCACACCTTCTTGACTGAAGGAGCCCGAGCAGCTGCCTCGATGCCGAGGACTCATTTTCAAGCAGGGAAAGCAGGGGTCTGAGCTGTCAAGGCCACATGGGTGAGGAGAGGCAGGAACTGGACAGGCGCTGGCGACCCAGTGGGGGGCGCTGTATAGCGAGCACTGCGTGCATGGCTCCTGGACCAGTGATGGCGAACCTTTAGAGCTCAGCGTGTCAGCATTTTGAAAAACCCTAACTTAACTCTGGTGCTGTGTCACATATAGAAATTTTTTGATATTTACAACCATAGTAAAACAAATACTTGTATTGTTGATATTCATTTCATATATTTGAATGCCTTTTAACAAAGAAAAATCAACCAAAAAAATGAGTTGTCATAGGTTCGCCATCACTGTCCTAGACAGACAACAGGAAAGCATGCCATGCCCTCTTCTTCAGAAAGGCCAGGCTCCCTCTCCCAGGAGCAGGGGTGTCCTCTGGCAGCCCAAGGTTTAAGAGCTGTCTCTCTGGTCCTTTCTGTGTTTTATAAATGTGAACTGACTTCCCACATTTAGAAATTAAGAGATTGTGCTTCAGAGCCGGGGCTTCTAGATCCTTCGGGAAAAGCTATCAGAAGCTCCGCCACATGGGGAGCGGCGCTTCGTTTGCAGGCCCCACGTTAGGTCCCAGGTGACACCAAGTGCTCAGCCTCAACGCAGCCCCCACTCCTCCCTCAGGTCCTCCCAGGCCGCTTGACTCCTGATCTTCTCTGTCTGGCCCCCAAAAGGCTTTGAGTTTGCTTCACTAGAAGTGTTAGCAGAAGCCCAATATTGGAGTGGGTCCAGGTCGGAGGTCTGACTTTGCTAAACTGACCTTTTTAACCTGATGCCCGTCTAAGTCACTGAGAGCAGTCCCCTCCCACCACTAAAGGTATCATTGGTCTGCCCCGCAGGAGCTAGCCTAGCCCTGGGTCTGACCCAAGTGCCCAAAGTCCTGAGCTGACATGGCTGGAACCCTTGGGGTTTCCCAGCTTGAGTGTCAGATGGTTCGGGATCTCTCTCCTGAGGTGACGTAAAGCCTAACCCTAGGTGTTCAGCTGTCTCCTCGACGTGTTAGGCTCCTGGACCCATGTCACATGCGTCCATCCCCATATTCCCAACTCAGGGGTCATGGTGGTCATGAGCACTGTGATGTCTGAGTCCCAGAAACACACTGACTCCTTCTGGGCCATGTCCCAGGCAGGGGTGATGAGTCAATTTATGTGTTTTATTTTAAAAAACAGACTGTTTTTCTCTCTCCTCTGTTAGAGACAAATTAAATGCCTTACAGAGACAAAATGAAAAACTGGAAGAAAAAAGCATGGCTCAGCACAGGTTCCATGATCCAGCGCCAAAGAAGTGAGTTGATTTAAGCGTCAGTAGCTTACACACAGGACAGAAAGCTTGCTTATTTGCGAGTGGGGGAAGCTGTAGCATCTAGAGCAGTGGCCAGTTTGTTGGGCCCGCACCTTCTGCCGTATGTCAGGTCCCTGTGTGCAGGTCCCTCCCAGCATGGAAAGAATTTAGAGTTTTTCAGTCCCACCCTCAGTACTCAGGATTTTCCTATGAGGGATGGTGAATGCCGCTGGCCAGGAGCCTGTTTAAGGGCAGAGTCTGTGCTTTTAGAGCCACTAAAGCAGGCATATCAGCTTTTGTCTCAAGATTGCCGGACCTAGAAAATCATGCTTCTGTTTTGGGAAGGAAGCTTGGGGCAGATGCCTGGACCAGCACCCCCGTCTTCAAGCACAGGAAACTTTTTTCTGCCCTCCATTCCTCTGGGTTCACTGGACCCCCCCAGGGCAGGTTCACAAACACGTTCCCTTCCCCAGAGAGCAGCAGCCCAGTGGTAGACCGATTTGACCCCTGAGACTGCCGGCCTCCATCCAGCAGGGCTCCCCCTGGGCCTGGGCCTGAGCCCAGGAGCAGGGCCTTCCCATTGTCCTGTCTCAGCCCAGCCTTGAGGTCAAGTCACCATGAGTCCCGCATGGCCTCTCTGTAGAAATCACAGAATTTCAGAACCTCTGCCTGACCCTTCTGTTGACAGGGAAATTGAGGCACCAATGAGGAAATTGAGTGGCTTGTGTAAGCACAGTGCTGTTTCGTGGCAGAGCCAGGACCAGAACCCAGCTGTGGTCCTTGTTACATTAGAATGCTTCATTTCCTGTTAGCTGCAATGAATTACCTTTTACATTCACTATTTTCATTTAGTTACTTATTTTTCCAATCCTCACCTGAGGATATTTTTCCCATTGACATTTAGAGAGAGTAGTGGGGAGGGAGGAAGGGAAAGGGGAAATGAGAGAGGGAGGCAGGGAAGGAAGGAGGGAGAGAAATAGAGGGAGAGATAGAGAGAGAAGGAGAGAGAGGGAGACATCTATGTGAGAGAGACACATCAATTGGTGTCCATCTTCATACACCTTGACCGGGGCTGGAGATCAAACCTGCAACCCAGGTATGTGCCCTTGTTGGGGGATCAAACCCACCACCCATCAGTGCTCAGGCCGACGCTCAACCACCAGGCAACACCACCCAGGGCTCACTCTTTGTAATTCAAACTGCCCACTCTCCTGCCCTCTTCCCCTCACCCAGATTCCTCAATGATGAGAATGGGCAGAGAATGCCATCCAATTTCATGTATTATTACACCTAGCAGAAAATGAGGAGGTCCCTGACTCTTTCTGAAAATGGCGTTTTGGTGGAATTTTGCCCACCAGCATGACTAGGTCAGCACAGCACCACTTCCTGCACTTGGCACAGTAATCAAGAGCTGAGAGCTGGGTTTGAAGTTCTGTTTTCCCGAGGGGCTAGTGTGGGTTCCTGCCATTTGAAGGCTTCTACCACCCCTGGGTCTGTGCAAATTAACTGCACATTGTGTGCCACCTCCTGAGCCCAGGTGGGATGAGCATGGTGATGGCAAAGAGCACCCTCATTCTGAACCAGATTAAGCGCCACCTTCTCAGGTTGGTGATGGAAATCCCAGCTCGAGTAGGGCACCCAGACACCTGCTGGAAGGGAAGTGAGGGTTGGTTGTGTCCTAAAAACCTACTTCTTACAGGAAAAAGCACTAGATTGGAGCCAAGTCTTAGTCAAACTCATCAAACTAAAGAAAGGGGGATCCAGAGAACGACCAAAGTCAACCCCACAGAGGCCTCCCTGGCCACTGGGGTCCTCAGACCAGGCCTCGCCCAATACTTCTCAGCCTCTTCAATCGCAGCTGGAACCCCTCGAGGCCACCCCATGCTGCTCAAAGGTGACAGAAGAGCAAGACACCTGCAGGGGGCTCAGGGGAAAAGGTAGGATGGGCTTACCTGGCTGCAGGCGGGAAGTGAAGGGGTGAGGATCTCAGGTCTCCCTCATAGATGAGAGAACCAAGGAGACTGCGTGCTAGGTGTGTACACACGTGTGCGTGTGTGCGAGTGTGTGTGTGTGTGTGTGTGTGTGTGTGTGTGTGTGTGTGTAGGAGCCTGAAGGGGGCATGCTACACACACCACATCTGTCTCCTTTGGTATGTGAACACCCAAGAAGGAAATATAAACCGCCGTCAGTGTGGCTGCACTTTCTCCCAGAACAATTCAGGTCCTTTAGCATGAGGAGCCTCACAAATCATGGACACTGTGGTAGGGACTCAAATATCCAGAGCTGATCTCCACACAGTTCCCGCAGAGATAGCTCCACAGCGGATGTTTCCTCCAGGCCTACAATAGGCCATTTCTGTAGGGATATCCACGGTGCATTTAACACGTGATGGACAGCTGCAAGGTCTTCAGCGAGGCCTCCTGTGGCTCTGATCTTCCTGTCACTGTGACAAGCGGGTCCAGTTTTCTTCTCTGACTTGATCTGGCCTTGAGTCCTGCCACCACGGGGTGCACTGCACCTCATCATTCAGAGTTGTCATGTGGAATTGCCAGAGCTTTTGAAGTGGATTCCTACTTGCATGTGCTGTATGTATTTCATCAAATCTAAGAGGCTGTCAGACAAGGGTGCTCACATAAGAAGATAAATGGGTTGTGGCAGTGACGATTTTGTCACAGTTGCCACCTGGCCGACAGTGACTGTGAGACAGGCTCGAAACTGCATCCTGATTTCAGAGATGTTCAGGTTTGGGAGAGAGGGAAAGTGCATCTTACTTGCCTTAAACATGGCTTAGTTTTCAATTTACTTTTAAATATCATGTTCTACAAGACTTACCTATAAACCTGCCAAACGTGCACCCTGAGAATTTAAATTTTATGAAGGACACCAGGACTTCCTGAAGACCAGCCTGGACTGAGACTCATGCCCTCTCAGGGGCAGCCATGACAGCACCAGGGCCCATGACAAGCCGCCTCTTGAGTGTGACCTGTGCACACGCCTTTCTGGGTGACATTTACCACTTCAGGACCTGGTGTGTCCCTCGAAACCCAAAAAACACAATGTGTACATGCATCCATACTAGTGTTTGGGGACTAATGCTTGCATTCCATGTCTTTACAGGAGGTGAATTAGGTAAAATCCTCACATGCAGGGAAATGATAATAAACTTATTAACATTTATCTAGAGGTATCTGTTGCCTCTGGTTTTCATACAGGATACATAATTTTTTTCACACTCACACCTCCCCTTGTGTTATTGTCTAAGTTGACTTAATTAACGATAATCAGCCTAATTGACTTAGCAAAACTTTCAGAGAAAAGATGCTTGACTGCCCAGGCTGGTTTTTCTCAGTGGTTAGAGCATCATCTCTCAGAGAGTCCAGGGTTTGAGTCTGGTCAAGGGCAAGTACCTGAGTTTCAAACTCAATGCCTGGCCTGATCGAGGTGTGTGGGTGGCACCCAATCAATGTGTCTCTCTCACAAAGATGTTTTTCTCTCTGACTCTGCACCTCCCTTCCACTCTCTGAAAAATATATCCTCATGTGAGGATTAACAAAACAAAAAAAATAGGAGAAGTAAGATGGCTGCCGACAGGTTTGCAGGCTGCTAGATAGTGTGAGAGTGAGAGAATGAAAGGAGAGTGCCTGGATGTGTAGGGAGTGTCAGTATTTGTGAGTGAGAGACAGCTATACTCCAAGGGACTGTTGGGAACTGGCGGACTGGCCGCCCATGATTGGGCAGACTCTACTGCAGCTGAAATCTCTTCTGGTAGTGGCCGGCTCTGCCGCAGAGGCCATGCCATCTTGAAGGGCAGATGGTTGTGATCGGAGTCTGACTGTGATTGGAACCCCAGCCTTACCCTCAACTGGGTTAGATCTCGGATGCCTCCCGGGACCTTAAAACCAAGACTTCCAGGGACCAGTTATCTCAGCTGCAAATCTAGGAATTCCAGATCTCCAACCTTCCCGACCACTGGCACCTGGAAGGTCTTCTCAGGGGGAGACAAATACGCAAACTCACAGACAAGCCCTGTGCCTTCTCACAGAGCAGAAGGAACCGCTGAATCAAAGAGCACTCACCCGGAACTGGCAAAGTAAACACAGCTGGCATTGCCTAAAGAAACTCAGTGCAGGAGACAGAGAGCTACATAACCAGAAACCCTGATAGGGGAGATCACAGGGAGACAAAGAAACAACCCACATACAAAAGAAAGGAGGACTAACCAGAAAAGGAAATAAATGAAATGACAGAGAAAGAATTCAGAGAAGTGGTCATAAGGTCATTGAAAAGGATGGAAGACACATTCAGCAATATGTGTAGGAACCAAGAAGAAATGAAGAAGAAGCAAGAAGAAATGAAAAAATGACATTGCTGCAATAAAGAACTCAATAGAAAGCATCACCAGTACACTAGAAGAAGTGGAGGACCACATCAGTGAGCTAGAAGACAAGATAGGAAAATACCTAAGCAGAGCAGCATCTATACAAGAAACTAAAAAAACAGGACGAGAGCCTAAGGGAACTTTGGGACAACACGAAATGAAACAATATCCACGTAATAGGGGTGCCAGAAGAAGAGGAAACTGAACAAGGAATAGAGAATCTGTTTGAAGAAATAATGACAGAAAACTTCCCTGATATCGGAAGAAAAAGCTCACACGGTCCAGAAAGCTCACACAGTCCCAAACAAAATGAACCCCAAAAGATTGATAACAAAACACATTATAATTAAATTGGCAAACACCAACTACAAAGTAAGAATGTTAAAGGCTGCCAGAGAGAGACAGAAAGTTCCCTACAAAGGATCTGCCATCAGACTATTGACTGATTTCTCAACAGAAACACATCTGGCCAGAAGGGAATGGAATGAAATATACAAAGTCATGCAAAGAAGGGTCTGAATCCAAGAATACTGTATCCAGCAAGGCTATCAATTAAAATTGAGGGTGAAATCAGGATCTTCACAGACAAAAAAGGACTCAGGGAGTTTGTTACCCCCAAACCAACAATGCAAGAAATGCTAAAGGGTCTGCTATAAAAAGAAGAAATAGGAAGGGAAGAAGGAACACAGGCATAAAGAATAAAAATGGTGACAAACAAGTACCTGTCAATAATCACTTTAAATGTAAATGGATCAAATTCCCCAATCAAAAGACATAGGGTAGCTGAGTAGATAAGAAAACATGACCCATATATCTCCTGTCTTCAGGAAACTCATCTTAGAACGAAGAACTCACACAGACTGATGGTGAAAGGTTGGAAAAGGGTTTTTTTTCAGGCGAATGGAAATGAAAAAAAAAAAAGCTGGGGTAGCAATACTTATATCTGACATATTAGACCTCAAGGTGAAGGCCATAACAAGAGATAAGGAAGTCCACTTCATAATACTAAAGGGAGCAATTCAGCAAGAAGATATAACTCTGGTAAACATAGAGGCTCCCAATAGAGGAGCACCCAAATACATAACAAAACTTCTGGAGGATATCAAGGGAGAGATTGACAGCAATACAGTCATAGTAAGGGGACTTTAGTACCCCACTCACACCACTGGACAAATCCCCTAAACAAAAAGTCAGCAAAGAAACAGCAATCCTAAATGACTCACTAGATCAGATGGAATTGACATCTTCAGAACATTACACCCCAAAGCCACAGAATATACATTCTTCTCAAGTGCACATGGGCCATTTTCAAAGATAGACCACGTATTGGGGCACAGGTAAAGTTTTTTTCAAATTCAAGAAGATAGAAATATCAAGCATCTTCTCAGATCACAATGGCAAAAAACTAGAAATCAACTACAATAAAAACAATTAAAAAATCAAACACTTGGAGGCTAAATAGCATGCTTTTAAATAATGATTGGGTTACCAAAGAGATCAAAGAAGTAAAAAGCATCATGGCAACAAATGACAATGAAAACACAACATCCAAAATCTATAGGACACAGTGAAGGCAGTGTTGAGAGGGAAGTTCATAGCTTTGCAGGCCTATCTCAAAAAAACAAGAAAAACTGGTAATAAATTATCTAACCCTACAACTCAAAGAATTAGAGAGCAACAAGAAAATCCCAGTGTAAGCAGAAGAAAGGAAATAATAAAGATTAGCATGGAGATCAATGACATAGAGACCAAAAAAAACAATAATAAAGTTCAACAAAACCAAATGCTAGTTCTTTGAAAGGATAAACAAGATTGATGAACCTCTATTCAGGCTCACTAAGAAGCAAAGAGACAGGGCCCAAATAAAATTAGAAATGAAAGAGGCAAAGTAACAACCAATCCCACAGAAATACAAATGATTATTAAAAAGTACTATGAACAACTCTATTCCAACAAAGTGGACTACCTAGATGAAATAGACATATTCTTCGAAAAATACAATCTCCCAAAACTCAATCAAGAAGAATCAAAAAAACCTGAATAGGCCAATGACTACCGAAGAAATTGAAGCAGTGAGCAAAAATCTTCCAGCAAACAAAAGCCCTGGTCAAGATGGCTTTACAGGGGAGTTCTACAAAGCATTCAAAGAAGAACTTAAACCTATTTTCCACAGACTATTTCAAAAAATTCAAGAGGAAGGCACACTTCCAAGCTCTTCCTATGAAGCCAGCATTACCCTAATTCCAAAACCTGGCAAAGACACCACAAAAAAAGAGAACTACAGGCCAATATCCTTGATGAACATAGATGCTAAAATCCTCAACAAAATGCTAGCAAATCGAATTGAGCATTGCATTATAAAGATCATACACCATGACGAAGTTGGATTTATTCCGAGGATGCAAGGATTGTACAATATCCGCAAATCAATAAATGTGATACATCACATAAACAAACTGAGAGACAAAAATCACATAACATATCAATCGATGCAGAAAAAGCATTTGACAAAATCCAACACCCTTTCTTGATACAAGCTCTCAGCAAAGTGGGAATAGAGGGACCATACCTCAACATAATAAAAACCTTAAATGACAAACCTGCAGCCAACATCAAACTCAATGGGCAAAAACTAAACTCGTTTCCCCTATAAACGGGAGGAAGACAGGGATGCCCACTCTCACCACTCCTGTTTGAAATAGTACTGGAAGTGTTAGCCATAGTGATCAGACAAGAAATAAAAAGCATCCAATTGGAAAAGAAGAAGTAAAACTGTCCTGTTACAATACATAAAAAACCCCAAAGACTCCATTAAAAAACTACTGTACCTAATAAGTGAATTTGGCAAAGTAGCAGGATATAAAGTTAACACCCAGAAATCTATGGTCTTTTTATACACTAATAATGAACTCACAGAGCAGCGAAAAAAACAATCCCATTTACCATTGCACCAAAAAAAAAAAAAAAAAAAAAAAGATACTTAGGAATAAACTTAACTGAGGACATAAAAGACCTGTACTCAGAAAACTACACAACATTGAAAAAAGAGAGAGGAAGACATGTACAAATGGAAGAATATGCCATGTTCATTGATTGGTAGAATCAACATCATTAAAATGCCCATACTACCCAAAGCAATCTATAAATTCAATGCAATCCCCATTAAAATACCAATGGCATACTTCAAAGATCTAGAACAAACTCTCCAAAAATTCATCTAGAATAAAAAAAGACCCCAAATAGCTGCAGCGATCTTGAGAGAGAACAATGTAGGAGGGATCACAATACCAGATAGCAAGATATGCTACAAAGCCACTGTTCTCAAAACTGCCTGGTCCTGGCACCAGAACAAACATATAGACCAGTGGAACAGAACAGAGAACCCAGAAATCAACACAAGCCAGTATGCTCAATTAATGTTTGACAAAGGAGGCAAGAGCATACAATGGAGACAAGAGAGTCTCTTCAATAAATGGTGTTGGGAAAACTGGGCAAATACTTGCAAAAAAACAGAAACTAGACCACCAACTTACACCATACACAAAAGTAAACTCAAAATGGATAAAGGATTTTAAGATAGGAAACCATAAAAATCTTAGAAGAAGCAATAGGCAGCAAAATAGCAGACATTTGTGGTAGCAATATAGTTATTGATACAGCACCTAGGGCAATGGAAACTAAAGAGAATAAACAAATGGAACTATATCAAAATAAAAAGCTTCTGCACAGCAAAAAAAAACACCCAAAACTATCTATAAAACAACAAGAAAGCCCACTGCATGGGAGAACGTATTTGCCAATGTTATCACCGATAATGGTTTAGTCTCCAACATCTACAGGGAACTCATACAACTTAACAAAAGGAAGATAAATAATCCAATAAAAAGTGGACAAAGTACCTGAATAGACACTTTTCAGTAGGGGACATTCAGAAAGCCAAGAGACATATGAAAACATGCTCCAAGTCATTAATCATCAGAGAGATGCAAATCGAAACGACAACGAGGTACCATCTCACACCGGTCAGACTGGCTATCATCAACAAATCAACAAACAACAAATACTGGCCAGGATGTGGAGAAAAAGGAACCCTCCTGCACTGCTGGTGGGAATGCAAACTGGTGCAGCCATTGTGGAAGACAGTATGGAGTTTCCTCAAAACGTTAAAAATGGAACTCCCATTTGACCCAGTGATCCCACTTCTAGGAATATATCCCAAGAAACCAAAAACACCAACCAGAAAGGATATATGTACCCCTATGTTCATAGCAGCACAATTTACCATAGCTAAGGTTTAGAAACAGCCTAAATTCCCATCAGCATATGAATGGATTAGAAAACTGTGGTAAACCTGCACAATGGAATACTATGCTGCTGTAAAAAAAGGAGTTCTTAACATTTGGAACAGTATGGATGGACCTGGAGAGCATTGTGCTAAGTGAAATAAGCCAGTCAATGAAAGAAAAATACCACATGATCTCACTCATTTATGGATAATAAAGAACATTATAAACTGGTGAACAAAAATAGATACAAAGGCAGACCGGCATGGAACACAGTGTCAAACTACAGTGGGAAGGCTGGGGAGGGTTGGTGGAGGAGGTAAGGGATCAACCGAAAGACTTGTATGCATGCATATAAGCATAAACAATGGACTCAAGATACTGGGGGGTAGGGGAGGCCAGAGGAAGGTCAATGGGGAAAAAAGGAAACATGTACTACTCTTTGTAATACTTTAAGCCAGTGGTCGGCAAACTGCGGCTCCGCGGGCCGCAGCTCATGAGCCACATGCTGCTCTTTGGCCCCTTTGGTGTGGCTCTTCCAAAAATACTAGCTCTTTCACAAAATACCAACTTCTGTGCATGGGCCACAAAGTCTCAATCGCACTGTATGTGCATGCCTGCACGTGGTGTTTTGTGAAGGAGCCACACTGGGCAGGCGGGCGGGGGAGGAGAGGGGGGGCAGGGAACTGCGTGTGATTCCCCTGCTGCAGTTTGCCGACCATAGCTTTAAGCAATAAAATAAAATTGTTTTTAAAAAAGATAAACAACTGTTTGGATCCATAAATGAGCAGGTCAGTGGTAGATATTAGTAACGGCAGCCATGTAATGGGGGCTCTTTCTGGGCTCAGCACCTTTTAGCTAGTTTCACACTTTATGTCTCTCCTTTAGTTCCAACTTCCAAGTGAGGCAGGTATGATTCCTATCTCCTTTTCAGGGCTGGGAAAGTGAGGCTTGACAAGGATAAGCACTTGCCCAGAGAATAAGGGGTGGGGTGGGATCTGAACCTGGTAATGACAGATTACAGAGCCTGAACTCTTAACCACGGTGAGCACTGCCTGCAGTTGAGGCTGCTTTGGTCCCTGAAGGTGCTGACCAAGCCTGGGGCACCAGCATTGCATAGTGCAGTGATGGCTTACCTATGACATGCGAACTCATTTTTTTTGGTTGATTTTTCTTTGTTAAATGGAATTTAAATATATAAAATAAATATCAAAATATAAGTCTTTGTTTTACTATGCTTGCAAATATCAAAAAATTTCTAAATGTGACATGGCACCAGAGTTAAGTTTGGGTTTTTCAAAATGCTGACAGGCAGAGCTCAAAAGGTTCACCATCACTGGTAGTGGGTTCCTTCTCCTGTGGTGTGAACTGTGGCCACCAGGTGGTGCTGTGGAGAGAGAAATAACAGTGGACCTGCTATGAACTTGAATCCTAAGTCAGAAATCGGATAAGTCAGTTATGCTCATGTACATGACATGTTCAGGAAGTTAGGCCAATTGTCTGCTCTGATAAGACTCCATAATTTAAAGGTCATGAAGTGTAAGTTTGCAGTAGAAGGTGTGTAGGGATCTAAATGGAAATAATTCTTTATGTTGACAGTGTTTTGGTCTGAAAAAGAGGAATTTCAAACTCATCCTTCCATAAGAGGCTGTTTGAGACGCACAAGGACTATCAGTGAGCAGTTCAGGTGGCCTGTCCCATTGCAGCAGCCAGAAGCACACCAGGAAGTGTCCCAAGGTGTTTGAACAGGAGCAGGAGTTAGTTGTGTGAGAGCCAAGTTGCCAGGGAGCTTGTCACTAGGGTGGAGGATTAAGAAAAACTGGGTCCTAAACCAATAAACATTCTTATTTAATAATTTAACACGTTGAAATTGAAAAATAGTCTAAGGCATTGGCTCCTAGAGCAATATAGAATCCTCCTCACGTGCTAAGTAAAGCCTGGGCACAAGGATGCCACTAAATTAATTAAGTGGAGCCAGAGCATAATGGTTCACCGAGTCCTGATTCTCATTGTGCCGTGGGTATTGTTTCCAACTCTCCTGGGCAGGACAGGACTCTAATTTCCCAAGAACATTCAGCTAACGCAGTCATTTGTTATTCATTTCATTTATTTGCTGTTTTGTTTTGTTTTTCCTTCCTCTCTTGGGTTATCCGGGGGATCACAATTTAGCAACTCGGCGCATAGAGTCGCTTTTGCAGAAGCGGAAGTGAGGACAAGGCCAAGTCTCCATCAGCCCGGCTGGCTTTCTGTAAACGCCTGAGGTTCTGGACCTCCTCTGACATCAGACCTGCTTCTCACTAGCACCTCCCTTTCTCAGACAGTGGGGATTTCTAATCCATCAGTGTCTTCACAATGTACCTGCCTTCATATCTGAAATTCAAAAAAACAAACAGAAAAACAGTAGCTAAAGGCCAGATGACACATAGTGGACCCCTCCTCCTGACCCAAATTCCAAGCCAAGCTTAAAGTAGCCAACCTGGATTCTGACTTTAAAGGAGACCAGTTGTCCCAGCCTCTGGACCTGACTCCAGCACAGCGCAGTGTTAGGGGAGGCTTGGGGCATCCACGCCCAGGTCCCTGGGCCAGGGTGTCTGTGCTAAGTGAGGCCCTGGGCCCAGTGCCACCCCCTCTCTCGCACCTGCAGGCTTGTAGACCATGCCCCTGAGCAGCACAGAACTCATTAGCAGTTGCTATGCTTCTGAAACTGTGCGGCCCCTGTCAAGTGAGTTTTTTAAGACTCACTTTTGGGCAGCTACCTTTAAATCTGCTGCCCTTGTCTCCACCTTCTGAGTCAGAGCACAGAATCTTGGCTTTTGCGGAGCAGTCCCTTTTTAGATGTGTTCTGTGTTTTGAAGAATTTACTGCTCCAATCAGCATCTGAAATAATCGGATCGATGTTGCCCAGCCAGGGTTCAGCCCAAAGTGACGTTTAAGGACCGTGCTGAGGTCCTCTGACGTCTTGGATGCTACTGTGAGGGCAGCAGTGGACAGACAGAACATCAGCTCAAAGTCACCGTCAGCCGGGAGCACTGGTCCACAGAAGCCTTTAGCTACTGCATTGTTTTCTGTCTTCAGCCATCCTCGTACCATCTCCATGATTTTGCAAAGTCTATTTCATCTGAGTGATACTTGCATACTTTCTCTTGAATTGACTTGCAGTTTCCACTTTATTTTAAAAGATTGTTATCCGTACTGTAAATGGAAAACCACTATCATATAAACACAAGGTCACCATAAAAGTAAAGGGGTGACTCTCGCACTGCTCCTGTCAGTTAATGTGGCACTGACTTTGTCGCATGCATCCCTCTGATTCCTGGGCTGCCTTGAGCTGGTCCCCCGCCTGCCTGCCCACCATGCTGTTGGAAACACACTCTCTCTGCCCTGGCTGCTGTCTGGCGCCTCCACCTCCCCGCTGCTCCTCACTCTGACTTCACGCAGTGGACGCCTGCCAGATTCTTCCCACCAGACTTGAATCTTGCTTCTCATCAAGGTTATCTTTCAGAATCCATATCTCCCCTTGATTTCAATTGCAAGGCTTGGGTGCTTAAAACTTCCCCGTGAGTCCAGACACTGGGTGGCTGAGGGGCAGGGGCAGCATGTCCTGGGAGAGTGTGGAGAGCCCAGAATCCCCACAGTGGGCGTGGCTCCGGGACCATAGCCCTCCGGCTGCCTGGAGCAGGACACTGTGCAAAACAGCCTTGTCCTGATGCTCTGAGGAACTCCAACCGCATTCGTTTTTCATTTGTATTTGGAGAGCCATCCCCTTTCCTACTACGAGGCAGCCCAAGGCCTTTTAGGTGTGTTTTTCCTCCCAATGTTGCTGTTTTTATTGGGGTTTTATTTAACTTACACAAAAGTATGTGTTCACAGTAGAAAATTCAGAGATTGCCAAACATACAAGGTAAATCATTCTTGCAGTCAGTCACCATGAGAGATGAAGACTTCCTAAACAGATGGCTGTTAGAGTGGCAATGAACTTCTTTCTCAAATCATAAGGGAAGCCCGTTGGCACCGTGCACATCCTGGACCTTGAGGGCCTGGCCCACAGGTCGGGAGTGGTCCTGAGCAGCCACAGGCCAGGTCTACTCACTAGTGATCAGGGATTGAGGGGCACGGCAGGGGGGCCCAGTAGTTAACATGTTGGACTTTTACCAACATTTTGTTGAGCTTCCTGAGCTCACCCTTTATTTCCTCCCGGCTGCTGGGGGCTCGCACCGTGAGCCATGGTTAGAGCCAGGGCCGGCGTCCTGGGGCCTCCAACTCAGGCTGCCGCCAGGGACCCCCTTAGACCACAGCCTGTGAGGAACACAGCCCCTCACTTTTGTCCCTGGGCTCCCTGGCCCTGCTGCCTCTGCTTTTAGGCCTCAGTGTGATCACCCCACCTTGGCATGGGATTGTGCAGCCCCATTTCTCACTGTCCTTCTCTGCCCCAATACCAAAGGGAGTGGCCCCACCCAGAGGCAGCATGGCCACACTCCAGAAGATGCCTCCACTGACCCAGCCACCAAGCCCCGGCCATCAGAGCTGGACTCCGGGGCCTGTTCGTCCTCAGCCATCACTACAGCTCCTTCCAGCTCCACCTCCACCTCCCGGCACCCAGGCTGCACCCACGGTGAGTCACGGGTCCCTTCAGAACCAAGAGGGATGAGCATCTCAGCCTAGGTCCTTTGCAAAGACCCTGGCTCACAGGGGCAGGGGGCACCTCTCAGACTGAGAGGTGGTCAGCAGGTGGGTGATGCTGTGGACAGGTTGGCGTCCCACACACACAGGTCCAGAGCTCAGCGCTGCCTACAGCTGTGCAACTTTGGGAGGGTAACTCAGCCATCTGAATGGCTGGGCCTGAGCCCTGGGACCCACATCACTGCTCAGGAATTGGTGGCAACAAGAGGCTCCTGAATGGAGGTGAACCAGCGTTTGGGCTAAAATCAGGCAACATTGGAGGTTTATTCTCCAGGGAGGAGACTTGACAGGGTCCCTGCCCTGGAGGCCGGTTCATGGCGAGGAGGGCAGGTGTCCTAGACTGAAAAACAAGGGGATTCGGGGAGGATTGACAGGTTGGATGCCTCCCAGATACCAGTAGCCCTGCGTGCTCGCACCTTAGATGGGAAATTATGGTCCTCTTCAAGGCATCTGATTAGCGGGAGACACTCCCAGCCAGGCAGTCGGGTCATATCTTCCAAGGGGGAGCCCATGAGAGGTCAGGGTCCCTGGACACCTGAGGAGTGCCTGCAACACCAGAGGCAAACCAATGTGAGAGCAACACGGTCAGCAGGCATTGGGCACAGAGACAAAAGCTTTAAAATGCCCATCATGACAGCAGAGTAAGCCACTTTGCACGGTGCAACCAGGGCAGGATGCTATGAAAAGGAGCATCTGGGGATGAGCACTGGGAAATTTAAAATGTGCAACAGACGGGAGAAATACAGCTTAAAACTTAAAAAGACATTCTGCTCATGACCGAGAGATGACAGCATCTGAGGACAGCAGAAGAGCTGGAAATGACCGCCCTGGAGGTGTTAGAAACTGACAAGAAGAGAAGGGGTTATGATTTTTCATCATCTTACCTCCCACTGGACCCTGGAAGCTATGACAAGCATAACTGTGATTTGACAAGCCCAGCAAAGACAGACATGGTCCTTGCTCTCAAAGCTGCCTGGCTCAGCTTCAGGACCTGGCCCTTTGTTTACAAATCAGGAGCACCCCTGGGAGAAGGTGAGGTGAGTGAGCACAGGGCAGGAGGCAGTCCCTCTGTGCTCCTGGCCAGACACTGAAATGGCAGCCACTGACCATTGGGTGTCAGGGGCACTGTGCCCTATGCAGCTGGGACGGGCTCGCTCTGTGTTCCTTGTGGGCACTCAGCAGTCGGCCCAGTCTCCCAGGCTCTGCAGAGCAGAAGCCCTGCCTGGGCTCCAGCAGGAGCCGGGAGCACCACCTCCCCTGGGCCTGCCAGCAGGCTGTGTGGCTCTAGGCCCAGCCCTTCAGGCTAACCCTCCGGCTACCTCAACCTGGATCCCCCCTTAACCAGAGCCCAGGCCTGTTCAGATGCCTGTGGAGCCTGCCCCAGGGCTCCCCATACTGCAAGCCCAGCACTGCCCACGGTGATTCCTGGCAGCCCAGTACTCATGCTCAGGGGGACCTAGAACTGTCTGCAAAATGTAGACCCTGGTGTCAGTTTGGAGGGGACCCACGGCTTCTGTCAGAGAGCAGCTGGCAGGCCTGAGGCACAGGCATCCTAGTCCTTCTCAGGGAAGAGCAGTGACTGGTGGCCCATGGATTCCCGAAGCTGCTGGTGAGGAGCTGCTGGTGCAGGCTCACTCTCTAGGGAACCCGCCTCCTCCCTCAGGTGGTGGTTCTTTCCTTTACCTTCCTCCAACCCACCCCCCACCCCCCCCACCCCCGCCAGATATGAGGAAAGGACAGTTCACCACAGCTCAGAGGCCAGATTATGAAGACAGGTAAGTTAACTCACTAAGAACATGAGAAGAAGACCGTTCACCCAGCCGAAGCATGAGGAGAATCAGTTCACTCTGCAAGAGCTCTGGGAACAATTCACTCAGCCACACATGAGGAGAGGACAGTTCACCACAGCTCACTAGCCAGGATATGAGGACAGGTAGTTTAATTCACAAAGAGCATGAGAAGAAGACCGTTCACCTGGCCAGAGCACAAGGAGAATCAGTTAACTCTGCAAGAGCTCTGGGAACAATTCACTCAGCCACACATGAGGAGAAAACAGTTCAACACAGCTCACTAGCCAGGATATGAGGATAGGTAATTTAACTCACCAAGAGCATGAGAAGAAGACACTAAACCTCGCCAGAGCATGAGGAGAATCAGTTCACTCTGCAAGAGCTCTGGGAACAGTTCAATCAGCGAGACATGAGGAAATAACAGACCACCACAGCTCACAAGCCAGGATATGAGGGCAGGTAAGTTAACTCACCAAGTGCTTGAGAAGACGACAGTTCACCCAGCCAGAGCATGAGGAGAATCAGTTCACTCTGCAAGAAATCTGGGAACAATTCAATCGGCCAGACATGAAGACAGGACAGTTCACCACAGCTCACTAGCCAGGCCATGAGAGGCTAGTACACTCAACAGGAACATGAGAGGAAGAAGTTCATCCAACCAGAGCATGAGTAAAATCAGTTCACGATGCAGGAGCTCTGGAAAAGAACACTCAGCCAGACATGAGGAAAGGAGAGACCACCACAGCTCAGTAGCCAGGATATGACGAGAGGTAAGTTAACTCAGCAAGAGCATATGAAGACAACAATTCACACAGCCAGAAAATGAGAATAAGTTCACTCTGCAAGAGCTCTGGGAACACTTCATTCAAACAGACATGAGGAAAAGACAGTTCACCACAACTCATTAGCCAAGATATGAAGACAGGTAAGGTAATTTACCAAGAGCATGAGAAGAAGACCGACCACCCAGCAAGAGCATGAGGAGAATCAATTCACTCTGCAAGAGCTCTGGAAACAATTCACTCGGCCAGATATGAGAAGAGGACAGTTTACCACAGCACACTAGTTGGAACATGACCAGCTAGTTCACTCACCACGTATATGAGAGGATGACAGTTCACCCGGAGCAGCTAGTTCACTCACCATGTACATGAGAGGAAGACAGTTCACCCGGCCACAGCATGAGTACAATCAGTTCACTCTCCAAGAGCTCTGGGAACAGTTCACTCAGCCAGACATGAGGAAATGACAGACAACCACAGCTCAAAAGACAGGATATGATGACAGGTAAGTTCACTCACCAAGAGATTATCTAGATTACAATTAACCTGGCCAGAGCATGAGGAGAAGAAGTTCACTCTGCAAGAGCTCTGGCAACATTTCACTCGGCCAGACCTGAGGAGAGGATAGTTCACCACAGCACGCTAGACAGGCATTGACAAGCTAGATCACTCATCAAGAACGTGAGAGGAAGACAGTTCACCGAGCCAGAGCATGAGGAGAATCAGTTCACTTTGCAAGAGCTCTGGGAACAGTTCACTCGACCAGACAGGAGAAGACAGTTCACCACAGCTCAATAGCCAGGATATGAGGACTCAAAGAGCATGAGAAGAACACAGTAAACCTAGAAAAAGCTTGAAGAGATTCAGTTCACTCTGCAAGAGCTGTGGGAACAATTCACTCGGCCAGACATGAGGAGAGGACAGTTCACCACAGCACACTATCCAGGCCATGACAAGCTAGTTCACTCATCAAGAGGATGAGAGGAAGACAGTCCACCGAGCCAAAGCATAAGGAGAATCAGTTCAATTTGCACGAGCTCTGGGAACAATAACTCAGCCACACATGAGGAGAGGACAGTTCACCACAACTCACTAGCCAGGATATGACAACAGGTAAGTTAATTCACCAAGAGCATGAGAAAAAGACAGTAAACCTGGCCAGAGCATGAGGAGAATCAGTTCACTCTGCAAGAGCTCTGGGAACAATTCACTCCACCAGACATGAGGAGAAGACAGTTCACTATAACTCACTAGCTAGGATATGACAACAGGTAAGTTAACTCACCAACAGCATGAGAAGAAGACCGTTCACACAGCCAGAGCATGAGAAGAACAAGTTCATTCTGCAAGAGCTCTGGGAACAATTCACTCGGCCAGACTTGAGGAGGGGACATTTCAACACAGTTCTCTATCCAGGATATGACGACAGGTAAGTTAACTCACGAAGAGTTTCTGAAAAGTACAATTCACCCGGTCAGAGCATGAGGAGAAGAAGTACCTCAACAAGAGCTCTAGGACCTGTTTACTCAGCCAGACATGAGGGAAGGACAGTTAACCAGAACTCACTAGCCAGGATATGAAGACAGGTGAGTTAACTCACCAAGAGCATGAGAAGAAGACCGTTCACCCAGCCAGAGCCTGAGGAGAATCAGTTCACTCTGCAAGAGCTCTGGGAACAATTCACTCGGCCAGACATGAGGAGAGGACAGGTAACCACAGCTCACTAGCCAGGATATGAGGACAGGTAAGTTAACTTACTAAGAACATGAGAAGAAGACAGTAAACCTGGCCAGAGCATGAGGAGAATCAGTTCACCTTGCAAGAGCTCTGAGAACAATTCGCTCGTCCGGAAGAGGAGAAGGCAGTTCACAGGAGCACACTAACCAGGCCATGACAAGCTAGTTCACTCACCAGGAACATTAGAGGAAGACAGTTCACCTGACCAGAGCATGAGGAGAATCAGTTCCATCTACAAGAGCTCTGGGAAAAGTTCACTCAGCCACACATGAGGAAAGGACAGAGCACCAGAGCTCACTAGCCAGGATATGAGGACAGGTGTGTTAACTCACCAAGAGTTTGAGAAGACAAGAGTTCACCTAGCCAGAGCATGAGGGGAATCAGTTCACTCTGCGGGAGCTCTGGGAACATTTCACTCAGCCACACATGAACAGAGGACAGTTCACCACAGCTCACAATTGAGGATATGAGGACAGGTAAGCTAATTCACCAAGAGCATTAGAAGAAGACAGTGAACCTGTCCAGAGCATGAGGAGATTCAGTTCGCTCTGCAAGAGCTCTGGGAACAATTCAGTCCGCCAGACATGAGGGGAATACAGTTCACCACAGCTCACTAGCCAGGATATGACTACAGCTAAGTTAACTCACCAAGAGCATGAGAAGAAGACCGTTCACCCAAGCAGAGTATGAGGAGAATCAGTTCACTCTGCAAGATCTCTGGGAACAATTCACACTACCAGACATGAGAGGACAGTTCACCACAGCACACTAGTCAGGCCATGAACAGCTAGTTCACTCACCAAGAACATGAGAGGAAGATAATTCCCCAGGTCAGCGCATGTGGAGAATCAGTCACTCTCCAAGAGATCTGGGAACAATTCACTCAGCCAGACATGAGGAAATAACAGACCACCGAGCTCACAAGTCAGCATGTGAAGATAGGTAAGTTAACACACCAAGATCATCAGGAGAAGACAGTTCACCTGGACAGAGCATGAGGAGAATCAGTTCACTCTGCTAGAGCTCTGGGAACAATTCAATTGGTCAGACATAAGGAGAGGACAGTTCACCACAGCACACTAGCCATGCCATGAGGAAATTATAGTTATTTCACCAAGAACATGAGAAGAAGACAGTTCATCTGGCCAGAGCATGAGGAGAATCGGATCACTTTGCAAGAGCTCTGGGATCAATTCACTCCGTCAGACATGAGGAGAGGACAGTTCACCACAGCTCACTAGCCAGGATAGGAGGACAGGTAAGGTAACTCACCAACAGCATGAAAAGAAGAAAGTAAACCTAGCCAGAGCATGAGGACAATCAGTTGACTCTGCAAGAGCTTTTGGAACAATTCACTCGTCCAGACATGAGGAGAGAACAGTTAACCACAGCTCACTAGCCTTTCGATGAGAAGCTAGTTCAATCACCCGAATATGAGAAGAGAGTTCACCCAGCGAGAGCATTAAAAGAATCAGTTCACTCTGCAAGAGCTCTTGGAAAAGTTAACTAAGCCAGATATAAGGAAAGGAGAGACCACAACAGCTCACTAGACAGGATATGTGGACAGGTAAGTTAACTCACCAAGAGCATGAGAAGAAGAAGACAATAAACATGGCCAGAGCACGAGGAGAATAAGTTCACTATGCAAGAGCTCTGGGAACAGTTCACTCAGTCAGACATAAGGAAATTACACTTCGCCACAACTCACTAGCCTGGATATGAAGACAGGTAGGTTAAATCACCAAGAGCATGAGAAGAATACCCTTCACCCAGGTATAGCATGAGGAGAATCAGTTCACTCTGCATGAGCTCTGGGAACAGTTCACTCCGCCAGACATGAGGAGAGGACAGTTCACCACAGCTCACTAGCCAGGATAGGACAAAAGGTAAGTTAACTACCCAAGAGCATGACAAGAAGACCATTCACCCAGGCAGAACATGATGAGAAATAGTTCACTCTGCAAAAGCTCTGGGAAGAGTTCGTTCCGGAAGACATGAGGATAGGACACTTCACCACGGCTCACTAGCCAGGATATGAGGACAGGTAAGTTAACTCACTAAGAGCATAAGAAGAAGACAGTAAACCTGGACAGAGCATGAGGAGAATCAGTTCACTCTGCAAGAGCTCTGGGAACAATTCAATCGCAAGACATGAGAGGAGAGTTCAGCACAGCACACTGCAAGGCCATGAAAAGCTAGTTCACTCATCAAGAACATGAGAGGAAGACAGTTCACCCAGCCAGGGCATGAGGAGAAACAGTTCACTCTGCAAGAGCTCTGGGAACAATTCACTCCGCCAGACATGAGGAGAGGACAGTTCACCACAGCTCACTAGCGAGGATATGAGGACAGGTATGTTAACTCACTCAGAGCATGAGAAGAAGACAGTAAACCTGGAAAGAGAATGCGTAGAATCAGTTCACTCTGCAAGACCTCTGGCTACAATTCACTCAGCCAGACATGTGGATAGGACAGTTCACCACAGCACACTAGCCAGGCCATGACAAGCTAGTTCACTAATCAAGAACATGAGATGAAGACAGTCCACCCAGCCAAAGCATGAGGAGAATAGGTTTACTCTGCAAGAGCTCTGGGAACAATTCACTCCACCGGATTGAGGAGAAGACAGTTCGCCACAGCTCACTAGCCAGGATATGACAACAGGTAAGTTAACTCACCAAGATCATGAGAAGCAGACTGTAGACCTTGCCAGAGCATGAGGAGAATCAGGTCACTCCACGAGACCTCTGGGAACAATTCACTTGTCCAGACATGAGGAGAGGACAGTTCACCACAGGTCAACTAGCCAGCATATGAGGACAGCTAAGTTAACTCACTAAGAGCAGGAGAAGAAGACAATAAACCTGGAAAGAGCATGAGGAGAATCAATTCACTCTGAAAGAGCTCTGGGAACAATTCACTCGGCCAGACATGAGGAGAGGACAGTTCACCACAGCACGCTAGCCAAACATTGACAAGCTAGTTGACTCACCAGGAACACGAGAGGAAGATATTTCACCCGGCCAAAGCATGAGGACAATCAGTTCACTCTGCAAGAGCTCTGGGAAAAGTTCACTCAGCCAGACATCAGGAAAGGACAGACAACCAGAGCTCACTAGACAGGATATGTGGACAGGTGAGTTAACTCACCAAGAGCTTATGAAGACGACAGTTCACCGAACCAGAGCATGACCAGGATCAGTTCACTCTGCAAGAGCTCTGGGAACAGTTCACTCAGCCAAACATGAGGTAAGGACAGTTCACCACAACTCGTCAGCCAAGATACGAAGACAGGTAAGTTAACTCACCAAGAGCATGAGAAGAAGACCGTTCACCCAGCAGGAGCATGAGGAGAATCAATTCACTCTGAAAGAACTCTGGGAACAATTCACTCAGCCAGACATGAGGAAATAACACACCACCGAGCTCACAAGCCAGGATATGACAATAGGTAAGTTATCGCACCAAGATCATGAGGTGAAGACAGTTCACCTGAACAGAGGATGAGGAGAATCAGTTCACTCTGCAAGAGCTATGGGAACAGTTCAAACGGCCAGACATGAGGGGAGGACAGTTGACCACAGCACACTACTCAGGCCATGACAATCTAGTTCATTCACCAAGAACATGAGAGGAAGACAGTTCCCCCGGCCAGAACGTGAGGAGAATCAGTTCACACTGCAAGAGCTCTGGGAACAGTTCCCTCAGCCAGTCATGAGGAAATGACAGACCACCACAGCTCACACACCAGTATATGATGACAGGTATGTTAACTCACTAAGAGCTTCTGAAGACGACAGTTCACTAGGCCACAGCATGAGAAGAATTGGTTCACTCTGGAAGAGCTCTGTGAACAATTCACTCGGCCAGACATGAGGAGAGGGCATTTCACCACAGCACACTAGCCAGGCCATGAGGAAAGTATAGTTAATTCACAAAGAACATGAGAAGACCGTCCTACTGGCCAGAGCATGAGGAGAATCGGATCTCTTTGCAAGAGCTCTGGGAACATTTCACTCCGTCAGACATGAGGAGAGGACAGTTCACCACAGCTCACTAGCCAGGATATGACAACAGGTAAGTTAACTCACCAAGAGCATGAGAAGAAGACAGTAAACCTGGAAAGAGCATGAAGACAATCAGTTCACTCTGCAAGAGCTCTACGAACAATTCACACTTCCAGACATGAGGAGAGGACAGTTCAACACAACTCATTAGCCAAGATGTGAAGACAGGTAAGTTAACTCACGAAGAACATGAGAAGAAGACCATTCACCCAGCAGGAGCATGGGGAGAATAAATTCACTCTTCAAGAGCTCTGGGAACAATTCACTCGGCCAGACATGAGGAGAGGACAGTTCACCACAGCACACTATTCAGGACATGACAAGCTAGTGCACTCACCAAGAACATGAGAGGAAGACAGTCCAGCTAGCCAGGTCATGAGGAGAATCAGTTCACTCTGCTAGTGCTCTGGTAACAATACACTCAGCAACATATGAGGAGAGGACAGTTTACCACAGCTCACTAGCCAGGATATGAGGACAGGTAAGTTAATTCACCAAGAGCATGAGAACAAGACAGTAAACCTGGCCAGAGCATGACGAGAATCAGATCACTCTGCAAGAGCTCTGGGAGCAATTCCCTCCACCGGATTGAGGAGAAGACAGTTCACCACAGCTCACTAGCCAGGACATGACAACAGGTAAGTTAACTCACCAAGATCATGAGAAGAAGACTGTAGACATTTCCCTGAGCATCAGGAGAAACAGGTCACTCCGCGAGACCTCTGGGAACAATTCACTCGTCCAGACATGAGGAGAGGACAGTTCACCACAGGTCACTAGCCAGCATATGAGGACAGCTAAGTTAACTCACTAAGAGCAGGACAAGAAGACAGTAAACCTGGAAAGAGCATGAGGAGAATCAGTTCACTCTGAAAGAGTTCTGGCAACAATTCACTCGGCCAGACATGAGGAGAGGACAGTTCACCACAGCACACTAGCCAGGCCATGACAAGCTAGTTCACTCATCAAGAACATGAGAGTAAGACAGTCCACCCAGCCAAAGCATGAGAAGAATCAGTTCACTCTGCAAGAGCTCTGGGAACAATTCACTCTGCCAGACATGAGGAGAGGACAGTTCACCACAGCACACTAGCCAAACATTGACAAGATAGTTGTCTCACCAGGAACATGAGAGGAAGACAGTTCACCCGGCCAAAGCATGGGGAGATTCAGTTCACTCTGCAAGAGCTCTGGGAAAAGTTCACTCAGCCAGACATCAGGAAAGGACAGACCACCAGAGCTCACTAGACAGGATATTTGGACAGGTGAGTTAACTCACCAAGAGCTTATGTAGATGACAGTTCACTCGGCCAGAGCATGACCAGAATCAGTTCACTCTGCAAGAGTTCTGGGAACAATTCACTCAGCCACACATGAGGAGAAAACAGTTCACCACAGCTCACTAGCCAGGATATGACAACAGGTAAGTTAACTCACCAAGAGCATTAGAAGAAGACTGTAGGTCTAGCCAGAGCATGAGGAGAATAAGTTTACTCTGCAAGAGCTGTGGGCACAATTCACTCTGCCAGACATGAGGAGAAGACAGGTCAAGACAGCTCACTATCCAGGATATGACAACAGGTAAGTTAACTCACCAAGTGCATTAGAAGAAGACTGTAGATCTAGACAGAGCATGAGGAGAATCAGTTCACTCTGCAAGAGTTCTGGGAACAGTTCACTCAGCAAGACCTGAGGAAAGGAAAGTTTACCAAAACTCAGTATCCAAGATATGAAGACAGGTAAGTTAACTCACCAAGAGCATGAGAAGAAGACTGTTCTCCCAGCAGGAGAATGAGGAGAATCAGTTCACTCTGCAAGAGTTCTGGGAACAATTCAATCGGCCAGACATGAGGAGAGGACAGTTCACCACAGCACACTAACCAGGCCATGACAAGCTGGTTCACTCACCAGGAACATGAGTGGAAGACAGTTCACCCAGCCAGAATATGAGGAAAATATGGTCACTCTGCAAGAGCCTTGGGAAAAGTTCACTCAGCCAGACATGAGGAAAGGACAGACAACCACAGCTCACTAGACCGGATATGTGGACAGGTAATTAACACTCTAAGAGCTTATGAAGATGTCAGTTCACCCGGCCAGAGCATGAGCTGAATCAGTTCACTCTGCAAGAGCTGTGGGAACAAAACACTCAGCCACACATGGGGAGAGAACAGTTCACCACAGCTCACTAGCCAGGATATTAGTACAGGTAAGTTAACTCCCCAAGAGCATGAGAAGAAGACAGTAAACATGGTCAGAGCATGAGGAGAATAAGTTCACTCTGCAAGAGTTCTGGGAACAGTTCATTCAGGCAGACATGGGGAAATGACAGTTCGCCACAGCTCACTAGCCAGGATATGAAGACAGGTAGGTTAACTCACAAGAGCATGAGAAGAACGCCGTTCACCCAGCCATAGCATGAGGAGAATCATTTTCCTCTGCAAGAGCTCTCAGAACAGTTCACTCCACCAGACATGAGGAGAAGACATTTCACCACAGCTCACTAGTCAGGATATGACGACATGTAAGTTAGGTCACCAAGAGCATGAGAAAAAGACCATTCATACAGGCAGAGCATGAGGAGATTCAATTCACTCTGCAAGAGCTCTGGGAACAATTCACTCTTCCAGACATGAGGAGAGGACACTTCACAACATCTGACTAACCAGAATATGAGGACAGTTAAGTTAACTCACTAAGAGCATGAAAAGAATACAGTAAACCTGGAAAGACCATGAGGAGAATCAGTTCACTCTGCAAGAGCTCTGGGAACAATTCCCTGGCCAGACGTGAGGAGAGAACAGTTCACCACAGCACACTACCCAGGCCATGAGAAGCTAGGCCACTCATCAAGAACATGAGAGGAAGACAGTCCACCCTGCCAACGCATGAGGAGAATTAGTTCACTCTGCAAGAGCCCTAGGAACAATACACTCATACAAACATGAGAGGACAGTTCACCACAGCTCTCTAGCCAGGATATGAGTAAAGGTAAGTTAATTCACCAAGAGCATGAGAAGACAGTAAAGCTGGCTAGAGCATGAGGAGAATCAGTTCACTCTCCAAGAGCTCTGGGAACAATTCACTCCAACAGACATGAGGAGAAGACAGTTCACCACAGCTCACTAGCCAGGATATGACAACAGGTAAGTTAACGCACCAAGAGCATGATATGAAGACTGTAGATCTAGCCAGAGCATGAGGAGAATCAGTTCACTCTGCAAGAGCTTTGGGAACAATTCACTCGTCCAGACATGAGGAGAGGACAGTTCACCACAGCTCACTAGCCAGGATATGAAGACAGGTAAGTTAACTCACGAAGAGCATCAGAAGAAGACCGTTCACCCAGCCAGAACATGAGCAGAATCAGGTCACTGTGAAAGAGCTCTGGGAACAGTTCACTCAGCCAGACATGAGGAAAGGACTGTTCATCAAAACTCATTAGCCAAGATATGAAGACAGGTAAGTTAACTCACCAAGAGCATGAGAAGAAGACCGTTCACCCAGGAGGAGCATGAGGAGAATCAGTTCACTCTGCAAGAGCTCTGGGAAAAGTTCACTCAGCCAGACATCAGGAAAGTAGAGACCACCACAGCTCACTAGACAGGATATGTGGACAGGTAAGTTAACTCTCCAAGAGCTTATGAAGATGACAGTTCACCCAGCCAGAGCAGAACAATACACTCAGCCACACATGAGGAGAGGACAGTTCACCACAGTTCACTAGCCAGGGTATGAGTACAGATAAGTTGACTCACAAGAGCATGAGAAGAAGACAGAAACAGGGCCAGAGCATGAGGAGAAAAAGTTTACTCTGCAATAGCTCTGGGAACAGTTCACTCAGCCAGACGTGAGGAAATTACAGTTCGCCACAGCTCACTAGCCTGGATATGAAGACAGGTAGGTTAAATCACAAAGAGCATGAGAAGAAGACCCTTCACCCAGCCGTAGCATGAGGAGAATCAGTTCACTCTGGAAGAGCTCTGTGAAGAGTTCATTCCGCCAGACATGAGAAGAGGACAGTTCACCACAGTTCACTTGCCAGGATCTGACGACAGGTAAGTTAACTCATGACAAGCATGAGAAGACCATTCACCCATGTAGAACATGATGAGAATTAGTTCACTCTGCAAAAGATCTGGGAACAGTTCACTCTGCCATACATGAGGAGAGGACATTTCACCACAGCTCACTAGCCAGGATAGAAGGACAGGTAAGTTAACTCACCAAGAGCATGACAAGAAGACCGTTCACCCAGCCAGAGCATGAGGAGAATCAATTCACTCTGCAAGAGCTCTGCGAAAAATTCACTGTGCCTGACTTGGGGAGAGGACAGTTCACCACAGCATGCTAGCCAGGCATTGACAAGCTAGTTCACTCATCATGAACATGAGAGGAAGACAGTTCACCCGGCCAGAGCATGAGGAGACTCAGTTCACTCTGCAACATCTCTGGGAACAATTCACACTACCAGACATGAGGGGAGGACAGTTCACCACAGCACACTAATCAGGCCATGACAATCTAGTTCATTCACCAAGAACATGAGAGGAAGACAGTTCCCCCAGCCAGAGCATGAAGAGAATCAGTTCACACTGCAAGAGCCCTGGGAACAGTTCCCTCAAAGAGTCATGAGGTAATGACAGACCACCACAGCTCACAAACCAGGATATGATGACAGGTGCGTTAACTCACTAAGAGCTTATGAAGATGATAGTTCACTGGGCCAGAGCCTGAGGAGTATTAGTTCACTCTGCGAGAGCTCTGGTAACAATTCTTCTGGCGAGACATGAGGAGAGGTCATTTCACCACAGCACACTAGCCAGGATATGAGGACAGGTAAGTTAATTCACCAAGAGCATGAGAAGAAGACTGTGCACACAGCGATAGCATGAGGAGAATCAGTTAACTCTGCAAGAGGTCTGGGATCAATTCACTCGGCCGGTACTGACGAGAGGTCAGTTCACCACAGCTCTATAGCCAGGCTAAGAGGACAGGTAAGTTAACTCACCAAGAGCTTGAGAAGATGATAGTACACCTGGCAAGAGCATGAGGAGAATCAGTTCACTCTGCAAGAGCTCTGGGAACAGTTCATTCATCCAGACATGAGGAAATCACAGACCACCAAAGCTCAAAAGCCAGAATATGATGACGGGTAAGTTAACTCACCAAGAGCTTATGAAGATTACAATTCACCTGGCCAGAGCATGAGGAGAAGTTCCTCTGCAAGAGCTTGGGATCTGTTCACTCAGCCAGATATGAGGAAAGGATAGTTCACCAGAACTCACTAGCCAGGGCATGAAGACAGGTAAGTTAACTCACCAAGAGCATGAGAAGAAGACTATTCACCCAGGCAGAACATGAGGAGAATCAGTTCACTCTGCAAGAGCTCTGGGAACAATTCCCTCGGCCTACATGAGGAGAGGACAGTTCACCACAGCTCACTTGCCGGGATATGAGTACAGGGAAGTTAACGTACTAGGAGCATGAGAAGAAGACAGTAAACCTGGCCAGAGCATGAGGAGAATCAGTTCACAAAGCAAGTGCTCTGGGAACAATTCACTCGGCTAAGACATGAGGAGAGGAAGTTCACCACAGCACACTATCCAGGCCGTGAGAAGCTAGTTCACTCAGCAGGAACATTAGAGGAAGACAGTTCCCCCGATCAGAGTATGAGGAGAATAAGTTCACTCTGCAAGAGCTCTGGGAACAATACACTCAGGAACACATGAGGAGAGGACACTTCACCACAGCTCACTTTCCAGGATATGAGGACAGGAAAGTTAACTTACTAAGAGCATGAGAAGAAGACAGTAAACCTGGCCAGAGCATGAGGAGAAAAAGTTCACTCTGCAAGAGCTCTGGGAACAGTTCAGTCCGCCAGACATGAGGAAATTACTGTTCGCCACAGCTCAGTAGCCTGGATAGGAAGACAGGTAGGTTAACTCACCAAGAGCATGAGAAGAAGAGCCTTCACCCAGCCATAGCATGAGGAGAATTAGTTCACTCTGAAAAACCTCTGGGAACAGTTCACTCCACCAGACATGAGGAGAGGACACTTCACCACAGCTCACTAGCCAGGATATGAAGACAGGGAAGTTAACTCACTAAGAGCATGACAAGAAGGCAGTAAACCTGGAAAGAGCATGAGGAGAATTAGTTCACTCTGCAAGAGCTCTGGGATCAATTCAATCGGCCCGACATGAGGAGAGGAGAGTTCACCCCAGCACACTGCCAGGCCATGAAAAGCTACTTCACTCATCAAGAACGTGAGAGGAAGACAGTTCACTGAGCCAGAGCATGAGGAGAATCAGTTCACAATGCAAGTGCTATGGGAACAATTCACTCGGCTAGACATGAGGAGAGGACAGTTCACCAAAGCACACTATCCAGGCCATGAGAAGCTAGTTCACTCAGCAGGAACATTAGAGGAAGACAGTTCCCCCGACCCGAGTATGAAGAGAATAAGTTCACTCTGCAAGAGCTCTGGCAACAATTCACTCGGCCACACATGAGGAGAGGACACGTCACCACAGCACAATAGCCAGGCCATGACAAGCTAGTTCACTCATCAAAAACATGAGAGGAAGACAGTCCACCCAGCCAAAGCATGAGGAGAATCAGTTTACTCTGCAAGAGCTCTGGGAACAATAATTTCATCCACACATGGGGAGTGGATAGTTCCCCACAGCTCACTAGTCAGGATATGAGGACAGGTAAGTTAATTCACCAAGAGAATGAGAAGAAGACAGTAAACCTGGACAGAGCATGAGGAGAATCAGTTCACTCTGCAGGAGCTCTGGAAACAATTCACTCCCCCAGACATGAGGAGAAGACAGTTCACCACAGCTCACCAGCCAGGATAGGACAACAGGTAAGTTAACTCACCAAGAGCATGAAAAAGGAGGCAGTAAACCTGGCCAGAGCATGAGGAGAATCAGTTCACTCTGCACGACCTCTAGAAACAAGTCACTTTGCCAGACATGAGTAGAGGACAGTTCACCACAGCACACTTACCCAGCCTCACAAAGCTAGTTCACGCACCAGGAACATGCGAGGAAGAGAGTTCCCCTGGCCAGAGCATGAGGAGAATCAGTTCACTTTGCAGGAGCTCGGGGAAAAGTTCACTCAGCCAGACATGAGGAAAGGACAGACCACAACAGCTCACTAGCCAGGATAGAAGGACAGGTAAGTTAACTCACCAAGAGCTTGAGAAGAAGACCGTTCACCCAGCCAGAGCATGAGGAGAATCAATTCACTCTGCAAGAGCTCTGGGAACAAATCACTCAGCCAGACATGAGGATAGGACAGTTAACCACAGCTCACTAGCCAGGCCATTAAAAGCTAGTTCACTCACCAAGAATATGAGAGAAAATGACAGACCATCCACAGCTCACAAGCCAGGATGTGAGGACAGGTAAGTCAACTCACCAAGACCTTATGAAGATGACAGTTCACCGTCCAGAGCATGAGGAGTAGAAGTTCAATCTGCAAGAGCTCTGGGACCCATTCACTCAGCCAGATATAAGCAGAGGACAGTTCACCATAGCTCACTAGCCAGGATACGAAGACAGGTAAGATAACTCACCCAGAGCATGAGAAGAAGACCGTTCACCCAACTAGAGCATGAGGAGAATCAATTCACTCTGCAAGAGCTCTGGGAACAATTCACTCAGCCAGACATGAGGAGAGGGCAGTTCACCACAGTACACTAGCCAGGCCATTACAAGCTAGTTCACTCATCAAGAACATGAGAGGATGACAGTCCACCCAGCAAGAGCATGAGCAGAATCAGTTCACTCTGCAAGAGCTCTGGGAACAATACACTCACCCACACATGAGGAGAGGACAGTTCACCACAGCTCACTAGCCAGGTTATGAGGACAGGGAAGTTAATTCACCAAGAGCATGAGAAGAAGACCATTCACCCAACCAGAGCATTAGGAGAATCAGTTCACTCTGCAAGAGCTCTTCGAACTGTTCACTCAGCTAGCCAAGACGAAAGGACAGTTCACCACAGCTCACTAGCCAGGCCATGACAAGCTAGTTCACTTATCAGGAACATGAGAGGAAGACAGTTCACACTGCCACAGCATGAGGAGAATCAATTCACTCTGTAAGAGCTCTGGGAACAATTCTCAAGGCCAGACATGAGGATAGGACAGTTCCCCCCAGCACACTATTCTGGCCATGACAAGCTTGTTCAATTACCAGGAACAAGATAGGAAGACAGTTCGCACGGCCAGATCATGAGAAGAACCAGTTCATGCTGCAAGAGCTATGGGAACAATTCACTCGTCCAGACATGATGAGAGGACATTTCCCCACAACTCACTAACCAAGATATGAAGACAGGTAAGTTAATTCACCATGAGCACGAGAGGAAGACAGTAAACCTGGCCAGAGCATGAGGAGAATCAGTTCACTCTGCAAGGGCTCTGGGAACAATTCACTCCACCAGAAATGAGGAGAACACAGTTCACTACAGCTCACTAGCCAGGATATGAGGACAGGTAAGTTAAGTCACCAAGAGCTTGAGAAAACAACAGTACAGCCGGCCAGAGCATGAGGAGAATCAGTTAACTCTGCAAGAGCTCTGGGAACAGTTCGCCGAGCCAGACATGAAATGACAGACCACCACAGCTTAAAAGCCAGGATATGACGACAGGTAAGTTAACGCACCAAGAGCTTCTGAAGATTACAATTCATCCGCCCAGAGCATGATGAGAAGTAGTTCCTCTGCTAGAGCTCTGGGACCTTTTCACTCAGCCAGACATGAGGAAAGGACAGTTTACCACAACTCACTAGCCAGGATATGAAGACAGGTAAGTTAACTCACCAAGAGCATGAGAAGATGACCATTCACCCAGCCAGAACATGAGGAGAATCAGTTCACTATCGAAGAGCTTTGGGAACAATTCACTCAGCCAGACATGAGGAGAGGCCAGTTCACCAGAGCACACTATTCAGGCCATGACAATGTAGTTCACCCATCAAGAACATGAGAGGAAGACAGTTCACCACAGCTCACTAGCCAGGCCCTGACAAGCTAGTTCACTCACCAGGAACATTAGAGGAAGACAGTTCACCTGTCCAGAGCAAGAGGAGAATCAGTTCACTCTGCAAGAGCTCTGGGCAGACATGAGGAAAGGACAGACCACCACAGCTCACTAGCCAGCATATGAGGACAGGTATGTTAACTCACCAAGAGCTTCAGAAAGAGACTGTTCAAGCAGCCAGAGCATGAGGAGAATCAGTTCACTCTGCAAGAGCTCTGGGAACAATACACTCAGCCACACATGAAGAGAGGACAGTTCACCACAACTCTCTAGTCAGGATATTAGGACAGGTAAGTTAACTCAACAAGAGCTTATGAACGACAATTCACCCGGCCAGAGCATGAGGAGAAGAAGTTCACTCTGCAAAAGCTCTGCGAAGAGTTCACTTGGCCAGTCATGAGGAGAGGACAGTTCACCATAGCTCACTAGCTGGATACAAGGACAGGTAAGTTAACTAACCAAGAGCATGAGAAGACGATAGTTCACCCTGCCAGAGCATGAGGAGAATCAGTTCACTCTGCAAGAGCTGTGGGAACAATTCACTTGGACAGCAATGATGAGAGGACAGTTCACCACAGCACCCTAGCCAGGCCATGAAAAGCTTGTTCACTCATCAAGAACCAGAGAAGAAGATATTTCACCCAGCCAGAGCATGAGGAGAATCAGTTCAGTCTGTAAGCCTCTGGAAACAGTTCACTAGGCCAGAAATGAGGAGAGGACAGTTCACCTCAGCTCTCTAGCCAGGCCATGAGGACAGGTAAATTACCTCACCAAGATCATGAGAAGACATCAGTTCACCTGCCCCTGATCATGAGGAGAATCAGTTCACTCAGCAAGAGCTCTGGAAACAGTTCACTCAGCCAGAGCGTGAGAGGAGGACAGTCCACCCCACCAGGGCATGAAGAGAGGACAGTTCACCACTGCTTACTTGGCCAGGGCATGAGGACAACATTGTTCACTCGCCCACAGCATGAAGGAAAGACATTTCCCCCGACTCGAGAATGAGGAGAATCAGTTCACTAAGCCAACATTCTGGGAACAGTTTACTGGGTCAGAGCATGATGAGATGAAAATTCACCTCAGCTCACTTGGCCAGAAGGAGGAGACAGTTCACTAGGCCAGTGCACTGGGAACAGTTCAGTCAACCAGAGCATGAGAGGAGGACCGTCCAGTCCACCAGAGCATGAGGAGTGGACAGTTCACCACAGTTCACTCATCCAGGACATGAGGACCAAATAGATCTGTCGCCCAAATCATGAGGGAAAGACAGTTCACCCGGCTAGAACATGAGGATTATCAGGTCACTCAGCAAAAGTTCTGAAAACATTTCACTAGGACAGAACATGAGGAGAAGACATTTCACCACAGCTCACTTGGCCAAAGCACTGAGAACAGTTCACTCAGCCAGAGCTCTCTGAACAGTTCACTTGGCCAGACCATGAGGGGAATACAGTTGACTCCACCCTAGTATGAGGAGAGGACAGTTCACCACAGGTCACTTGGCCAGGGCATGAGGACAAGATAGTTCACATGCCCAGAGCATGAGGAAAGACAGTTCACCTGGCCAGAGCATGAGGAGAACCTGTTCACTCAGCCAGAGTTGATTGAACAGTTTACCCAGCCCGAGTGTGAGGAGAGGACAGTTCACTCTACTGGAGCATGAGGGGAGGACAGGTTACCACAGATCACTCAGCTAGGGCATGAGGACAAGACAGTTCACTCACCCAGAGCATGAGCAGAAGACAGTTCTACCGGCCAGAGCATGAGGAGAAGACAGTTCACCACAGCTCACTCGGCCAGAGCATGAAGAGAAGACAGTTCACTTGGCCAGAGCATGAGGGGTTTAGTTCAGCACATTCCACCCAGCTAGGCCATGAGGAGAAGACAGTTCACCAAGCCAGAGTGCAGGAGGGACAGTTCACCACAGTACCCTCGGCCAGAGCATGTGGAGAAGATAATTCACCACAGCTCACTCAGCCAGAGCATGAGGGGAGGACTGTTCACCACAGCTTGCTTAGCTAGGGCATGAGGACAAGATAGTTCACTCACCCAGAGCATGAGCAGAAGACAATTCACCTGGCCAGAGCATGAGGAGAAGACAGTTCACTTGGCCAGAGCATGAGGGGTTTAGTTCAGCACATTCCACCCAGCTAGACCATGAGGAGAAGACAGTTCACCAAGCCAGAGTGCGGGAGGGACAGTTCACCACAGTACCCTCGGCCAGAGCATGTGGAGAAGATAATTCACCACAGCTCACTCAGCCAGAGCATGAGGGGAGGACTGTTCACCACAGCTTGCTTAGCTAGGGCATGAGGACAAGATAGTTCACTCACCCAGAGCATGAGCAGAAGACAATTCACCTGGCTAGAGCATGAGGAGAAGACAGTTCACTCAGCCAGAGTTCTGGGAACAGTTCACTTGGCCGGAGCCCGAGGGGATTACAGTTCACCACAGCTCACTCAGGCAGAGCATGAGGAGAAGACAGTTCACCACAGCTCACTTGGCCAAAGCATGAGCAGAAGACAGTTCATTTGGCCAGATCACTGGGAACAGTTCACTCAGCCAGAGCTCTGGAACCAGATCACTCTGCCAGAGTGTGAGTGTGGGACAGTTCACTCCACCAGAGCATGAGGGGAGGACAGTTCACCACAGCTCACTCAGCCAGGCCATGAGGACATGATATTTCACTTGCCCAGAGCATGAAAGGAAGACAGTTCACCCAGCCCGGGTGCAGGAGGGACATTCACCACAGTTCATTTGTCCAGAGCACTGGGAACAGTTCACTCAGACAGAGCATGAGGAGAAGACAGTTCACTTGGCAAGAGCATGAGGAGAAGACAGTTCACTCAGCAAGAGTATGAGGAGAAGACAGTTCACCCAGCCAGAGCACCGGGGGGGTAGGGGGTGGATAGTTCAACACAGCTCACTCGGCCAAAGCACTAGTGGAAGACAGTTCACTTGGCCAGAGAATGAGGGAGGGCAGTTTACCACAGTTAAGTCAGCCAGCACATGAGTGGAAGACAGTTTAATTGTCCAGGGCAGGAGGTGAAGATAGTTCACTCAGCCAGAGTTCTGAGAACAGTTCACTCTGCCAAAGCATGAGGGGAGGACAGTTCACCACAGCTCACTCGGCCAGAGCATTAGGAGAAGGCAGTTCACTGGGCCAGAGCATGAGGGGAAGATAGTTCACCACAGTTCACTTGGCCAGAGCACGATGGAGGACAATTTACCCTGCCAGAGAACTAGAGAGGAAGGGGTTTTGGGTGGCTGGGTAAAAAAGGTGAAGGGATTAAGAAGTAAAAATTGGTATTTACAATATATTCATGGATATGGAAAGTATAGCAAAGTGAATAGAGTCACTAATAACTATGTATGGTTCCAGGTGGCTACTGGATTTATCAGGGGGAACTCTTTGTAAAGTATATGATTGTGTGACCTATACTCTATACCTGAAACTAATAGAAAATAATACTGAATGTAAACTATAATCTATAATAATAAAAGCATAATATGCTAATTAGTCCAGACAGCTGAACGACCTTCTGGACATCATTCCCGGTGTCCCTCCAGATAAAGCCTGCCAGTTAGGGGCAATCAGGCAGGTAGGCAGTGTTGTTAGGGGCGATCAGGCAGGCAGAGTGGTTAGGGATGATGAGGCAGGCAGGTGAGTGGTTAGGGGCAATCAGGAAGGCAGGTGAGTGGTTAGGGGCGATGAGGCAGGCAGGCAGAGACAGGAGTGATGAGGCAGGCAGGCAATGTGGTTAGGGGTGATGAGGCAGGCAGCAAGTGGATAGGGGCGATGAGGCAGGAAGGCAAGTGGTTAGGGGTGATCAGGCAGGCAGGTGAGTGATTAGGGGTGATGAGGCAGTCAGAGGCAGTTAGGGGTGATCAGACAGGCAGGTGAATGGTTAGGCCGGCAGAGTGGTTAGGGATGATCAGGCAGGCAGCCAGGTGAGCACTTAGGAGCCAGTGGTCCCAGATTGTGAGACGGATGTCCGACTGCTGGATCAGGTCTAAACTAGCTGTTGGACATCTCCCTAGGGGTCCCAGATTGCGAGAGGGTACAGGCTGGGTTGAGCCCCCCCCCTTCACTGCCTCCCCACTGCCCCGTGCATTAATTTTGTGCACTGGGCCTCTAGTTTAAAAAAATAAAAGAATAAAAATTAAAACAAAATTTTGAAAAGATACATTATTTTATGTATCATTAAAAAAAATACTTCTACCTAATCAAACTGACATGCTATAGGTTATTTTTTAAAATCTTGATTTCATTGTTAAAATGTGGAAAATAATATAAAGAATAGCAAGTTCTGAGTGCTGTTCACATATTATTACAGTCAATTTTCATGACTGTCCTGTACAATTGTGACTACTAATGAATGCATCTGTTTTATGGTTAAGGAAACTAAGGCTCACTTAAGTTCGTTGTATAGGTCAGGGTCAACAAATGTGTTTTTTAAAGTCAATATTTTAGGTTTATGTTTTTTTCCAGTACAACTCACTCTGTCTTGTAGTATGAAAGCAAATGATGATATGCAAATGAATAGGTGTGGTTGTGTAAGGGCAGTGGGCACTGTAGGGACAGTGTAAGGACAGCTTAAACCAGCCCCAGCAGTGACCGGATGCTTGCTTATCTATAATCAGTCTAGCCCTCGCTTGCTACACCGTGCAGACCCACATACTGGAACAATAAGTTTGCAGAGGTTTTGAATGGAAACCAAGTACCTAGGTGTTGGTAGCTGGTGTCAGCTAGGGGACTGTTATAACTTACTTTTCAGCAAAATAGCTTTTAGAAAAAACCACACATAGACTCAGAAGCAAGAAACAGAATCTGGGGATATATGTAACTGGGTTTAGCAGAATAGATTTTGCTCAGCTTTGTTTACTGATACCCTGAACCAGCAGCACTGCTGTTGGAATAAAGGTGAATTTCTGCATCTCCCGAGTGCTTGGTGGTCTATTTTCCCATCTTTGGTTACTTTGCCATAACAGTTGTGTTTTAATAAAACTTTATTTATGGTCACTGACATTTGAATTTCACAAAATCTCCATGAGTTGTGAAATATTAGTTTCAAATTTTCAGCCATTTAAGTATATAAAAATTATTGTTAGCTTGTAGGCCATACAAAAACTGGTGACAGTCCATACTGGCCTTAGATTTCTCCCCTGAACCATAAGCCTTAGCCCTGGTTTAGAGTCATCTGGAGTCAGGGTTTTAATCCAGATATATTTCCACAAACAGGTTTTTATCTCCACCATATTGTGCTGTGTAGAATAAGGAGAGCTGATTGTTAACTTATTTAATATACAATACCACCCCCTTCCCCCACCCCCGCAAAAAAAAGAACAAAAAAAAAGAACAAACAACCATGTAATAATATTATGTGCCTTAATTATGAAGTTTATAAAGTTTTTCAAGGAAGGTCTAATTTTAATTTTCTCTGAACTTACTTTTTAGCTCAGTGTTAATTATAATTTGAGGAGGCATTTTGGCTTTTGAACTGACAGCTTGAAAATGTAGTTTTTTTTTTGTTTTTTTTAAAATATATTTTATTGATTTTTTACAGAGAAGAAGGGAGAGGGATAGTTAGAAACATCGATGAGATCAATCAGCTGCCTCCTGCACGCCCCCTACTGGGGATGTGCCCGCAACCAAGATACATGCCCTTGACCGGAATCGAACCTGGGACCCTTCAGTCTGCAGGCCGACGCTCTATCCACTGAGCCAAACCGGTTCGGCAAAAATGTAGTTTTAAAAAGTGAAACAAACATGCATGTGGTATAAAGAATTGACTTCAAAAGTGTATAAAATAAAAAGTGAAGTCTTTTGGCTCCCTTGTTCCTTTTTATCTCATAATTCTTCCCACAGATAACCATTGTTAGTAGCTTCTTGGGCCTTCTCCTGACGTGGACTATATGATTACAATAATGCGTTTGTCCTGGTCCATTTTTCTCTGCATACTTGCTTTTTCAGTTAGATCTTAGCGAACTCTCATTATCAATTCATCTGTCAATACATTATTTTTAGTGGATGCATAGTATTCTATTGTGTATGTACTCCTGAAGTGTTGTTATGTATTTAACCATGTTCCCATTTTTGGATTAGAGTTATTTCCAGGTTTTTCAGTTATTACTCAAGGTAGTTCATTGAATAGTGCTGTAAGTCTATCATACTTCTTCTGTATTTCTGCAGGATAAGGTCATAGAGATGAAGACACTGCATCAAAGGAAATGTGCATTTTTGATGCATTACTGTTTTTCTTTCATGAAATTTCAAATAAATTATGTGCTGGAGAAAAGAATATCCACAGAGAACAACATTACTAGAGGGAAATGGACTCCATCTGCTCCCTGTAATTTTCTATTTATTTGTTGTTTTTTGTTTGGTGAGGGAATAGGTCAGGTTTCCTCTTCAAAAGAGTTGGTAGAGAATTTATACATTGTGACAGTGAGGTTTGGGGCTTCAGGTCTCCTTTGACTTCCATTTAAAGAACAGTCATGACTTTTCCTTAAAAACATTAAGAAATGTGCTTGAGGCCTGGTCAGGATTCTATGATGGGAAGCAACAGTGATTTGTGAAAACTGTAGTTAATTTCTAAGGGAGGATACTTAATAGCATACATGTTAATTGATGCCACTAATTTTGAGTATTGACTCTGTTCCAGATTCTGTACTAAGCCTTTTATATGAATTATCTTTTTGAATGTGCACAGTGACCTTAGAAGGCTGGAACTATTCTCATCCCTATATTCAGATGAAGAAACTGAGGTACAGAGAGGCCCAGAGACTAGGCTTTGAACTTGGCACTGATTGCAAAACTCCCATCTTTCTTATTTTTAAAATATATTTTATTGATTTTTTACAGAGAGGAAGGGAGAGAGATAGAGAGTTAGAAACATTGATGAGAGAGAAGCATCGATCAGCTGCCTCCTGCACATCCCCCACTGGGGATGTGCCCGCAACCCAGGTACATGCCCTTGACCGGAATCGAACTTGGGACCCTTCAGTCCGCAGGCCGACACTCTATCCACTGAGCCAACCCGGTTTTGGCCCATCTTTCTTTTTTAAAATACATTTCTATTGATTTCAGAGAGGAAGGGAGAGAGAGAGAAACATCATTAATGAGAGAGAATCATAGATCGACTGCCTCCTGCACGCCCCCCACTGGAGATCGAGTCTGCAACTCAAGCATATGCCCTGACTGGGAATTGAACTGTGACCTCCTGGTTCATAGGTTGACACTCAACCACTAAGTCATGCTTGCTGGGCCAAATTTCCCATTCTTGATCACCAGGTACAGTATTTTCTATCACTAGTTGTACGTAGAGCTTGGGAAGTATGTCTCAGCACTGCGGCTGATGCAATAGTGTGAGCACACTCCACCATGACATGCTTCCTCGGCACACCAGGAAGTAGCAACGCCCGCCTGAATGAACTCCTAGAGCAGCCGTGGGCAAACTACGGCCCGCGGGCTGGATCTGGCCGTTTGAAATGAATAAAACTATTGAAAAAAAAGACCATATCCTTTTATTTAATGATGTTTACTTTGAATTTATATTAGTTCACACAAACACTCCATCCATGCTTTTGTTCTGGCCCTCCAGTCCAGTTTAAGAACCCATTGTGGCCCTCAGTCAAAAAGTTTGCCCACCCCTGTCCTAGAGCCACGTGCACAGTACCCCAGCCTTTCAGCCATTGGTCACCTGTAGCAACGTGTCTCCCTCTGATTGGTCCCCTCATGCTATATATACCTCTGTAGTTCCACAATAAAATGGATCTGCGTCACTGAACCTGGTCTCCGGAGTCATGCATGCAGACGCCCTAGCGCATTGGGACTCTGTCGTCCTCACCCCCGAGGGACCCCCTGCTTCATCTGGCGCCCAAACGTGGGGCCCCCCAAACGGCTGGACGGGTGAGCGACCCTCTACAGTAAAATGGGAAACCTACCCCCTTCGGCGAGAGCGCCACAAGTGTGCGCACTCCACGCCTTACTGCAGAGTAGGCGAGTTAAGGACTCTGAAAAGGAACTCCAAACTCATTGGGAATATCTATTACAGTCCAATCTGTGGTTAATCAAGGCCCCCATTTGGGACCCCTCCACTTGGGAGAAGGCCTTGAAAAGGATTCGATCGCTGAGGTCCACGAGGAAAAACTGTTACCCTCTTCTCTGACACCGGCCATCTTAGCTATTCTGGCTTGCCTGTCCGGCGCTCCGGCCTGAACCGCCACTCCCAGTACCCACAGCCTTTTCAGCCACAGTGAAGGATGAGCCCCCCCCTAAGCTTCCCTTGCCACCTTACAATCCCCCAGTCACTACCACCACTCCCTTGGCACCTGAGGGTCCCCCAAAGGCCGACCCTTGGGAAGTATCTACCACCAACAGAGCTCAGAAGGAAGCAGAACAAAATGAAACTAAAACAGGGGAAGCCGCTACCTCAGCCAAAACAGCACAGGGAAGGAAGCCAAGCGCAGGTCCCCCACAGCAGACAGAATTTTTACATAGAGTCAGGGAAGCGGTGGACCATAAGGTTACTCACGCCCAGGCAGCGGAAGCCCTTACCAGGGAGCTCGTCTGGGAGGGGGCTAATACTGAGTGCCACCAGGCAATTGCTCCGGTTAAAGCAGGCAGTATAGATGAATGGGTGCTTACCTGTCTAGATATAGGCAGTAAGTCGGCTGCCACCCATGAGGCAGCGCTGGCCGCTCATATCAATCTAGGAGAACAATCAGGAGGACAGAAAGGAGCATGCTATGAGTGTAAAGGGATTGGCCATTTTGCAAAGGATTGCCCTAACAGGAAGAGAAAACAGGGACGGGAAGGGAAAAAAAACCCTCCGTTTGCCCCCGCTGTAGAAAGGGACTGCAGATCCAATAAGGATAAAGATGGCAAGCCACTGCCAACTTTAAACGAGAAGAGGGGCAGCTCTCAGCCCCGCCAGTAAGAGTGCAGCCGACCCAAGGAGTATATTGGACGCTACCTCTTACACAAAGCAAGGTGCTCCTGACCTTAATGGTCGAGGGAGAGAGAATAGAAGGGCTAGCAGATACTGGGGCAGAGGTGTCGGTTATTCAAGAGGAGAGGCGGAGTTCCAAATGGCCGACCACTTCTGGTCCGCTAGTTCAGGGAGTCAGCGGCTACAAGAGGGCTGCCAAGCTGCCAGGGGACTCTCCTGGGTGGACTCACATGGGAACACGGGGACTTTCGCCCCCTCTTCATGACTGGCATCCCCCACACTTGGTGGGGCCGAGACATCCTTGAGGCGGTCAATGCAATCATATACACTGCACCACCCCCCCCCCAATCCTAGGGGCCACTGTTCACCCACCGGCGCCACAGCCAATAAAGTTATCATGGGACACCACCGACCCCATATGGGTAGAACAGTGGCCTTTACCACAAGAGGAATTACTTGCCCTTAAGCAATTAGTACAAGAACAACTAGATGCTGGACATGTTGAACCCTCTCTCAGCCCTCACAATACACCAGTCTTTGTCATACAAAAGAAAGATAAAGTAAAATGGAGATTTCTACAGGACCTCAGAGCTGTAAATAGACACATGAAAAAACTAGGCACTCTACAACCGGGTCTGCCTCACCCCTCGGCTATCGCAAGGGGAGCACATATAAAAATCATAGATATTAAAGACTGCTTTTTCTCTATCCCGTTGCACCCGGAGGACAGGCCCTACTTTGCCTTTTCAGTGCCCTCTACCAACTATCAACTATCGGCAGATAGATACCAATGGAAGGTACTCCCTCAGGGCATGAAGAACAGCCCTACCATGTGCCAGGCTTATGTTGGAGTGACAACCAAACCTCTAGCCAAACAATGCTTTATCACTCATTACATGGATGATATCCTTATTGCCCATAGGGACCCTATATGGCTAGAGGCATGCTACCAAACACTTATTAGCAACCTACGAGCTTTTAACCTCCATATAGCTCCCGAAAAGGTCCAGACCATTCCTCCATACTCCTTTTTAGGATATAAAATACATGAACAAATAGTACCCATAGCTCCTCAGCTTGCAATTCCTGATACCATATCCCTACATGCGCTACAGGAACTATGTGGCCAGATTAATTGGGTTAGGAACAGTTTATCAATCTCCACCGGGGCCCTAGGCCCCCTCTTCCAATTGCTTGAAGGAGACACAGACCCCCTTAGTACCCGCTCTCCAACCCTCAAGGCCAAAGAGGTCTTAAAAGCTGTCAACCAGGCTCTAAGGGAGCTAGAGCTACACAGAATAGACTTGACCCAGCCAATCCAAGCGATAGTACTGGCCACCATTGGGACTCCTACAGGAGTACTATTTCAGGAGGGTCCTCTTTATTTGCTACATTTGGCCTACAGCCAGCTCGCTAAAATAACGCCCCCAACAGCGGCCTATGCCCTCATAGGACGGAAGCTCAGGCAGGCTTTGCTTACCCTATATGGAAAAGAACCTGACACTTTCATACTTCCTTATACGCAGGAACAAATCTCTCATCTATTAACCACAGATCTAGAAACACAGTTACTTCTCCTAAATTACCCAGGGCAGGTAGATAATCACCTACCCAATCATAGGCTCCTCCAAACCCACCAAAAGGTACCGTTAGAGGCACTAGGTCTGATACGCCCCTCTAGTAAACCTATCCCTGGGGCACCCTGCACCTTCACTGACGCAGGGAAGCATTACTGTGCAGCAATAATAAAGTCCCCTAAAACTTCCACCAAACCCACTTATCTTAGATATACTTATCAAGGCTCAGCACAAGTAGGAGAACTCAGAGCTATAATATACGCCCTTCTCTACTGTCAAAATAGTCCAGTCAATTTATTCTCAGATAGTGCTTACGCGGTGCATACGGCAAAAAATATAGGGTATTCCACCTTAAGAGTTAAAGATACCCCGCTAGATCAGAGCCTCCAACTCCTAAAGGACATCCTAGAGAACCGTAAACAGCCCTGGTATATCCAACACTTACGGTCTCATACTGGCCTACCAGGCCCACTTTCCCTAGGCAACGCAGAAGCGGACAAGCTAGTTCTTACCCTACAACCCATAGAAGAGGCCAGACTCCTACACACAAAATTTCATATGTCAGCCTCCTCTCTCCATAAGCTCTTCCCCCATCTGCCCCTAGCTCAGTGCAAGCACCTCATACGTGCTTGCCGATCCTGCGGCCCTCTACTACCCCTCGGGGCTTTACAACCCAGAGGGGCCAATCCCCGAGGACTACAGCCCAATGCCATATGGCAAGCGGATGTCACACATGTCCCAGCATTTGGCAAATTGAAATATGTCCACACAGTCATAGATACTTGCTCAGGAGCTACGTTCGCCCAGGCCCAAACGGGGGAAAAAGCCAAACATAGCATTGCCACCTTCAAGGCTGCCTTTCTCATCCTTGGATTCCCGTGGGAGGTAAAAACTGACAATGGGCCATGCTACACCAGCACTCTATTTCAAGACTTCTTCAAATCACACGACATCAAGCATACCATGGGCATCCCCTACAACCCCCTGGGACAGGCAATTATTGAAAGACTACACAGGGAACTCAAGGCCCAATTGATTAAAGAAAAAGGGGGAGTGATAGGGAGAAATCCTCATACACTGCTAACCCAAGCCTTAACTACCCTCAATTATTTTCATTTTGATGAGCATGGATTAACCCCTATGTATAAACATTGGGGAGGACTCCGGGACATACCAACACCTCTTCCTTTGGTCCGGTGGAGAGACCCACTCACTGGAGCCTGGAAAGGCCCCAACCCACTCTTAACCCAAGGGAGAGGGTTTGCTTGTATTTTTCCAGAAGGCGACAAAAGTCCCGCGTGGATCCCTGCTCGTGACGTCAAACCCTACACCATCAGCGATGAGCCGTAGATCACCACCATCGCCCCCCATGGAGGAAATGGAGGATCTGACCATAGAAGAGAACCAGCCCCAATGGTGGAGACAACCTAGACACCGATGAGCCCACCCAATCACCTGGGGTGACATCAAGGCTCAACAAGACCAAGCCGCGTGCATGGCACCAGAGGGGAACCCGTCTGCAGGAACGTTATTCTTATTAATGTGTGCTATCATCACAGCTAATAGCACGGGTGCGCACAGATAAGAACTGTGGACTGTGATACCTCACCCTGGCGTTCTCATGCCAGTTGGTGTAGACAGTACCCAGTTTCCAGTGGCACATGCCTCTGCTACTCCTTTTACCCATCTATAAGGCCACCCTTCTATATCTTTCTGAGTAGTGACAACTCCTTTGCTTTGGCGCTAATTAAAAAGAAAGGGGGAGATGTACGTACAGCTCGGGAAGTATGTCTCAGCGTTGCGGTTGATGCAATGGTGTGAGCACACTCTACCATGACATGCTTCCTCGGCACACCAGGAAGTAGCAATGCCCGCCTGAATGAACTCCTAGAGCCACGTGCACAGTACCCCAGCCTTTCAGCCATTGGTCGCCTGTAGCAATGTGTCTCCCTCTGATTGGTCCCCTCATGCTATATATACCCCTGTAGTTCCACAATAAAACGGATCTGCATCACTGAACCTGGTCTCCAGAGTCATGCATGCAGACACCCTAGCGCGTTGGGGCTCCATCGTCCTCACCCCCGAGGGACCCCCTGCTTCATTTACCATATTTTGTTGATTTTATTTATTTATTATTATTTTTAAAATATATATTTTTTTTTACTTTAGAGAGGAAGGGACATAGAGGGAGAGAAACATCAATAATGAGAGAGAATCATTGATCGACTACCTCCTGCAAACCTCACACTGGGGATTGAGCCTGCAACCCAGGCATATAACTAGGTTTCAGAGCAGACTGTGACTTCCTAGTTCATTGATTGATACTCAACTACTGAGCAACACTAGCTAGGCATATGTTGTTGATTTGCAAATGTGCAATAGGCCACATTTAAAATCATTTGAAATCCAAATACAGTGCTAATAATAACGCACATGGCCTTCATCTACTCTGTGTAGGACAAGGGTCCGCAAACTTGCTGTGTAAAGGGTTTGATAGCAAATGGTTTGGGCTCTGTAGACAATCCCATCTTGGTCATAACTACTCAACTCTGCCATTGTAACATGCAAGTAGCCAAAGACAATGTGTAAATGAATGTACATGTCTGCCTTCCAGTGAAACAGTAATTGTGGACACCAAACATTAATTATGGACACCAAAATGTTAATTTCATATTATGTTTATGTATCAAAAATATTCTTTTCATTGTTTCCTAACCTTTAAAAAGTGAATAAAAATAATTCTTATCTCATGTGACATATATAAACAGGCAATAGTCCAGATTTCACCCACTGAGTATAACATCCTGACACCTGGTATGCAGATAATATAATGACATACCCTCCTTTATGACATCTATAAAAATTATTTCCTTCTTTAATATAAAACATTTAATAAAATAAGTCAAAAATTAAAGGCTCAGATATTCTACATGATGATGAGCAAACCAGTGACCTAATGAAAAATTCTGGCTCTCGACAGTGACTTGGTCAGAATGCAGAAGTGTCCTGTGTTGAAGTTATTCTGCAGGGACAGACTGTCAGGAAGCAAGGAGCCCAGGGTGGCCTCCTGGTACAGCACAGAGGCGCCACCAGGTGGCGCAGCAGCAGCAAACGCGCCTGGCAGGCCATCCTGGCAGATCTGGCCACAGGCTCCCACATGGGTGAGGGGGCCAAGCCTGGAGACCGCAAGTCACAGGCCCCGCTGGGCTTCCTGGCTCGCGCTGCTGCCTCGCTTGGGTCCACCAGGGTCCCGCAGGCGGAGGAGCCGTTGGAGGCAGAGCCCAGCTGGTGTGGATGTCACCCCTGCCACCAGACCAAATGCATCTGCCTGGAGTCCAGGCCACCATTCTGCAGGCACTCCTCTCCTGCATGTGGACAAGATCCACTTGCTCATCTGAGGGAGGAGCTGGAGCTGAAGCTGGTGAGGGGCAGTGCTGGGCCAGACCACCTTTCTCAATGTCACCAAGGTGATGCCCTCCTGCTCACCTGCCCAGTGACGCCGGCATAAAAGCCTACTCGAACCCTGCCCCCCACGCCCTCCTCTGTGCAACTGAGTGCTGGTTACAGTCTACTGGCACCTCCCAGGTGCTGGGACTTGGAGTGTCCCACGTGGTGGTGGCTGTTGTTGGGGGGAAGGGCTCATTCCAAGGGTGAACTTGGGCTTGTCAGGTATTTAAAACTCTTGGAGGATTGGGGTTTCCCTGGGTCTTGCTCTGTGGGGGCAGCCAAGGAGTCGCTTTCCTGAAGAATGGGACTTGGAGAGCCCCTGGGTCCTGGGAGAAAGCAGAAGAGTGAAGAGGCTCCATCAAGTCGCCACCTGGGACCAAGAGCCCCAGTGAGAGACCAATAGCCCCAGTGTGGGCACCTTCCCTGTGCAGGGCTGGACCCCTGTCATTCTGGGGCAGGTTGCATGTGCTCCCTGGACCTGGAGGAGTGGTGGCTGCTGAGCTGACAGGAGGCAGCTGGGGACAGAGTTCCAGCCAGACCCCAGCAGGGCCCCCTGTCTATTAAGCCAAGCAGTGAGGGGTCCTGCATCTCCAGGGCTTGTGTCTCAAGCCAGGGGACAAGACGGATCTGTAGTCCCCAGAAAGTTAACTATCTGGTCAAATAGGGTGTGTGTATATATGTGAGTGTGTGTGTGTGTGTGTGTGTGTGTGTGTGTGTGTGTGTGTGTTGGGGGGCAGGGGAGCTGAGGGGTGTGGGAGACTGTGGAGAGGAGAGCTGAGAGAAGGGAATGGGCAGGGGCAGAGCTTATTCCAGCCCCTAGGATTGTGAGTCTAGGAGAGAAGTCACCATGTGAGCCCATTAACAACTTGGTATTTATTCAGCAGTGACTTGAGTGCAAGGATGATAATTAAATAGTGGTTGGTTGGGTGGTTGGGTGGGAGGTTGGTTGGTTTGGTCTCAGAAGAAATAAGTGGTAGAGACAATCATCAGTCTTTCCTTAGAGCCCAGCAGTGGTCTGATGTGTCTTGGCTGGTAGGGCCTGTCCTCCTCAGGCTGAGTTTGGAAGTGTTCTTCGAGAGATGGCAGCTCTTCTCCCACCTGTGAGCTGAGGCTGGCATCCTTGCTGCCTAGCAGGCTGGCAGTCCAACGGGCTTAGTGGCAGGAATGATTCACACACAGCTCCCTTTTTCACTGGAGAGAATAGGTGACATGTGGCTCTCAGTCCTTGCACTAAGCTAATGTCAGGATGGGGCAGACCCTACATGGAAGTATTTCAGCTTCACAAACCATTTGAGTGAGTTAAATAACACCTATTATGTTTGTTTGTTTTTAACTTTTAAGGCAGAAGAAACAGCCACAATTTAATTTGATGTTTACAAGAGTTGATTTTTACCCAAAGAAAATTAATTGGCTTCAGCTGCAATTGATGTTTTAAAAAGATAATGCTAAGTTTACTATTTTGGGTTATAGGACAGTTACTAAGAAATGTTTAATTGTATCTACCAAACTGTTATAGGATAAGTTTTATAGAGATTGTATATTTTTGAAATGAGGAGTATTATAAAAATGTGTTTACATTTTATAAAGTTTTGTACCATGAAGTTTAATCCAAGGAAAAGCTTATTATTGCTGTGATATTTAGGAAGATTGTAGAAATCTGAACCTACAATTACTTTTTTAAGACTTTGTAGAAACCTTAAGAGGTCTAATTTTACCCTCATCCTATAGATGCAGCTAGGAGACCCAGAAAGGGTAAGTGAAATCTCCAAGACCACAAGCTAATTAATAGCAGAGATCAAATGAGAACCCAGGGCCAGTGCTCCTTCTACTTTGCCTATCAGCCTCTGTAGACCCAGTTGAGGTTAGAGCCATAGAGCTGTGACTTAGGAGATTTTAATTCTTTAAAAATCTTTTATGTATACATATGCTCCTCTTATGAGTCTTGATAGTATTATTTAATTACTAGATGCCAGCTGCATGAATTCATGCACATTGAAAGGAAATTAATTAGAAGAAATATTTTAATATCGCTATTCGCCTTTTCTCTATAATAGAAGTGTCAATCATATTCAAGATCATCAATGACAAATGGAAACATATGCGACTGGTGCCAGTGAGAGCCGTATTTTATAGAGAGGAAATCCAGGCACAGAGACTCAAGGTCAACTGCCTGGTTGTAGAGTTAATAAAAATCAGGGCTGGAAGTTAATCCCATGTGTCTCTAATACAGCGGTTCTCAACCTGTGGGTTGCAACCCCTTTAGAGGTCGAATGACCCTTTCACAGGGGTCACCTAAGACCATCCTGCACATCAGATATTTACATTACAATTCATAACAGTAACAACATTACATTTATGAAGTAGCAATGAAAATAACTTTATGGTTGGGTCACAACATGTGAAACTGTATTTAAAGGGCCAGAAGGTTGAGAACCACTGCCGAACAAGTTCTGTCTTTGAATGTTAGGCTCTGCTGCCTTCTAGAGCTTAGAATGGGGGATGCGTACCCATTAGGACGGGCTCGATACTATTGTAGTAACAAACAGCCCCAAAGCTTCCTGAAAATGAAACGAAAACTTCTCTTGCAAACCTTCGCCTCACCTTTTCTGTTGCCTTTAGGAACAAACAGGCCCAGGATTCGGAATCCTCTCAGCTCAGCCACACCAACCAAAACCTTACATGGCGGCATTGCAGCCTGTCACCCTCTTTCACCCCGCCACACTGTGCGTCACCCACCAGAGAGTTACTGTTTTGGATTCTGCAACCTGGCCTGCAGGACCGGACTGCGACCACACCTGAGGCTGGAGGGTAAATGGGTGAGGCTGAGTTGAACTCTGTAAGCAAAACGAAGTCTCACAGACACACAGGCCTCAATCCCGGCTGTTGCAGCTCATCAAGGCTCAGACACACCCCTGCACAGCGGGGACACTATGCCTGATGCCTCGTCCTAACTGGACTCTGAGTGTTGGAGCCTCAGTCCATGTTAACAGAACAGAGAGCTCAAATGACCATGAGGAGAAAGAAGCAGAAAGTCAATAGTACCTAATAATGTGCTGGTCCTGTGCTTTCACTGGCTAAACCTGGCCATCATTAGGCGCATTGCCCTTTGGGTAACCTACTGTTCCAGGCCACACAGGTGGCATCAGGATCCCAGTCACTCACAGGCCATTGCTAATATTGGTTTTGAGGTGCCTGAACAGTGTTGGGAAACAACAATTTCAGGTTTTGGGAGATGGTCACAGGTTTCTGGGAAGTGTTATCTGCAACTGATCTCTTGTTTTGAGATATTTTTTAGATTTAGTGAAGCTCAGTATCATTACTGAGGTGAAAGGTATTATTTCAATTATTCCTGAAGTCTACAAATGTAAAAGAATTTTTAAAAAATTATTTTAGTGCGAATTTTAGAGAGAGAGGAAATGAGACAGAGAAATACCAAACGGCTGCCTCCTGCATTCTCCCCAACCAACCCTCTGGGCATCCAGCCAGGCAACGTGGCTTATGCCCTCACCAGGAATGGAACAGGCAACCTGCCCGTGCATGGGATGATGCTCAACCAACTGAGCCATCCTAGCTGTCATATTTTTTTTATCTTTAACATAAAACCATCCTATTATTAAGAGAAAAACCAGGTTGTGAGAGAATATCCGTATAGCATCCTGTTCATTTAAAAACAAAATTTGGCCGAAACCGGTATGGCTCAGTGGATAGAGCGTCAGCCTGTGGACTGATGGGTCCCGGGTTCGATTCCGGTCAAGAGCATGTACCTGGGTTGTGGGCACATCCCCAGTGGGGGATGTGCAGGAGGCAGCTGATCGGTGTTTCTCTCTCATCGATGTTTCTAGCTCTCTATCTTTCTTCCTTCCTCTCTGTAAAAAATCAATAAAATAACTTTAAAAAAAATAAAAACAACATTTGAAAGGATATATAGTCCCACAAGTTGACATCTCATACACTCTTAGGCTGTCTGTAGTCAGTACACGCTGTGATGCCATGGAGCTCACAGTCACTGAACGTTTACTGCGTGTGCCAGGCCCCGGGTTCAATGTTTCACCTGCATTATTATTTCATTTAATTCTCTCCGTAACCTGAGATGGTTTGTCCATCTAGTTTATACAGAGTTAATCAAGGTTCAGAGACTCAAGGTCAACTGCCTGCTTTAGAGTTAATACAAGGCAGGGCTGTTAATCAAACTCATGTGTCTCCAATAAAAGAGTTTTGGCTTCTAATGTTACTTCTGCCACCTCCTATCTTCACAATGTGAATATTCCCTCATAGTCTGCTTTACCTTTTATGTGATATTTTAAAGTTAAAACTATAATAAACTCCTGGCTATAGTGGTTCATTTGGTTGAGTGTGGTCTCCTGCATGGAAAGATCACCAATTTTATTCCTAGTGAGGGCTTGCAGGGATTGGGAGCTCCACGCTTGGTAGGGGACATGCAGGAGGCAGCTGATTGGTGTTTCTCTCTCTCCCTCACCCTTCTTCTATCCCTAAAAGTCCATTGATTTATGTCCTCTTAGAATTGTAGTCTTCAGAAATAATTGAAATAATACTTGTCACCCAAGGGAGGATTATGAGCTTCACAGTATGTGAAATATGAGATAAGTTGCAGAGAACATGCCCCCAAAAAGCTGTGACCTGCCACCAAAACCCAAAATTGCCTAACGCTGGTTGGTTTTGCCAATGAAAGCCCAAGACAGGCAAATTATATGGGTGCTCCTTGGTTTGGGCATGACTTCTGGTGTCTCTTATCTGGTGGTCATTTTGACGACTTTGGTCTGGCCAAAGAGTCAGAGGCTCCAGCAGTAGGAGTCATAAGTAGGAGGAGGCCTAAGCAGTGGTCTGAGGCTGGTTGAGTGAAAATAGGCTGGAATCGGTGCCTTGTGTCTTCCAGACTCCTCTCTACTACAGAGTTCAACTCAGCCTCACTCAATTTAAATACCCAGCTTTGGCTGAGGGCATCTGTCCAGGCCTTCAGCTGAAGTCCCAGCATCCAGAACAATGAGTCACTCACTGGTGGGTGACACACAGTGGGATGGGGTGGAAGAAGGTGACAGGCTGAAAAACACCGTGAATAGACATGATGGTATAACTGATCAGGGAGGATTCAAGAAACCTGGGCCTGTTTCGTGTGTAAATGCAAAGATGAGGCAGTTTTACATGAGCAGTTTTACTTTCATTCCCAAGAAACTGGGGTCATCCCTGGTGATGAACAAAAGAAGAACATTACTCTTCCTATCATGAATTTCTCCATCTTAGTTTGTGGTACTTCCATACCTCCAGCTGCTAAAACCAAACCTTCATGTCATCTCTGACTTTTTCCACTCTCTCTTCCTCAAACATAGAAAGTCCAAGTGGACATGCCTAAAACACAGATCCAGAATCTAACTGTTCCTTCCACCTGCACGGACATCAAACTGTCACCATCATATTCTTTATGACTATCACAGATGCTTCCTTCCTGGTCTTTCTACCAACTCCTGCACGCCCATATTGATCATCATGCTGCAGCTACAGGGAGTCAAATATGACCTGACTCTCATGCCTCACTGCTCCAATCTCCCATTGCTCCCATCACCTGCATATCAGACAACCATGTTGTCACAAAGCTCCTCTAGACCTGACTCCTGTCCCATTATTACCTGTTCCCATTCAAAAGAAAAGCATACCTGCAGGTCCCTGAACCAGCTCAGGCTTCACTCCAAGCCTTTGCACATTGTGCAACCAATGACTGGAAGGACCTCCTATATCTCATTTCATTGTTTAGCATAATCAAGGTCCAATTCGTACACCCCTAGACATGGACTTGGAATTCTGGGCTTGGTGTTACTTTAGGTCCCCAGGTCCACGGGCTACCCAAATGGCAGGACAGACCCAGGACACCACGACCTCAGAGGCCATGAGAGTGTGAGGTCCTGAAATAAGCTCCACAGATCAGTATCCCTTAAAGACTCTGCACTTGCAGGATCTGTGAAAAGAGAACGGTCTGTTGAGAGCCTGGCAACCATGGCCAGGATGCACGGGCTCATGCTGCTCAGTGCCATTGCCCAGCCGAGAGCCAGGTGACCTGAGGATGGTCTGCATTACCTCAGGGCCTTGGTCCTCAGTGCACACTCTTGCCAAGTCCATTGTCTTTCAAAGGACTGGGAATCTAATGCACCCCCTTCAGGTGTGTGAGATGATTCTCTTACCATTGTGAACACTGGCCAAGTCTGGGTGGATGTTTACCTGTTAAGGAAAGATCAGGGCCATTTGCTCTTAGTAGTTTGATAAATATCTACCACCTCCTTTACTCTCAAATCTTTAAGACACTCTCACCCACCAGAGGCTCACTTGGCTCAGCAGCCAGCAACCCTCCTGCTGGGCAGATAATCAGCCTGTGCAGAGGTCGCCCCACTCCCTCCCGGGGCAGCTCAATGGCGGAAGTACTTATTATAGGTAATAGTTTCCACCTTCCTTGATCATTAATTTTCTTGGAGCAAATGCCAACTCCTAGGTCAGATCCCACAATCACCAATAAAACAGAGCTTAGTCCATTCCACACTAACCATCGGACAGAGTGGCCACCAGCCTGGATTTGGACTGGTGAGTGCCTCAGAGTCATGCATGAGGAACCAGCACCACCTCCACCTGGCAACTGCTCTGGGCTTTTGCTGGCCCACACCCACCTGCCCAGCTGACACCTTGGCTCCCAGCCTTGACACCTGAGAGCAATCGGGCACAGCAACCACCTGAATCTGAAAGAGCCCCACCTCAACACCTGGCTGGAGGGTGCAGAGACCACAGGGGCTTGTCCAGGCCCAGAACTTCTCCTGGATGCTTTAGTTTTAGTTTCAGGGAGCACACTGACGTCATCATTCCTTGTGGGTGATTGTGTAGCTCACCCCATTTCCGCACCTGCTACACTGACAGTAACAGCACCTCCCCTGTGTCATCTCAGCCATGTCGTGCTCTGCCCTCATGAAACCCTGGCTTCTGGTCACTACGGGGTCCCTGGGCTGTGCGGGTGTTCACGTGTGCAGACTGACTGGGGGAATAAAACAAACATATTGGTTTTAGAGACCGAGATAAATGGGGAGAGTGAGAGAAAGATCAATTTGCTGTTCCACCAATTCTATACATTCTTTGGTTGATTCTTGTTGTCCTGACCGGGGATGGAACATGCACCCTAGGCATTATAGAGCTGAGGCTCTGACCCACTGTTCTATCCATGCATGGCCACATATATGTGGGACTTTAAGTCAAGTAACCCACTAACATGCTGGGGAATAGAGATATACAAAAACCACCATGATAATAGGTATGATGGAAGGCAAGAATAGGATTCATGGGGTTTTATAAGTGTTTTCTTTAGATGGGTATATTTCAGATAACCGATTACAAAGGCAGAATATGCCCTTGAAACAGTTATTCCATATGCCAACGAAGAAGCAATGAGGAGGGGAGGAGGAACTTGTGTTCAGGGCATGTATGGAACCACCAAAAGCATATGTTTAAAAAATGTACATTTAAGTCAATTGTACTTTAGAAAAACTTTTAATAATGTATAAAAATTGCCACTGCCCTTTTATTTTACTGAGTAATTATAAAAGGTCTTGAGCATATTTATTGCTACTGTATCAGTATGTTGGAAATAAAATATATGATGTTCTACTGAAATAATCTTATCATGTCCATGTTCAGTGCTACATTTTGGCAGTTTGACACTGACGATGATGAGAATATTTACACCAGGGAAAATGACAAATACTACAAACCTAGACTTCACTTAATGTATTATTGAAAGCTTAGACTTAAAAAAGAATGATGGGGAATGTAAGCAATGCAGATTAAACATATATTTATATGGTACAAGTTTATTTCAATGTACATATGATAAAAATTGAGAAAAACAATTTTGCTTCCAGTATTCAAAACCCATAGTTCCATACAGCAAAGAAGTCACTGGAGTCATTGAGGAATGAGTGAAAGACAAACATATGTGTTAGATACTGTGCTGCCCTCCTATTGGTTACAATAGTAAACCCATTTAAAAATAGGTAAACCATTCTGAACAGACCTTTAAACAAAGGAGATAAACACATTGTAAAAAAGTGCGTGAAAAAATGATCACCATCACAAATTCGTAGGGAAAAGGAATTAAATGAAAGTGGGCTAACATTATACTCATTTCCAGAGCTTGTATTTAAAAAATTGACCATTGTGATTGCTCTCAGGCTATGGAAGCACTGGGATTTTCATTACTGTGGGTGGTGGGAAGGCAAAAAGAACTACCATTTTAGACCACAGTTCCACATCTCTTAAAATGCAAAACATTCACCTACACTGCAACAGTTTGATAAGGAAAACATATAACTATATAAAGAAATGAATGCAAATATTCCCAGCAGATTTATTTCTATTACCTCAAACCTGAAAAATTAAAATCATAGAATGATCAATAGATAAAGTGGTTATCCATAGAACATTGTGGGGTGCGGTTATGGTGTTTTGGCCACGTTCAAGCCTCAGACTAATGAAAGGATAGGGTCCTCTCATTGCCACGTGCAAGTCCCAGCTGGAGGGCAGGGCCCTCCCAGCACAATCATAGCCAACGGCTGTGGTTGTAAGCTTGAACCTGTGGTCCGAACACGTAACCCCACGTGCCTTGTGGTTGAGTTCAGGTGCATATAGTTGAGTGAGGTTGGAACTCCTTAGAATGCTGTAAACAACATGATCACGCCTTTGCTTTGCCTCATGACATCTTCTATAAAATAAAGACAGGGCTTGTGGGTGCTGTCCTTGTCTCCTCATCATGGAGGCGGCGTCCCACGGAGACCCAGCTATTATTCTCTTGTCTGTCTTTCCTTAATCCTTCCCCCCACCCCACTCGGGATCACCCTTGGCCATGCTGACGTGGCACAGAACATGATACTACTCAGCAATAAAAAAATTAAGTATTCAAATAAGTATTAGGGTTGAGTCTCAAAATAACTGTGTAGCATGAGGAAAACCAGTATTTATTAAAAAGTACACAACTTACAGTGCAAATAAAGTTATGCAATATATAAAGTAATCTATTTTATATGAAGAAAAGTCAATGACTGCATTGAGAGCTGGAAAAGGCAGAAAGAGAGATTACAAAATGGTAGGAGGTAAATATAGGATGTGCCAAAAGTACATTTAGAGTCCTTGGTATGAAAAGAAATACAATAAATAAGAAATAATAATACAAGAATATACTCTGCCCTGGCCAGGATGGCTGAGTTGTTTGGGAATCATCCTGTGCAGTGAAAGGTCACTGACTCCATTCTAGGTCAGGACACATGTCCATCTCCATCCCCGGTAGGGGGCATGCAGAGTTATAAGATCAATGTATCTCACTCATCCTGTTTCTGTCTCCCCATCCCTCTGCTCTCCCATAAAACTGAATAGAATAAAAGTGATTTTTTTAAAATTTTTAAAAAGAATAACCTCCGTGTTTTGCTTACTCTTACTCACAACCATAAGACTATTTCTGCACTAGCATCTATATGAGTGACAGGTAAGTTTACTTCACATGTGACAGTTTCACAGCTTTATATGTGTGCCAAGGCTCACCAAATAGTAACATCAGAAAAGTGCTCTTTGTTGCATATCAGTTCTCATTTCCTGGAAGGAACAGCCTGGTGCCCCAGCTGCAAATATTGGCAAGCAGTGAGGAGTATTGCCATGGGAACCAGAGGGGGTGTTGTGCTATATGCCAGGTTCAGAGCTTGTAAGCCATATATATGCACACCTGCCTATTGTTGAGAGATGATACAGTGATCAATAGGAGTGAGATAGCACATATCAGTATCACCTGGGCTTGACTATCTACACTGGAATGGGGGAGGGAGAGAGAAAGATAGAAATACATAACAGAGATGGTGAATTAGAATTTTGGAAAAGAAGCAAATTAGAAAACAACCCATTCTCCTCATGGCATATTTGTTTTACCTTTGAGGTCTTGCATCTGGGAGAGAAACTGTGGGAGAAAAGTGTTGTGCAAAGAATTATGTGCAGCACCTAGTGCAAAGTGATGGCATCAGCACCATGAGATAGTGGTCAGAAGTGTGATGCCATGATTTTGGTGTATTGGAAGTCAATTTTGGGGACAATAAGGGTATTGCCGAACAAGACTAGTTCAAATCCCTCACAATCCCTTTATGGGCAACATTTTTTTTCTACCCTACGTTCCTGACACCCACTGTTATTGACAAGGGGCCGTGTGACTCCCATCTGAGGCCCAGAGCACAGGTATAATCTGTCTCCCCATCTGCCTTCATTGTGGTGGGAAGACACAGTATCAGTAGGAATATAAGGAGAGAATGATTTTGATGGGACCAAGACCATGTATGTTCTCTGACATGGAGAGTAGAGGGAACAGATAGATGTGAAGGGTGGGGAGTATGATGAACCTAAAATTTCAGAAGAGAAGCTAATCATAGACTGTACTGACCCCAGGATATGGGCTTTGAGGACGTGGCCATTGTCTTCTCTCAGGAGGAGTGGGAGCTCCTTGATGAGGTTCAGAGACTTCTGTACTGCAAAGTGATGCTGGAAGGTTTTGCTCCTAGATCATCTGTAGGAGAGACCTTCACATCTCTGCTGGTGTCCTGAAGTGATGTCCTCTCTTCCTTTAGTCTCAAGACATGGCCTTTTGTCTACCACAGCCAGGCCATGTGTTCTGATAATTTCCCCCACTGTTCTGTCAAATGTGCTCTGGCTGCCAGTGCTGAGCTGTGTGGAGAGCCCTGAGCAATGGCTCCACAAACACCCCTAACACCAATTGCCTCAGAAAGTGCAGGGAGTGTCTGGGAGTCAGGAGTTTTGCAGACAGCTTCCTGGGTCCCACCTGCTTTTCTCCTCTCTGAGAGGGTGACTATGTCCAGATCATGGCTTCCCCTTCAGCCCCCTTCCTCTAACTGAGGCCTCTTGTGACTGCTTATGCCAGGTTATGTGCTTTACTCACATGAATAATGGTGTCTCCTTGTAAGACCCTCCTTCAATTGTTTGTAACATTCTCTTTCCTGAATACTACTGTGAGCTGAATTGCTCTAGGCCACTGCTGACTGCTCACCTGTTATCTTTCATTAATACTTGGAATATTTAGGTTTTGCATATTGGTAGAATAGAAGATGCATGAAAAACCCTGGTTTTCTCACAGGGTGAACATGCAAGCTGGTCTCAGGAGAGGTCTGGCCCTGACGGCTGACAACAGCTTGCTGGATATGACAACAGCGGTGTTCAGATCATACCAGGAACCAGCTTTTCAAACAGTGATTAGGTGCAGGCACCACTGGCTACACCTCACTTCTACCTTTTCTTTCCCATACGTTTCACTTTCTGATTTGTCATTTCATCTGGGGCTTTCTGGATTTGGGCTATGTTCACCTTTGTGGCATCTTCCCATCACCTGTTCCTCTGCACTGCTCTCTCTGCAGTATTCTCTAATATTGACCAGGATATTTTTATGAGGCGCACTTACATGCTTAAGTAGTCCTTGAACACCAGCCACTCATTAGTTGAATTTTACTTGGAACAGACATAACCAGCCTCTGCACAGCGTGCCCATGTCACCAGCAGACAAGCCATGTTGTGAGCAGAAGAATGACCTGGAGATCCTGCTACTCATCCATGTGGTGCTTGCCATTTCTGCATCATATGTCTGGAGAGGTCTTCCTTGTTTTGTGATATTCAGTAGCTCAGAACTTCACAACAGCATCTTATTCATTCTCCCTGCAGATCTTTGTTTTTTTTCTCTTACAATTGCATCAAACCTACATGTTATATACCACACACTTTTTAATGAGACTCTCCCTGCCACCAAAATCACCACTGACTTCATCATTCCTCTGTTTTCAGGTTGTTGGCATAAAACAGATGATAAGGAGGCCTGTTCTGAGCATAGTGTGTCTTTTCAAGGAGACTCGTGGACAGGGCTTCTAAGAGAGTTCCAGCAACCCAGGAGTAAGCGGTGTTCCTCAGTGTTAAAAGACACTTTGCACCTGACTGACTTACAACAGCAGACTTTGAGCAGAAAGCCTTCTTTAGTGTCGCCTGTAGGAGGGACTTCTGTTTCAGGGCAAACCCTCAGCAGCAGCAGAGGGACGCCAGTGGAGTGAAGCCCGGGAAAGAATACACGCACCAGGCCTTTTTTGAGATCTGGTGCAGCTTCTACTTCCCTTGGATGCCTTCAACCAGTACAGAGGCTGGTAAAGACATGCGAACCATCTCAGATCTCCAGCACCAGGCCACTCTTTTTTCTTTTTCTTAATTGACATTACAAGATAGGTAATAAGGATTTATTTTTTTCAATTTTTTTTATTGATTAAGGTATTATATATGTGTCTTTATCCCTCCATTTCCCCCTGCACCCTCCCACTCATGCCCTCAACCCCCTGTTGTCTGTGTCCATTGGTTATGCTCATATGCATGCATGCAAGACCTTTGGTTGATCTCTCCCCCTTACTCAATTCTCTGAGGTTTGACGATCTGATCAATACTTTTCTGTCTCAGGATCTGTTTTTGTTCATCAGTCTATGTTGCTGCCTATATTCCATAAATGAGTGAGATCTTGTGATATTTCTCTTCCTCTGACTGGCTTATTTCACTTAGCATAATGCTCTCCGGTTCCATCCATGCTGTTGCAAATGGTAAGAATTTCTTCTTTTTTACCACAGCGTAGTATTCCATTGCATAGATGCACCACTGTTTTCTAATCCACTCATCTGCTGATGGGTACTTAGGCTGTTTCCAAATCTTAGCTATGGTAAATTGTGCTGCTATGAACATAGAGGTGCATTTATCCTTCCTGATTGGTGCTTCTGGTTTCTTGGGATATAATCCTAGAAGTGGAATCACTGGGTCAAATGGGAATCCATTTTTAGTTTTTAATGGAAATGCCATACTGTTCTCCACAGTGGCTGCACCAGTGTGCATTCCCACCTGCAGTGCACGAGGGTTCCTTTTTCTGCGCGTCCTCACCAGCACTTGTCATTTGTTAATTTGTTGATGATAGCCAGTCTGACAGGTGTGAGATGGTACCACATTATCATTTTGATTTGCATCTCTCAGATGATTAGTGACTTTGAGCATGTTTTCATATGTCTCTTGGCCTTCCATATGTCTTCTTTCGAAAAGTATCTGTTTAGGTCTGTTGCCCATTTTTTTGACTGTTTATCTTCATTTTGTTAAGTTGTATGAGTTCCCTGTAAATGTTGGAGATTAAACCCTTATCAGTGATAACATTGGCAAATATGTTCTCCCATGCAGTGAGCTTTCTTGTTGTTTCATTGATGGTTTCTTTAGCTGTGCTTTCGAAAGCTTTTATTTTGATGTAATCCCATTTGTGTATTTTCTGTTTAGTTTCCATTTGGCTAGGACAGTGGTTGGCAAATGCATTAGTCAACAGAGCCAAATGCAAATGTCAACAGTACAATGATTGAAATTTCTTTTGAGAGCCAAATTTTTTAAAACTTAAACTATATAGGTAGGTACATTGTTATTAACTTAACTAGAGGCCCAGTGCACAAAAATTTGTGCACTCGGGGGGAAGGGGAGGTCCCTCAGTCTGGCCTGTGCCCTCTCGCAGTCTGGGACCACTCAGGAGATAACACCCTGCTGGCTTAGGCCTGCTCCCGGGTGGCAGAGGGCAGGCCCAATCCCTAGGTGCAGCCCCTGGTCAGGCTCAGAGCAGGGCCGATTGAGTTGGGGTGCCACCCCCTGTCATGTACAGAGCAGGGCGAATCAGGAGGTTGCGATGCCACCCCCAGTCACGCTCAGGGTAGGGCCGATAGGGGGGTTGGGACACCGCCCCCTGTCACACTCAGGGCAGGGTTGATGGGGAGGTTGCGGTGCCACCCCCTGTCATGCACAGAGCAGGGCCAATCAGGGGGTTGAGGAGCTCCCCGCTGTCACTCAGAGAGTAGGGCCGATAGGAGAGTTGGGGCACCGCCCCCTGTCACACACAGAGCAGGGCGGATCAGGGGGTTGGGACACCACCACTCTCACACTCAGGGCAGGGCCGATGGGGAGGTTATGGCTCTACCCGATCACACACACAGAAGGGCCCATGGGAGGGGTGGGGGTTGTGGCGCTGCACTCTATCACCCACAGAGCAGGGCCGATCAGGGGGTTGGGGCGCCACCACTCTCACACTCAGGGCAGGGCCGATGGGGAGGTTATGGCTCTACCCTGTCACACACAGAGCAGGGCCGATCAGGGGGTGGGGCGCCGCACCCTGTCACACACAGAGCCGCAGGGCAATCAGAGGTTGGGGAGCTCCCCCGTATCAGGCACAGAGGAGGGCAGATCAGGAGGTTGGGGTGCCTTCACCTATCACGAACAGAGCAGGGTGGATAGGGAGGTTGTGGCCCCACCCCGTCACACACAGAGCCGCAGGGCGATCAGGGGGTGTGGGCACTGCCCCCGTCACGCTGATCCCAGTGCCGCGAGGCCTCGTGGCTCTGCTGATCCCGGTGCTGGGAGGCATATTACCCTTTTACTATATAGGATAGAGGCCTGGTGCATGGGTGGGGCTGGCTGGTTTGCCCTGAAGGGTGTCCTGGATCAGGGTGGGGGTCCCCACTGGGGTGCCTGGCCAGCCTGGGTGAGGGACTGAGGGCTGTTTGCAGCTGGTCACACACCCTTCAGGGTAGGGGTCCTCACTGGGGTGCCTGGCCAGTCTGGGTGAGGGGCTGAGGGCTGTTTTCAGGCTGGCAGGTGACAGAAGCTCCCAACTGCTCCTTTTTTTCTTTTCTTTTTTTAATTCTGTGCCAGCTTTAGCTCTGAGGCTCCAGCTCTTAGGCCTCCGCTGCTGAAAGTAGGTAATCGAAACAATGTATAACTCCAGCTCTGACTCCAGCTCTGAGATCCCAGCTCGCTGAAAGCTGGTTTCTGGGGTTTTTTTAGCTTCTATATTTGTTAAAGTGTTTCAAACTGCAGGCTCAGAGGCCTGCAAGGCAGGCGGGGAACGTTGGTTTCCTCGTCACTGAAGCAAGCAAGCCTCATGTTCAGTTTAAGCTGCCTGGCTGCTGGCCGCCATCTTGGCTGGAAGTTAATTTGCATATCTCGCTGATTAGGCAATGGGAAGGATAGCAGTTGTACGCCAATTACCATGTTTCTCTTTTATTAGATAAGGATTAGGGTACTCCTAAGCGGGCCTTTGCAAAAACTGTCCTCAATCTGAATGAGGTACGTTTACTGAGGTCGACCCCTTCCAACTTTCACATCCATACTCGTCTTGTATACTTGTTTCCTCTATCTCCTTTCATTCATCCTCTCTATATGTCCAAACTGTCTCAACATACCTTTCTCAATCCTAGACACTACATCTTCTTTCACCCAAAAAGTTCCCTAAAATTAACTTAATAAACTTTAGTTAAAGTTTTAAGTCAACTGCGCACTGTACATGCGCGCCCGCACATGGTATTTTATGGAAGAGCCACACGCAAGGGGCCAAAGACCCGCATGTGGCTCAGGAGCCGAGGTTTGCCAACCACTGGCCTAGGAGCTGTATCGGTGAAGAAATTGCTTCAGCATATGTCTGAGATTTTGCTGCCTGTGGATTCCTCTAATATTTTTATGGATTCCTGTATTATTTTTAAGTCCTGTATTTATTTTGAGTTTATTTTTGTGTATGGTGTAAGTTGCTGGTCTAGTTTCATTTTTTTTTGCAAGTATCTGTCCAATTTTCCCAACACCATTTATTGAAAAGACTGTCTTGACTCCATTGTTTGTCCTTGCCTCCTTTGTCAAATATTAATTGGGCATAGTGGTTTTGGTTGATTTCTGGGTTGTCTATTCTAGTCCATTGATCTATATGTCTGTTCTTATGCCAGTACCAAGCAGTTTGGGGAACATTGGCTTTGTAATACAGCTTGATATTTGGTATTGAGATCCCTGCTACTTTGTTTTTCTTTCTCAGGATTGCTGCAACTAATCGGGATCTTTTTTTATTCCAGATGAATTTCTGGAGAGTTCGTTCTAGGTCCGTGAAATATTCCATTGGCATTTTAATGGGGATTGCATTGAATCTATAGATTGCTTTGGGTAGTATGGACATTTTAATGATGTTGATTCTACCAATCCATGAGCACCGGTATGTTCTTCCATCTGTTTCTGTCTTCCTCTATCTCTCTTTTCATTGTCCTGCAGTTTTCCGAGTACAGGCCTTTTATGTCCTTAATTGAGTTTAGTCCTAGGTATCTTAATTTTTTTGGTGTGATGGTAAATGGGATTGTTTTTTTGGTCTCTCTTTCTGTAAGTTCACTATTGGTATATAGAAATGCCATAGATTTCTTGGCATTAATTTTGTATCCTACTATATTGCCAAATTCATTTATTAAGTCTAATAATTTTTTGATGGGAGTCTTCAGGGTTTTGTATGTACTATATCATGTCATCTCCGAATAATGACAGTTTTATGTCTTCTTTTCCAATTTGGATACCTTTTATTTCTTCTTCTTGTCTAATTGCTATGGCTAGCACTTCCAGAACTATGTCAAACAGGAGTGGTGAAAGTAGGCATCCTGTTCTTAGGTGAAATGGTTTTAGATTTTGCCCATTCGGTATGATGTTGGCTGTAGGTTTGTCATATAAGGCTTTTATTATGTTGAGGTATGATCCCTCTATTCGCATTTTGCTGAGGGTTTTTTTTTATTATTATCAAGAATGGTGTTGGAGTTTTTCAAATGCTTTTTCTGCAACAATTGATATGACTATGTGATTTTTATCTCTCAATTTGTTTATGTGATGTATCATGTTTATTGATTTGCAGATATTGTACCACCCCTGTATTCCTGGGAGAAATCCTACTTGGTCATGTTGTATGATCTTTCTGAGGTAATGCTGGATCTGATTTGCTAGAATTATGTTGAGGATTTTGGCATCTATGTTCATGAGGGATATTGACCTATAATTCTCTTTCATTGTGTTGTCTTTATCTGGTTTTGGTATTAGGGTAATGCTGGCTTCATAGAATGAGATTGGAAGTGTTCCTTCCTCTTGAATTTTTTGGAAGAGTCTGAGAAATATAGGTTTTAATTCTTACTTGAATGTTTGATAAAATTCCCCTGTGAAGCCATTTGGCCCCAGGCTTTTGTTTGCTGGAAGCTTTTTCATGACTGCTTCAATTTCTTACAAAGTTATTGGCCAACTGAGATTTTTAGATTCTTCCTGATTGAGCTTTGGAAGGTTGTGTTTTTCTAGGAATATGTCAATTTCTTCCAGGTTGCCTAGCTTGTTGGAATAGAGTTGTTCATAGTATTTTTTAACAATCCTTTGCATTTCTGTGGGGTCTGTTGTTATTTTGCCTCTTTCATTTTGGATTTTGTTTATTTGGGTCCTCTCTCACTGAAGGGGGTGTAAGTTCCCTCTCTAGAAAAGTCTGGTAGAATCTATTTAAAAATACAGATGCTTTTCCCACTGTTTGCATTGTTTTGAGAGAATCTAGTGAATAAGTACAAATTATATAAGGAGCTTTATTGCACAGTTATTTGCAATGGCAAAACCCTGGAAACCACTTCTATTTTCATCAATAGGAAATTAGTTGAAGAACTATGGTATCTGTGCTATGAAATATCATGTACCTCTTAAAAATAAAGATGTGTGTGTGTGTGTGTGTGTGTGTGTGTGTGTGTGTGTGTTGAACTGGAGGGATGGCCATGATGTGTTATTAAGTAGAACAAAGTAGTAAGTGGAAAAAGCAAGTTACTGGGTATGTGTAAAATAGTGTCCCATTTTTCACTTACAGAAGAAAAACTGCTATACAAATATATAAATCTACACATGCACACATGTATGAAAGAAGAAACACATATATATATTTATGTAAAAATCTGGAATAATACCCACACGCAAAAACTATTAACATTGGTGAGTATGAAGGAGAGGGATTATAGAGAGGACAGGGAAAATTAACTGTTTGTATATCTTCTTGTTTAGTTTGGCTTTTTTCAGTGATTCTGCATTATTTTTATAATGTAAGAAATATAATAAAAATATTTTAACTGAACATGAAATATTCTGACCCTGTACTATCAATAAGTTAAATAATATTATCAACACCATATTTTTTCCTTTTTAAAAAATTGAGATAAAATTGACATGTAACATTGTATTAGTTTTGGGTATACAACTTAATGATTTGATATTACATGTTTTGCAAACAATCACTACAATAAGTCTAGTTAATAGCCATTACCACACAGTTATAATTTTTTTCTTGTGGAAAATACCATACTAATTAAATCATCAATTTATTCATTCACTAATTCACCCCATGGGCTCTGCATCCAGTTGATCCATATTCAGTGATGCCTGACATATGCTACATTGTAGGGCACAGCAGGGAACAAAACAGAGCCAGATGCTGCCTTCAAGGTCTACAAGGTAGAACAGGTATTAAACTAGTAAAGCATATGAACCGATTGTGAAGAGGCCACAGAATAAAAACAGGGGATCCTGTGAGAAAATCCTAGGGTGCCTATGAAGCTGCTTGGACCGTGTGACCAGGAAAGTCACTGAGAAGAACACGCATAAGCTGGGACCCAAAGGTTGGGATGTACCCAAGACTTGGCCAAGAGCTGAGAGGAGCATGGCCCACTCCTCAGGGGGAGGCAGGCTGTAAGGAGCATCTGTTTGAGGTGCACAAGGGATCCGAAGAAGGTCAGCGTGTCTGGAGGCCCCTGAGCAAGGGCAGGTGGAGTGAGATGAGGTCAGAGAGAGGGCGGGATCCCGCAGAGCTATGTGTGCCAGGGAGGAGTTTGGCTCTGGCTGTGAAGGACACAGAAAAGGGTGTCACTCCCAGAGGACTGCCAGGACAGAAGTTATGTTATGAGGCAGGTGCCAGTGACACAGCCCCCAACTCTGAGGGCCCCAGCCAAGTGGTAGGGACATCTGAGCAAGTCACTGTGGTGTGGTGCTGACCGAGGTCGAGGGCACAACCCCTTGTCTCCTGAGGGACATCTCCATCGCGTGCCCACCACCACTTTGAGCCCAGCACCATGGCACAGATGTCCTTCATTGCAAATTATTAGAAGATAAACCCTCCCTCAGTCCTCTGTCCTGGCGTTTCTCACACGGAGCAATGACTTACAGTTTGAAACTATAAATACAAGATTTTATTAAAGAGCAGATCTTTCTTTCGCCTTTGTACCACAGTCAGCCATTTCTCTAGCCTTCTGAAATCCAGTGGTTGTTCTGGACAAAGACCAAAGAGGCCGATGGTGGGACAAGTTGGTCACCCCCAAGTGCACCTACTATGTGCTAGGCACCGTGAGAAAGTACACAGAGAAAGTGAAATGTAACCCTTTCCTGGAGACATTACCAGAATGGCAGTGGTATTTTTGATGCTCAGGTGCCTTTATCTTTTCATTGCTGTGCATGTGACGGACCCTCACCATCCACAGGCACCCATCTCATGGCAAGGAAGGGGGTGGTTTTCTTACCTGGGCAAGAGGAATGTGTGCGGTTAGGACTCTGAGAGCAGAAGAGAAGGAAACACATTTGGAAGTCAGCCTTTGACTGCTAACACAGAATTAACAAGACAGTATTTTGAAAGTCATACCTTATTACGATGTGAAGTAGACATTCCCTAAGTGCCAGTTACCACAGGAGAAGCCAGACCCGCCTGACTTGAAGTGAGAGCCTAGCTCTGCTCTCACCGCCATCAGGGGACCAGGCTTCTGAGAGTGGACACACTGTGGCCGCGTTTCCGGGGTTGCAGCCCTCCGGCCAGCAGGGGGCGCCACCCCGGCCCTCCCTGCTGCCTGCTCTCCCCAGGAAGCTCCGCCCCTCCCTGCTGCCTGCTCTCCCCAGGAAGCTCCGCCCCTCCCTGCTGCCTGCTCTCCCCAGAAAGTCCCGCCCCTCGCTGCTCCCTCCTCTCCCCAGGAAGTCCCGCCCCTCCCTGCTCCCTCCTCTCCCCAGAAAGTCCCGCCCCTCCCTGCTCCCCCCAGAAAGTCCCGCCCCTCCCTGCTCCCTGCTCTCCCCAGGAAGTCCCGCCCCTCCCTGCTGCCTGCTCTCCCCAGGAAGTCCCGCCCCTCCCTGCTGCCTGCTCTCCCCAGGAAGTCCCGCCCCTCCCTGCTCCCTGCTCTCCCCAGAGAGTCCCGCCCCTCCCTGCTCCCTCCTCTCCCCAGGAAGCTCCGCCCCTCCCTGCTGCCTGCTCTCCCCAGGAAGTCCCGCCCCTCCCTGCTGCCTGCTCTCCCCAGGAAGCTCCGCCCCTCTCTGCTGCCTCCTCTCCTCAGGAAGTCCGGCCCCTCCCTGCTCCCTGCTCTCCCCAGGAAGTCCCGCCCCTCCCTGCTGCCTGCTCTCCCCAGGAAGTCCCGCCCCTCCCTGCTGCCTGCTCTCCTCAGGAAGTCCCGCCCCTCCCTGCTGCCTGCTGTCCTCAGGAAGCCCTGCCCCTCCCTGCTGCCTGCTCTCCTCAGGAAGTCCCGCCCCTCCCTGCTGCCTGCTGTCCTCAGGAAGCCCTGCCCCTCCCTGCTGCCTGCTCTCTCCAGGAAGTCCCGCCCCTCCCTTCTCCCCGCTCTCCTCAGGAAGTCCCGCCCCTGCCGGATGTTGGAGTTCCTGCCTCTGGAAGGTGGTGGCTTTCCAGTGCGCATGGCCTCAGGAAGCGCGAGGCAGGCACGGGCTGGAGCACAGAGGGCGGCGGGCGCGGCCCTGGAGCGGCTAAGCCCGCGGTGAGGAGTCCGTGCTGGGGCCTCCGAGGCCAGCCCGCGGGGAGCAGCGCCCATGGCAGGTGGTCCGTTCCCTCCCCAGAAGGTGGCCAGGCCGGGCAGGGCAGGGCAGGCCGGGTTCGGTCCTCCTGGCGGGCCTCTCTGCGGGCACCAGCTGCGCAGGGAGCCGCCTTCTGAGGGCGGGGTTCCCTCCATCCTCACCTCCAGGCCCGCTGCTCCCCGCAGAGAGTGACGGAGCCGGCCTTCCTCGAGCCCCTGTGGATCCAGAGTTTCCCAGCGCCCCCCCCCATGTCAGACTGGGACCCCCGCACTGCCACACGGTTCTGGCCGGGACAGGATTGCAGGGAGATGCGGGGACAGCCATGGGCCTGACCACCTAGCAGGTCAGTTCACTGACGGGAACACGGGAGGTTATGGCCGCTCCTCACTTCACCCTCACTCGTGGCGTGAAGGGCACCAGCCATGACGGTTCCAGGGAAGCCATTGCGGCGCCTCAGCCCAGGGCCGCCCCTGAAGCCTGTGCCCAGCGAGGAGCTCTTCCGACGCTGTGCCCATGGAACCCCAGTTCTGTGGGGCCAGGAAGGGCCTCCCGGGATGAGCCCTTGGCGCCAGGCACTGAGTGGCTCTTGAGTCACTTAAAAATAAAACCAGGTCTCTGCTGATTTGTGTTAAAATCCCATCGAATGAATGAATGTGCTTAAATAACTTCAGTAACATGAACGGCATTGCTATTTTTAAATGCTATATTAAGTTATATTTTATTTTGAAGACATCAAATGAATTTAAAATTTGAGAAAATTTGATATAATAAAATAATCCCATTCGTGTGTTGAAAACATCCAACCTGAGTGGCTTTTATGCACGATTTTTTCTTGATATCTAAAGAATTCTAATTTCTCTTTTTTAAGTTATATTTGAACATAATATAGTGGCACTTCAGGTTTATCTTTAGTGAAGGGGCTCAAATGGGGAGTTTACAGGTTACATTTGTTTATTAACTAAAGAATAGTCCAAGTCTATAGGAGCCGGCCTCTGTGAAGTGATCGTACCATCCTGCCCGTCGGTGCCTTTCTCTGGGGTCTTCTAGCATTTAGTGTTTGCATTTTGTCAGTGACACATGTATATCCTGTTGAGCTCACCTGCACCAACACTTTAACTAGCCCCCACTAATCTGCTCTCCCCCCATTTTCTTTTTCTGGCTTTGTTCCCCAATGTTTAAACCTTTCCCATCAAGTGTCTGAGTGGCTGGTCACACCTGCTAGTTGTCCGGCACAGCTGTGTCCCTCCAGGTCTAGGTCTCACTTCCTGACTGGACCGTTGACATCCATCCAAGGCATCCTACTTCTACCTCCTCCTCCTCCAGTATCAGCCTGCATTTCAGTGTGAGTGCTGTTAGATATGCATTGTTGTGCAGTGTTACAGACAGAGATGCGTTTGAACACTTCTAACAGTGCTGATGGCTGCTGGCCAAAGCACACCACCTTGTAGGAGATGAGGGGGTGTACTTACAGGGGAGATTTGAGAGCTGTGGCAGATTGCCCTGTGCTTCATTCACCAGTCCATGCTGTTGTGCATCAATACTGTACACTCAGGCTGGTTTGCAAAGATCATGCCCTGTCGTAGTGTACACCCTATCATATGTATATCTATGTGTTAATTTTAATATATTTTTGTTGACTTCAGAGAGAAAGGGAGAGACAGAGAGAGATAGAAACATCAATGATGAGAAAGAATACCTGATGGGTTGCTTCCTGTATGCCCCCTATTGGCAATTGAGCCAGAAACCGTGAGCATGTGCCCTGACTGGAATTGAACTGTGACCTCCTGGTTTATAGTGGAATGTTCAACCACTGAGCGACACTGGCCCGACTTATGCATTAATTTTTAAAGTACTGACTCTTTCAACGTAAACATCTAATTTTGTTGAAAAGAAGGACCCCTGAGAGTCACTTGCCAGCATGATGGTCAAGTGTGTGCTTGCCAGGTTCATTGTTCCTGTGCTGGGACCTCCCCAGTCACAAAGCTGACTGGCACCATATCTGAGTTTCCATCAGCGTGGCTCTCACTGTTTTCTCCACCCTGGTTATTCCCTGAGACCTCACCCCATCCAATTTGCAGCCCTACCCAAGCTGTTTGTAGCCAATTTTCCATATGAGTGGCTTATCCTGACTCAGGCTTCAGACTTTGCTAGAATCTCAAACAAGCAGCAGCTGGCATCGAACCTATCAATAAATGGCCAAAGACTCTGCACTAGCACCAGCCTGTTTTGCTTTATAGCTGGGTCTTGCCTGGGCACTTCCTAGCCCAAAACAAATAGCAGCCATCTGCAGATCTCTCTGTAGCTCCTGCTATTTGGCCCCAGGCAGTGGCTGACTTTGCACCGCCTGGAGGCCCCAAAGCCAATGAATCTGGTGGACAGCTTCATATCATAACAGCTTACAGCTCTGCACATCCACAAGCAACACACTCAAGGAGCTGACTCAGTGAGCACCAAAGCCCCACTGAAACAAGTCCTGTTCCATATAGGAGTCTCCTGCACAGAAGCTCTTCCATTTGGGATGCAGCTGGTCCTCAAAGCCCATCAGCCTGGAAATCAATTCCTCCCAGTGATGCCAACAGCAGTCAGTTCTCAACTACAACAAGACTGTGCACACAGCCCACACAGGAGCACACCTAGAGTGCCCTACTCAGGTGACTGGGGAGTCTGAGCCGTGACTAAGCCCTACAGGAAACCTAATATACAAGTTCTCTCTACCAATTCCAGGAGATATAGTAGTTCTACCTAATACATAGAAACAAATACAGGTACAGGGAAGCTGCCAAAATACAGAGACAATGAAACATGTCACAAATGAAAGAAATGGAAGTAAGCAAACTCCTGGAGACAGTGTTCAAAACAATGGTTCTAAGGTCACTCAAGGATCTTAATGAGAGTTTCAAGGGACTTAATGAGAGCTTCAAGGGAACTAATGAGAGATTCAAGGGACTTATTAAGACTTTCAAGGATCTTGGTGAGAATGCCAAAGAAATAAAAATAGGACCAGTGAGAAATTAAGCATATACTAACTGAAATAAAAAATAATTTGCAGTAATTCAACAGTAGAATAGAGGATTCTGAGAATCAAATAAATGATTTGGAACATGAGGAAGCAAAAGGCACCTAATAAGAAGAACAAAAGGGAAAAGAATAAAAAAGTATGAAGATAATGTAAGGATCCTCTGAGACAACTTCCAGTATACCAACATTCCCATTATGGGGGTTCTAGAAGGAGAAGAAAGAGAGCAAGATCTTGAAAACGTATTTGAATAAATAATGACAGAAAACTTCCCCCACATGGTGAAAGAAATAGTCTTACAAGTTCAGGAAACACAGTAAGTCCCAAACAAGATGAATCCAAAGAGGTCCACAACATAGTTAAAGTGCCAACCATTAAAGAAAAACAGAGGATTTTAAAAGCAGCAAGAGAAAAGCAATTAGTTACCTACAAGGGAGTACTCATATGACTGTCAGCTGATTTCTCAACAGAAACTTTGCAGTCCAGAAGGGAGTGGCAAGAAATATTCAAAGTGATGAATAGCAAGAACCTATAACCAAGATTACTCTACCCAGCAAAGCTATCATTTAGAATTGAACATCAGATAAAGAGCTTCACAGACAAGAAAAAGCTAAAGGTATTCATCCCCATCAAGCCAGTATTACATGAAATGTTGAAGGGTATTCTTAAAGAAGAAGAGGCAGAAGAAAAAAAAGAAAAAAATATGAACAACAAAATGGCAATAAATACATATCTATCAGCAACTGAATTTAAAAATCAAAATAAATGAACAAGAAATCTAATGAACAAAATAAACTGATGAATAAAATAGAATCAGAGGCATGGAAACAGAACAGACTGACAAATCTCAGAGGAAAGGAGTGAGAGGGGTATGGGAAGATATTAAGGAAAAATCTTGTCTGCATATATGCATTATCTAAGGACACAGACAATAGGGTGGTGAAGGTCTGGAGTGGGGTGGAATCTGGGTGGATGGGGGCCCTTGAAGGCAAAGGGGGGCATCTGTAATGCTCTCAGCAATAAAGATTTTCCTTAAAAAAAAGGATATTTAGATGTGCCCTGACTGTAATCAAACTGAGACCTCCTGGTGTCATAGGTAGATGCTAATAAATATATTAAAGGTACTTAATTATGATATATACATATATAAATAAAAATAAAATATGGTCTGTGTTTCATTTATTTCTTTTTAGGTGCTACAATAAACAGTAATCACAATAGAATTTAGCTATGTTATCCTAGTCTTTTTATATCATCCTATCTAATAAAAGGCCAATATGCAAATCGACCTAATGGCAGAAAGCCCAAGCTATGATGCTGTGACATGCACTGACCACCAGGGGGCAAATGCTCAACACAGGAGCTGCCCTCTGGTTGTCAGTGGGCTCCCACAGGGGGAGCAGCTCAGCCAGAAGCCGGGCTCACAGCTGGTGAGTGCAGGGGCAGTGGCAGTGGCAGTGGCAGGAGCCCGCCTTTGCAGCAAAGCTAAGGATGTCCAGCTGCCCACAGGGAGCCCCAGACTGTGGGAGGGTGCAGGCCTGGCTCAGGCCTCTAGCAGTTCATAAAATATGACCTACAAAATTTCCTGTCTCCCACCAGAAACTGTTGCCTGTCATACCTCTTCGATCTGTTGTGTTTGTTCTGTGGCACTATTGAACACATGGCACCAGATACTGTCAGAGGCGGAGATTCAGGACATGACAAGGTATGTTCTGTTTTTGACACATCTTTATATATCGCTATAAACTGTATAATAAGAATCCTAGCTAATAACTTCGGTAGAGTTTTTAACAGAGTCCTCTTTCTGGTGTTGCCTTATCTTTACTTTTTCTCTCCTTTGCTTTGTAGACATGAACACATTATGGTATCTAGGGTTGTGAAGGAAAAGGTAATAGAAAGGTTAGGACATTCTGGATTTCCCTTTTTTCAAGGTTTACTGCTGAGGATCATCTTTTGTTTTACAGAGTAACACTTTGTTAAAGGAAACTTCAAAGGCAACTAATTCTTCATATAATAATTTTTACGTTATCTCCATGAAAAGGATCTGTATCTTGAGCAAAGCACCAGTGGTAACTCTATATAAAACCAAAATCATTCATTTTCTGTTGCATGGGGCCTGCTCTTTTAGGACTCAGCTGAGCCACAGCACAGTGCAGAGGTGTCGCTGAATGCGCAGACTGTCCACTGCTCCTGTGTGAGTCGCGCTTGATGATTTTGGACAGCGCTTTTCGACATTATTGATTTTTGTTAGAAAAATACACAGGACATATTGTTGGCTGTGTCACCTTAGGTTGATATTTGCTTTGTAAGAGGGCATTGCAAAAGGAATCTTTCCTATTTTTTGTTTCCAATTGTGCTTTTAAGTTTGTAGACATACTGGAGACTTTGTTGATTATCTCTCCCACAGAAATAATCATTGTAACACTCCTTGGAGAAAGAAAATCCAAGATAGTCTCTGTTTTCCTAAGCCCTCTAAAGCAACAGTCGCCAACCAGTGGCCCGCAGACCACTGGTGGTCCATGAGGTCCAAAAGGTTGGCAACCGCTGCTCTAAAGAGCTCAATTTTTTCCTTCCCACTTTCTTTGTATTTGCAAAATTAAGGCTGGGAAGAGGCTTTCTAAGTAATTATGTTATAAAATCTAGGTCACATATTTTTATTTCATGAATGAAAGAGTACACACCTGTCCAGTTTACTATCTTTTTTAAAAAGTATATATTTTATGGATATTACAAAGAGGAAGGGAAAGGGACAGAGAGTTAGAAACATCGATGAGAGAAAAACATCAACCAGCTGCCTCCTGCACGTCCCCTACTGGGGATAGAGCCTGCGACCAAGGTACATGCCCTTGACTGGAATCGAACTCAGGAGGGATCCTTTAGTCCGCAGGCCGACTTCTATCCACTGAGCCAAACCAGTTAGGGCTGTCCAGTTGTTAACACTTTTGCTTTATTAATAACTTTCTCCAAGTAAGGGATTCTGACTTTTTTGTTTCTCACCTCCCCTCTTCCTCATTCCCTTGCAAAATCCCAGGAATCTGATTGTAGAGCTGTATCTATTGATTTCCAATCCAACGGCAGAACATTCTGAGGGTCTGACTCAGATGGCAGTAAAACTGCTTGTATAAATAAAATAATTGAATTGTTGGTTTAGTTCGAGTCAAGGTATTCTCTGAAACTATTGTAATTTGATAGGAATTTATAACTATTAAAATTTGAAAATTACTTTCTAAGTTTTCTAAGATTTAATAGAACCATTTTCTTTTCATCCTAACCCGAGGATATGCTTATTGATTTTAGAGGGGAGGGGGAAGAGATAGAGATAGAGATGGAGAGAGAGAGACAGAGAGAGAGAGAGAGAGAGAGAGAGAGAGAGAGAGAGAGAGAGAATCATTTAGGTAAGAGAGAAACATTGATTGGTTGCCTCCCATATACACCCTGACTGGGGATTGAACCCACAACCTAGGTATATGGCCTGACTGGAATCAAACCCACAACCTTTCAGTGTATGGAATGATGCTCCAGCCAACTGAGCCATAGCAGCCAGGGCATGGAACCGGTTTTCAGCAAAGAAAACCATATATTACTCCTAGAATTTCTGCATACCTAAGGTCCAAAGTTCGGCTAAGTCAGTGGGAGTTGATGGAACACCTGGAGGCGTTTGAGTTGATTGAATGAGCTACATGCTCATCACTGTGCCTGGCTTGCACTCACTCTTGTGGTTTCAGTCTGCCTGACCCTGTTTTCTATGTCACTGTTATGTGTTTTCTTTAAAACAGTTCTAGTCCCACAAATTTTGCTGCATTTCTCTGAAACCTTGGCCCTGAAATTTGGAAGCAGAGAGTTTAAAATTTTAGTATCTCATTGGCATAAGCTCATATAATCAACCGTTATTCAAATCTTGATTTGCATAATCATTAGAGAAATTTATCAAGAATCTCTAAGTTATATGTAATTTGCTGGTAACTACATTTATAAATTTGTTTCCCATTTCAGACACATTTTGTTTTGCATTATTTTAAATCTCATCATGCTTCCCACAAATGAAGGCTATTAGATTTTTGGTAGGTTCTATAAGAGGAATTGATTTAGGTGAGTATGAAAAAATAATACCTGTAGGTGGGCTTTTTTTTCATTTTTGTTCTTTGACTTTAAGGAATTTGTAATATTTATTGGAGCTGGATAGTTACTAGAAGTGCTAATTGGTACTTTGTCCCCCCCCCTCTATCATAAGTCCAAAGATTTCATTTACTTAAAAAAATTAAATTTATTTTAAATCAAAATAAATTTTTTAGTTAACCAAAATAAAACCATTACTAGTTTAGAAAATAATTAAAACACTTCTAGTTCATTGATTGACAGCCTGTGTTTAAATTTGTTCTGACATACCTGCATATCTGTTCTCTAAATGTCTTTCTTGCATGTGCTAGTTTAATGCTCCTTGCACAGAAAGCTATGCACAGGCTCTTTTTGTTAACATATTTCCCAAATATGCAGCTTTATTTTGTTCATTTTTCTTTCCTCTAAATTACTTACTAGTTAATATTCTATCAAATCGTTTTGTAGGCAGCTGACTGGTGGGTTTAGGTGTTGTAATGTATGAACTACTAACTGGAGGGTCTCCATTCACTGTGATGGGAAAGAGAACTCCCAAGCTGAGCTACTAGGTCAGACTTAACAAAATAAAACGAATGGTTACTTCAAAGGAACTGATCAAATTTCTGCAATTTGGCTGATGGAAAAAATAATTAAAAATGGAGATTAGCAAAATTATGTTGAAGTGGTTAATTTACATTTATAAGTACATAGGATGTAGACATAGACCTTTTATATTTCCTCATATTTTATGTGCCCAGAAAGATTTTAAATTTCATAAGGAGTGTGTCATAATTTTTGTGTATTCCAAAGCACTTAGCATTGGCCAGGAGCTGCCACAGCCCCTGACCCAGCTGTGTTCCCTGCTAGAGCCCTTTGGAATATGGGGCCCAGAGCAGTTAGGAATACAGGCTCAAGAGCCGTTTAGTATTTGGGGCAAAGAGCCTTTTTCGAATGTGGAGCAAATAGCAGTTTAGAATGTGGTGCAAACAGCAGTTTAGAATGTGGGGTGATGAGCCATTTGGAATGTGGGGTGAGTAGCCGTTGGCACTGCTTGGCGCAGAGCTGGTGGGCACAGAGACGGTGGGCCCAGAGCCTGTGCATAGCAATGGACGGTGGACGCAGCCTCAGGATGGACGTTGCTTTCCGCGAGCTCATGGAGCTCTTTGTGCAGAGCCCGCTGGTGGTGGGGGTGAGTACACCTGCCTCCCTGTCCCATTGCGGGTGCCCTGGCTCCTCTCCCGCCCCCCTGGGGTCTGTACAGACCCCACCCGCCTGGGCCCTGGCAGTCCTGGGACTCAGGGATCTTCACAGGTTTCCATACTGGGGGCAGGGGTCCTGGCCTGGTGGCCTGAGGTGTTTACTATTCTGGAGCCCATGCACCAGGTGCAGGACCCCCTGGCACTTCCAGCACTGGACTGAGATGAGTTCACCTGCTCCTGCCAGGGTGCTGGCTGCGGGTCCAGGCTCTAGACGGTTTTGCTCAGTGGTTAGAGTGTTGGACTGCCGACCAAAGGGTCGCAGGTTTGATTCCCCGTCAAGGGCATGTCCCTGGGTTGAAGGAGGTGATGTCGGCAGTTGGAGGAGAGGCTGCCCAGTGAGGATGAGGCCGTGGGCCTGCGCTCACACCCGGCAGAAAGGGGGAACCAGGTGGTCCTGTGTGGCCTGTGGGGATGAGATACAGGCTCTCCTGAGAAGTATTTCAGGTTATGAACGGTTTCCTCAAAAAATAAGATTGTCATGGACCCAACCTTCTGACATAAGCGCTCTAATATTTTGCCATCTTCGCGTTAGATCTTATTTGAAGAATAAGATGCCATCCCTCCTGACCCTCCCCTTCCCAGGCTTACCCTCTTTGTGTGACACATGGATGGTGTGCGACTGAAATCCCTGGGACAGTTGCGGGAGCTCCCACACTGGGAGGAGTGCTGTCTGGTGGGAAGTCAGTGTCCTCCTCGAGTTAGTGTGACAGCAGCAGTGGTGTGTGAGGAAAGAGCTGGACTGCAGAGTGTGGCTGCGCTTGCTGAGGAGCCTGCCCACCCCCCACAGGAACTTGGTGGCTGAGGGTTAATAATGTCAGTGAGGTGGGTCAGCTGTGGGGGAATGGGCCTAGGTCCCAGGGGGCGTGGCCTTGGGAGGTGGGTGCTCTCGGGGACCCCAGCGCTGCTCTCTGCCCAGCCTCCACAGCACCTTACCCTTGTGTGCCCTCAGGTGACCCGCCACCAGGAAAGCCTGTTTAACCTGTGGAGGTTGGAGGCCCCAGACATAGCCCTGGAAGAGCTGGAGTTTCTCTCCAGCAACATGACCTGTCGCCTCAGGAGGCTCTTAATTGAGCAAGACAGTTGCAGGGAGGTGTGTTTGCAGGTGGCTCAACAGCCTGGGGGACGGTGGGGAGGGGCCTGGGTCTGGGGCCCTAGTTATGGCCACGCTCCTCATCCTGACTTCCTCTCAAGCGTGCACACTGTCTATCCTCCTGGCCCATTTCCAAGGGGGCAGGCATGGGCACTTTCCCTGCAGGGCACAGTCCCCTGAGACACCTGTGTGAGGACAGAGGTTGAGCTTGGGGAGTCTGCTCCATGCCCTCGGCCCTTCTGTCTCACTAAATATATCCTCGCTTCTTAAAAACTCCCCACCTTCTCCTGCCTCCCTCCTGGCTTTGCAGTCTCGGCTGCCATCTTCTCTTTTACTTTCTTCCGTCTTTTGGTCATTCTTCACCACGTTCTAGTGCGGGCACTGTGCCGGGGCACAGGAGCACGCTGGTGAGACCCCTCTGTCTGCCCTGCTGTAGCTGATCGTGACCATGACCCAGGAGTGGAACACCAGCAGCTGCCCCAGCGAGGACACGAAGCACCTGGCCCTGGAGCTGGCGGACACCAAGGCCACGCTGCGTGGCGTCAGGCAGGAGTTGTGAGTCCCCCAGTGACCCCGGTCTTTCTGCTCTTGTGCCCTGTGTCACCACACGTTGCTCGCACATGTGGTTGACTGCCATGCGGTGCAGCAAATGGGGCAGCTCTCACAGTGCCCTGGGGTGACGGGCTCTGCTGTGAGCTGGGTCCCTGTTGGGCCCTGGGCTAACCCGCTCCCTCCCCTCCCTGGGCCTGCACAGCAGGGTTCTGCTGGGCCTGTAGGGCTCCAGCCAGTCCAGACCTGGCAGACTCAGAGCAGCAGCCTGCCACTCAGCCTTGGGCCCAGTGTGGGTGCTTTTGGCTGGAGGGAGGATGTGTCTCTCCCGTCCCGTCCAGTGGACCTGCTCCCCCTTTCCTGCAGCTGGTGATGACACCATGCCTGCTATCTGGGAAGCTGCCCACTTCACCTCCCTGCCAGGGGGCCTCCCTGCCTTCCTGGCTGTGGAGGGAACAGTGGCTCTGGGGGCTCCTTCCCTATCCGCACCCTCAGAGGAAAGCTCAGGTCTGTGGTGAAGTCTGAGAGCTGCAGTGACAACTTAAAGCTCACCTTGGACTCCAGAGCTTATTGCGGCCCCACGTGCAGACGCCCTCCTCACGCCTAGAAGCCAGGACCCCCTCCTTCCCCGCTGTGGTCTCCCAGGTGGTAGACTTTCCAGGTGCTTCTGAGGAGCCCTCACCACGTGTTCTCATCGCCCCCAGGGAGGAGAAGATGAAGCAGCTGGCGGACGCCAGGCATCAGTTGTACCAGCTGGTGCTGGAGCTGCAGGAGGCCCGGCGCAATGTGAGCAGGAGGCCTATCGTGTGGGACGGGGGTGGGGGGCTGGGACGCCCCAGTCACTGGGGTCCCAGGTCCAGGAATGTGACCTGGGGCATCTCTCCTTCCCGCTCAAAGCAGCGCTGTCTGAGAGCCAGTTGTCCTGGGAGCTGCTGGGGGGTGACATGCTGCAGTGACAGCATGTGGGGCCCCCACACAGGGGCCTGCACATGGACCAGCTTGGCCGCCCCTGGCTTCTCCTGGGGCTGCAGGGACTTGGGCCTTTCCCCAGCCCTGAGGGTGCCCTGAGCCAGGTCCCCTGCCTTTGCCCACCTCCCAGAACATGGAGCTGGCGGCCAGCGCCCAGGCTGCTCCTGCCCCTCCCTGAGCTGGACTCCCTGAGGGAGAAGGCGAGGCACATGGAGAGGCTGTAGATGGAGGCGATGGGCCTCAGGCAGAAGGAGAAAGACATAGACTTCTATGCAGCCCCATGGAAGTGAGCCCAGGAGGGGCAGGCGGCCCGCGGGCACTTGTGTCCTGGAAGAGGGGAGAGGGGTGGTGATACCTCCCCAGTTGGCGCTCTCCCTACACCACAGCCTGTCTGCCAGTCCCCTGGGCTCCCTCTGGTAGTGGAAGGAATAGGATTGGGATTGTGGTTGAAAGGCCCTGATTCTTCTAGGACTTTCCCTTCTCCTTCATGCTATAGTGATGACTTTTTATTCACTAATCTTTTTCTTTAAGACTCCTTGTAATTTCTATGGCTAAATCTTACCAGGACTGTTTCCTCATCTATAAAACAGAGATAACTGTACTAGTCCGTGAGGTTTATACAATGAACGAGGTAAAATACCTGGTATTTGGGCAAGTCCCATATGAAGCTCTCCGTGGTATAGCCTACTCGGATCCCGAGGTTATGGATCTGTTCAGAGGAGGGTATCCGTGCTGAGGGGGGCTGGAGACCAAGACCCATGCAGGGTTACTGATGCTCTGACCAAGCACCCAACTGCCTCACGTGAGCAGTGGGTTTAGGACCCTCTCTTCCAGGCTTGTTTGCTCCTCCCACCTACTCAGGTAGTGGCTGTTCCCACAGAAATGTTGGTGGCTCACTGCTCTGCCCCCTGGGGAAAAGGCACCCTGGGTGCTGTGCCCAAGCAGCCCGGCCCAGGAGGGTTGGGGGTGGGAGGCCAGCTCTCGGCTTTGTCCTGGAAATGGTCCCCTGGCCCTGCTGCTGATGAAAGGCATCAATCTGCAACACAGACAGGTGTGGGGCACGGGCACCCTCACTCACAGGTAGGAGGGTTGCGGAAGGTCATGTGCAAGCTTCCCCAGGCTGCCGCCTCCGCAGCCTCCTGCACACTGGGAACCTAAGGCAGGCCCACATCTCAGCCAACACTCTGCCCCATGGATGGGGGCGGGTTTCAGGGCTCAGCCTCCATCTCCGTGTATTTTCCAGGCCTGTCCAAGCAGCCTCGCTCAGTCATGCAGACGCAGTGACTGAAGGCCTGTGTGGCACTAAGCCCTGCGCCAGGAGCAGGGGATCTAACACAAAGCAAGACTCGCTTCTGGCACTAGGGAGCTTCTGGGATTTTCCAGGGTTTCCTATGGGAACCCTTGTTCCCTGTTACAAGGTGCATGCCTCTGGATAACAGCAGCAACATTTTTAATATCCTATTTAATAAGAGCCTAATATGCAAATTGTCCCCTTGGATGGGAGTTCCACAGGGAGGCCAGGAGTTCAACTGCTTGCTATGACATGTGCTGACCACCAGGGGACGTCGCGGAACATTGCTGGCATTGGCAATGCACTGAGACCTTTTGCTGGCTACCCATGAGCGGGGGTGATAGGGATGGAGGTGCTGTAAGAATGCGAGCTCGTTCTCACTCCCCCTGTAATCCTCCCCCGGGATGCCAGGGCTCGCCCGCCAGGGAAGCTCCTGACCTCAGGTGCTGGGTGCCCATGAGGAGCCCACCCTGCATCCGCACAACCTCTTTAAGGTGAGCCAGGCCACAGCAGCCAGGACCACAGGGGCCTGTGGGGCTCCTGGTGGGTTCGAGCAGGAGCTGGTCTGCAAGGCCTGCCAGGAGAGAGCGTGCTGCCCTCCCTGCATCCGGGGGACACCACTGGGTGGACCAGAGGCCTACACTGCTCTCCGGCCCGTAGTGTCCGGCCATGCTCACCGCATCTCCATATGGAGACTTGGGCACCATGACTCAGGTGTAGGGGTGAGGGGGCGTGCGTGGGGGCCAGGGGCCCAGATGCTGCCCTGGGCCCAGAGGTCAGCTGTGACCTGCCCTGCCATGCCAGACGCTCACACTTCAATCTCCAGCCAGGCCTAGGGGCCGCACCCAGCAGGAATTTCATGCACCGGGCCTCTAGTCACTTAATCATTTTGCTGTGAAACTAGTAATGCCTTACACTTTGCATTAGTAAATGAATTACAAGAGAAATAGAGAGGTCCATGGAGACCAGGCCACATAGAGGATGAGTCACACTGTTCTCCAAGGCCCATGTGCCAGGGCCCAGGGAGCAGCAAAGACAGAGCTTGCGCCCACATGCTTACACCACAGTGGTGCCAACAGACCTACAGGCTGTGCACAGCCTCCCGTCAGCCCTGCTGGGCCAGGTTTCCTGTGTGCAGCTCGAGCCCCTGAGGGCAGGTGCAGGACCTGACAGCATGCCTGGGGCTGGCACACACAAGGCACTTGGTAGTGACCCCACACATCAAGTAAAAACCCATCTCAGCATGAAGAGACTTGCAACCTGGGGAGAAGGACGGGGGAATCAGAGGTGTTGTCTTCTTCGGACGGTGACAGTGTTGGGTGTGATGGGCAGCAGAGCAGAGAGCCAAACACGACTGCCACGTGGACACCCACCATTCGGGGCCCTCCTATGGGTACAGGGGGAGCCACAGACGGCCCGGGTGTCCGTCCAGTGTCGCCACTGAGAAACATAAAAGGGGAGGGTGTCAGTGCCACAACCTGAGGAGACAGGCTTAGGCGCCTCTAGGCACAGCTGGGAAGTGGGGGTGCACCAGGGGATCCTTGACTTCCGTCTACAAACACTCATCCCACCTCTGCTGCCAGGGCCGGGGTGGAGGACAGAGGCAGAGAGAGAGAGTGCCTGAAGGTCCCTCTGGTCCCATGCTTTGTCCTTGGCTGATATTCCCGCCTCCAGAGCGCAGACGTGCGGGTGCCCTGAGGGTCCTGAGCAGCTAAGGGCCAGCGGGGCCTGTCTCTACCCCTCAGAGAGGGATGGGCACTGAGCTTCCTGGGCAGGGCTTGCTCCCAGAGGCGGCGGAGGCTCCGCAGGCGAGTCCCAGCTCTCACTCCACTTGCTGGGTGTGGAGCAAGCCTTGTCCAGTCCATCACAGAAGAGGTGGTCCAGGCACCTCTGAGCCCCTCGTGCCCTGGCACTGGGTGGCGTTGATAGGAACACGTTTCCAGTGAGCTTATAACGTGACGCTCTGTCCACAGATGGGGCCCCTGGGTCCGATCGTGTAGGGAGGGGCAGGGCAGGTGGTGGCAAGGCAGGTAGGAGCTGGGTTTAAGATTGGGCCCCGGGTCAGGTGGTCTCACACTGTCTGCCTCCTCCAGACCCAGCCTTTGCCACTTTAGGACTTGGGCACAGCTTCTCGGGGTCTGGTCTCTCACTTCTGCAGTGGTGGGGTGTGCAAAGCAGGTTTAGATGTTTCTGCTGCCTGATACATGGGGAAGGTTGACACCCCCAGAAAACTGAGGCCCATTGGAAGAGTAGCTATAAACATTTCATTCCATGCTGTACTCTGCTTCTGGACACTTGCCCATCCCTGCCTTTCCCCAGGTCCTTCAGGGCCCAACTCACATGGCACCTCTGACTCCCCCTCATGGTGTGATTTAGCTGACAAGTGTCTTTAATCACTTCTGGGGAACCCATGAGAAGAGGAGTGGCATAGTCCTGCCCTGTAGGAATAGCCTGGGGGGGTGTGGACAGGCCAGTTCAGTGTTGTCCCATAGTGGGCACTCTGTGTGCCCAGCATCTGACTCAGTGGGTGGGATAGAGTGGAGTTGAAGTCCTCAGAGTGGGCAATTCCATGTGGGTTTTGAAGGATGAGTAGGAGTTTGTTGTAAGGATGACCGAGAGGCTGTGCTATGGGATCCTTCAGGGCCTGAGAGTATGGTGAGACTGGTGAGTACTGGTGGGTAGACACAAGATGAGAATGCTGAGGGCAGTGGCCAAGGTGGGAGAGCTGGGCCTCCTTCCTGTTGAAGCCCCTCCATGAGCTCCGGCTCACATCACTGATTGTGGTCGGGGCTCCTTACCCACGCGGGTTCCTTAAGGATAAGGTGCAGGCTGCTGAGGGCAGTGAAGAGACAGGACTGGAGCTCTCCAGCCTGAGTTCAAGCCCAGCTTCACCCCTGGCTGGCTTTGTGACTTGGGGCTCATTCCTAAATTGACCCAAGTCAGCCTCTTCGTGTGTAGGAAGGGACTGTCCCTACCTCCCTCCGGGGCCTGTTGTGAAGAGTGAATGTGGCAGAGACAGAGAGCACCTAGTGCAGGGCCGGGGATAAGCAGAGAGGGGGCTGCCAGGTGAAGCCAGAGTCAGTGACCAAACCCTTCTGGCTGCCAGGCTTTGACCAGAACTGTGTCCACTGGTGGTAGTTGCATGGTTTCCCCTCTACCGAGAATCCAGGTTTCTGGCCCGTGTAGGGAAATGAACACATGATGGATAAGCAGGAGCTACTGGCCTGCTCCCAGGTGTTAAAACCCGTGAGTGGGGCAAGCCTTGGAAAACAGCCTGCCAGGAGAAATGGGCATGTCCCCGTGTATGCATGCTGGCAAACTCTGAGGGCATTCAGGGGAGACTCAGTCCCCCTGAGACTGAGTGGCCCTGGGAGGACTTGTGGGGGCGGAGCGGGACCAGGGATGAGGGGAATGAGCTGAACTGTGTGTGCTGGGCACTGGGACAGGAGTAAGTGCAGTGGACGCCGCCCGTGAGATTGCCTGTGAGGGCCCCACCATTGTGTTCCACCCCCAGCATGTGCCTGGCACGCAGAGGCCATAGTACTTGTTTGCTTATTGTGTCTTACACAACCCTCATTTCCAGGAAACTGCCCAGAGCTGCTGTTTTTCTAAGAGTAGGTGTGTGACATGTTCATATAGGACCTGCTATTGAACAAAAGCTCGTCTGAATTTTGTTCCAGGACCCAGATCAGTGGAGTGACTGTGAGAGTCCTAGACTCAGCCCTCAAAGCCAGGACAGACTCTCAGCCCCACCCCTTCCTTGTTTAAGAAAGTGGCTCAGCCACGTCCCACACCTGTCAGCAGGTGCACGCGTCCAACCATCGAGGCTGTACATGTCAGACGCTCTCACAGTGTTCCCTTCCCAAATTTAAAAAGTGTCTTCCTGCGGGGATTTTTCCATCTGGCCTGGCCTAATGGAGAAGGGCAGGGGCTCAAAAGTGGAAACAGAACTTCCCGCAGCAGCAGGGTCATCCCTAGGTTGTTGGTTTGGGTCCAGTGACTGGAAGAGATGTTGTCATGACCAGGGGCCTTAACCTGATGGCTCTCATGTGTGTTCTTGCTGACCAGGTGCTGACTGGAGACGATTATTTTCCCATGGACACCAAGGGCCATCTCCAGGACCATTGGATTTGGTATTGGATTAATAAGCTATTCAAGCGGGAGAAGGAGAATGTGCAGCTGAAATTGAGGCTGCACCACCTACAATTGGTAGGACAAGCTGTGGTCACCACGTGTAACACAGATGGGGGAAGTTTTAGGTTCATGTTTTGCCCTTCTCTGATGTTCAGCTACTGGATCGGTGCTGCTGCCAACACAGTGACCCTCTGAGGACGGAGAGTCGCTTGCTAAGCTCAGTGGCTTGAGTAGGCACCACTGAAGCCTCCAACACAGAGAGGGCCTGATGCCATGTTGCTTTCCTGTGAGGATGGAGGGGTTGGGCCTCTGTTGCAAAAAAGGGTCTCCATGGCGTTTATGATGTGGGTTGAGCTGTGATGTGTGGGTCCCTACAGCCTTTCGAAGGCGTTAGGCCTGCTAAGGGGCCACAGAGCTGCCGTCACCATAGCACTTGCTCTAAAGCCCTGCACTGTACGTCACCTTGTTCAGACACCACTCAGAGACCTCGGGTGTCTTCATCCCCTAGGTCCGTGGTCGGCAAAATACGGCTCGAGAGCCACATGCGGGTCTTTGGCCCCTTGAGTGTGGCTCTTCCACAAAATACCACGTGTGGGCATGCACATACAGTGCAATTGAAACTTCGTGGCCCATGTGCCGAAGTCCGTATTTTGTGGAAGAGCCACACTCAAGGGGCCAAAGAGCTGCATGTGGCTCGCAAGCCGTGGTTTGCTGAGCTGCAGTTTGCCAACCACTGCCCTAGGTCACTGGGTCAGCATACCTTTTAGTGGCTGTAAGTCTCACAGCTGGGCCATGTGCTGGAGTCATTTCTGTGCAGCTGTGTTTTTGGAAGTGAGCAGGGGCATGGAGGCCCTTCATCCTGGGGGAATGAGGACAGGTGCACGGGGGCCAGGGCTTTTCCAGAGCTTGCCCCAGTCCACATCCTCACCCTCCACCCACTTCCTGCACTAGGCCCGGGACACAGACCTGAAATGCCTTGAGGAGCTGCGGGAAGAGAACATGGCCCTCAAGACTGCACAGGGGCAGAGTGTGAAGGAGTCCGCCCACCTACACTGGGAGCTGGAGCAGCTGTCAGAGGGTAAGCAGCAGCCCCTAGTGCCTGGGAACCAGCCTGGCTGTGGATTCTCTCTTACCCGGGGAGCTGAGCCCTTGGCTCTGAAACTCATGTGCCAGCCCTTCCTCTACCCAAGTAAATAGGGTTTATTCAAGGGCCATTTGGAACTGTGTCATTGCAATTTTCCCCAAGAACATGAAGGGCCTTGCCAGGACGCGAAATGCGAAGGAAATGTTGCCAGATTTCTCAGCTTCTATTTAGCCAGTACCAGGAGCTTCCAGATGACAGCACGCTGATGCCCAGGGGGTGTCTTAGATCTATCGGTGGAGGATTGGAAGCTCTGGATGCAGGAGACGTCCCCAGTGGTCACTCACCTCCATTATAGTTGTACCCGGGGCATGGTTTCCTCCGTTGATTTCATAATGGACAGATGGGTATGGTCTGCTCTCCGTCTTCCTGGGCTGGGGCTGCTCAGTGGCTGCTGTTCAGGGGACCCAGGCCTCTTCCACTCCCTCTGGTGTTTGCCCCCTCCCAGCCCCCAGAGGAGGTGAGGGGGTGGCCAGGGAAGGTGGGTGTGGTGGCCGGTCGTACAGCAGGAGCCTCAGCACCCGGCAAACAACAAGCCAGTCCCTGTGTCCAATAATAGCACACGTGCACTTGAGAGTGCAGGTTAGGGTTTGCTTAGAGCTCTGCAGAGCCAGGAGGGCCTTAGGCTGGTTTGGGGAGGGGCTGCTTTGTCAATTCTGAGCAGCATTCCTCAGCATCATGGAAAGGCTGTTGAAAGCAGCTGGGTATTCCCCTCTTCAAGGCGTCCCGTCCCATCTGCTCGAAACCTAAAATCAGTTCATTGGACTACGAGTCTGTGTGAGAAGTTAGTTCTTTCTGTGGTTTGGTGTCTCCCCAGTCCTGGGAACCCAGGCTCTGGGAGTTCAGGTTCCTGGGGAGCACACTGCCCCCTAGTGGGACACAGAAGGGGTGCCAGCTGGCAGGGACTGGCTCAGACCAGATGTGCTTGTTAGAGACCAAGGTGGCTGATGGGGTTGGAAAGCCTCCCTGATCCAGATGCTCAGTGCAGCTTGTGAGGCCTTTCACTGACTGACTTCTTCTTCACGTTCCCAACTCCTACTGCTCAGCTGGCAGCTCACGAACAAAGCGTGAACGTACTTTGTGTGGTTGGGGTGGTGGCTTCTTGAGTCAGAAAGGCCTGGTTTAAAGTCCTGGCTCCTCTACGTGTTAGCCAGGTGACCTCTTCTGCACCTCAGTTTTCTTATCTGAAAAATGGGGGTAATGAAGCTGCCTCACAGGATTGCCATGGGTGTCGTGTGAGAGGAGACAGTGAAGCGTTAGGCCTTGCCTGGCCCACGGGGCGCCCACAAAGGATGGCTGTTCTTCTCGCCCTTGTCTTATCCAAAGAGACCCATTGCTCTGCTTCTTGGGGTGCTCGTGAGCAGTACAGTGCGATAAGGCTCCCAGAGCTGAGTGTGTGGCCTGGAGGGACAGGCGAGGGAACAACCCTGACCCCTCTCAGACAGTCATGGTTTCCTCCTGTACAAGTCCCAGGACTTTCCCAAAGCCACACACCTGCTGGCGGCAGGGAGGGGCCGCGAACTCCCATTCTTCTCAGGTCTGTGCTCCCTTTCTGTTCCGCATTGAAGCTGTTTAAAAGCAAAGGAGGACATTGCCTTTTCCTGGCTTTACCTTATGTTTTCATCTCACTTAGAATTTTAAAAGCAGTTTGGATACACTGTCTCATTCTCTTTCAATGCAACTGTGAAAGCACAAAATGAAATCTCTGACTGAAGGACCTTACCCAGAGATGGCGAGTACTGGGCATATGCTACCCATGGCCTCTTCCACCTACAGACATGTGGTCAATGATCCTGTCCCCGCTACACCCTCGGCTGAGCCACCTGGATTCCCACCACTCTGAGGCTGGCACAGAGAGTGCACTCTCTTTGCCATCTCCGTTAGTCTCTGAAATCCTTGGCTTGACGATCAGGTTAAAACATGGCAGAGAGTGGTGCCAGCAATTCCACTGTCTTGGACGTTTGCATTGGCTTCTCTCTACCATCACCTGCTTTCTTCTTAAGCTCTGCTTGCTCCCCTAACAAACCCAGCTGAGCCAGCAGAGGGGCCATAAGTGCCCGAGGAACCCTCAGGTGCAGACAGCAACAGCACCCTGGGAAAAAGGGAGGGCACCCAGCTGACCATCCCAGACCCTCAAGTCTAGGGCTCAGGGTGATGGTCGCCCAGGTTGTAGGCTCCCTTCGGTCTGTGTAAACCATAGTTCCTGAAGTTCACGTCCTTCCCTATAACTCATGACCTTTCTGTGGACCTTAGAGAGGGTGCACCCCCCACCCTCACTTCCGCGTTACCAGAGAGCAGAAGCTGAGGCCCCTGGAATATGGGCTCTGACTCCACTTTGCTCTTCAGCCTCCAGCTGCTTCCTGAAGCTGGACAAGGAGAAGCAGAGCCTCCAGGACACCATCCAGGGGCTGCGGGACGCCTCCCTGGCCCTGCAGGAGAGCAGCCTCCAGCGCTGGGAGCTGGAGATGGAGAACCAGCAGCTCAGAAAGCAGGTACCCGTGGGTGGTGTCCGGAACATAAGAGCATATAAGTGGCCAGGGGGAGCACCCAGGTGTCGGTGAGCATGCACAGCTGGGGGAAAGGCAGAGTCCAGTGCAGCCACTATTATGGTAGGGGGACAGAGGCCTCCTGGAGAAGCGTCACGAGGCAGCATGAGGAGTCCCTGCAGCAGTGAGACCGCACACAATGGACCTGTGTGTGCCTCGTTGCCTTCATCTGTGAAATGGGGTTAACGATGCACCCACCAGTAGGTGTGGTGAGCATGGTGTGAGTTAGTGCAGGCAAAGGGTCCAGCCCATGGTAAGTGCCTCATGGAAGAAGAGCAGCGCCCTGTTAGAAACCATCAGGCGGGCCCGGGAGAGAAACAGCGATGGAAGACTCGCTCCCGTGTGGAGACCATGGATGGGCCGTTTCAGGGCTTGGCTGCTGGTGACAGGGGTGCAGTGCCCACTCTCTCCTTTCGGTCGAGGGGATGAGGAAGAAGAGATGGCTGGACTGCATTGCCTTTCAGGACAAACCAGGTCTTCCCAGTAGCGCAGTAGAACAGACATCTGGGAGGACAGGCAGGCTTACCAGCCAGGTTCATCCTACAGTTACCAGGACCCCATTCACATGGCAAGAAGGGCCCTGAGAGGCTAGCGACAGCCTTCCTGTGCCGGTCATTCTGGGTCAGAGGGCCTCAGTCCATGTAGCCACCACAGGTGACACAGCTGCGTCACGGGCTCTGAGCACACCTTGACGGGTGCCCGGATTCCGGGTAAGGAAGGCGCAAGGGCACTCTTGCTTGCTGGCCACCTGGCAGGACTGGTGCTTTCAGGTGTCTGGGTGTCTGTCCTGACCTGCCCAGGGGTCCTGCCAGCATCATTTGCTGAGGCTTCCCCGGCAATGGAAGGGACGTGGGCTGCAGACCGGAGACCTGGGTCCCGCTGGTCACAGTTCTGCTGGAACTTCATCTCTGGGTGAGGCTTGGGACCGCCCCTCCTCCTGTGCAGTGGTTTCTCCAGGCCTCTCGTGGGGCGACCAAGGATCCGTGACTCAGGCTTCTCATCCTTTGAGGCTCCGTGCGCCTCCCAGCAGAGCAGCTGCCAAGCAGTGTGTCCTCTGCCTGGGGGCCAGGAGGAAGGCCTCCTCATACCGCATCTCTCTGTGCAGCGCAGCTCAGGGAAAGCCACCAGACAGTCTGAGTTTTCGATTCACGTGGGCCGGGCACAGTGAATGTCTCTGTAAATGGCAGCCCGACCTCTGCCGAGATAGAAAGGCTTGACCTTTAAAAAGATGAGAACCTCCAATGGGGCGGGTCCTCAGGGGTGAGCTGCAGAGGCCTGCGCTGTAGCCTCTGGCCCAGCTCCCGGCAGGGCTGACAAATGATCTCTGATGCTTCTCCTGCCCTCGGCGTCCACTCCGGTCCCTCCTCTGCACACACAGGACAGGTGGTGGCTGCCGCCTCCCCACATGACTCCTTAGCCCTGTCTCTCGGGTCCCATCCCCACTTCCTCTCCTGATCAGTTCCCTGTAGGAACCCAGGGCAGTCCTGCCACAGCCCTCAGAGACCTGTCTTGGCTCTGAGCCCCTGGTGGGAGGGAGGGGCCACAGTTCCCAGACCAGTGCTGTCCCTTGTTTGCTGCCAGGAGCCCTGCGAAGGCGGCCTTTCTGCTCTCCTCCCTGTCCTGCTCAGCCCACTTGGGGCCTGGCTGCATCATGGGTCCTCCCTAATGTTGGATCGATGGTGCATCTGGGCCATCAGCTAAAAACCACAGGGGACATGGCCTGACATTGACCTCCCTGGAGCCAGGACAGGCCCATCTTGGACACGTCCAGACAACATGGCCCTCTGGGAGGTGTCTGAGAAGAAGGGACAAGGGTCAGTCAGGACAGGTGGCCTGCAGTCCCAGGCCCCCCAGTGCCAGCTCGGCTCTCCCACCACCCAATGTCGCCCAGGATGTAGGCTTCCTTCAGTCTGTGTAAACCTTAGTTCCCGAAGTTCACGTCCTTCCCTGTAACTCATGACCTTTCTGTGGACCTTAGAGAGGGTGCGCCCCCCACCCTCACTTGGCACTGACATCCTCAGAATTCATTCTTCTTAGGAAGAGGGCAGCCCTTTGGGGCCTATCGTGGGAACACAAGCGCAGCACAGGGGCTGATGGCAGGCCCCTGGCACCCACGTGCTCTGGGCACCTGGAGCCTCCATACAGGAGCCCGCGGCCCAAGCCTGGTGCTTTGAGGAAGACAGGAAACCCATCTCAGCCCAGTGAGCTCTCAGAGTGGTTCTCAAACTTCCTAATGCCGCGACCCTTTAATACAGCTCCTCATGTTGTGGTGACCCCCAACCATAAAATTATTTCCATTGCTACTTCATAACTGTAATTCTTCTACTGTTATGAATCGTAATATAAATATCTGATATGCAGGATGTATTTTCATTGTGCGCAACCCACAAGTTGAGAACCACTGCCCTAGGGGAAGGGAGGGCCTTCAGGGAAGGACAGGAGTGAGAGTTCCAGTTCCACGGCAAAAAGAAGCAGAGAAAGATGGGGGTGTCCAGTGGGGGGGGGGGTGCAGGGGGGCATGGGGCAGACACAGCTTCAGACAAGAAGCAGCCATGCCAGATATGCAAAGGTTGGACATAACATTCCTTTCACTGGGACAGATGGGGGGCAGCAGGGAGAAGGATTAACAGTAAGATGGGGAGGGTTGAACAAGGCAGGAGGGGGGGGGCACACACCCCAGGCCCCGTCTGAGAGAGCAGGCCTGGGGTCGGCCCACTGCGGTGCGTTCGGCTCTGCCGCATCCTCCCTGGACTCCCTGGGCTGGTGCCCTTCTCTGAATGAGGGTGAGTGACAGCTGTACAGGGCCTTCCTCCTCAGATCCGGCTCCAGAGCAGGCGCTGCCATCGGGGCAGATGCCTGCTTCCTGCTGAGCCCAGACCTGGTGCTAGGAAGTGAGGCAGCGATCAGGAAGGGGAAGAAAGATGTTCTCACTTGTGAGAAAGACTCAGACACGTAGCACCTTGTAGCGCCTTTTGCTGTTGGCCCTGGCTGGGTGGGGCTGCCCCGTCCTCAGGTCCCCAGGTTGGGGCAGGGGCTGGGTGTGCCCACAGGGTGCTGTGAGGGCACGGATATGAGCCCCATGGTGCCTGACCCTCCCCCTCATGGGGAAGAAGCTGCCTGCCTGCTACTTCCTAGGAGTCTGGAGACAGTGCCCAGACCTGTGAGATAAAGGCAGGGCGGCCTCGGCCCAGAAGTAGGCAGAGCTGGCATTAGAGCAGCGATCCTTCCGGGAGTTTGTCAACCTGCCTGTACCAGGCCGCCCCCAGCCAGGTGAATGGAGCCAGCTCTCAGTCCTGCTGCTCACTGGGTTGCTGGGTGTCTGAATGTCCTGCCCCCAGAGTTTCTATTCGGTGGCCTGAGGTCTCGGGTGTTTAAAAGCTCTGAGAGCCACCTGATCTGGATCATGGGGCTCCTCTGTTTTAGTTTTAGAGCCATCATCCCAAACCAGCATCAGGGTCACAAGTCAAATGCAGGCTCTTGGGCCCCAGCCCAGAATGACCATGTCAGAAGCTCTGAGAGTGGGAGGGGCTTGGCGCTCTCAGGAGGGGTCAGCTCTTGTTGACCCCTCTTGTTGAGGGGTCAGCTGAGCATGTCACCCTGACAGAAGCTGGCGCCCATGCCTGCTGCTTGCTGGCCCTGTCAGTTAAGAACACCCGCTCATGGTCACATCGTTAGCAGGGAACCTCCCTCTCCCCATCCCCTGTGCTCATGAGTTTGGTGTCAGTGGGAAGGGACAGCAGCATGGGCCTCGCCTGGGAGTCGCACCTCAGGGCCCACCCTGAGTCTGAATCTGCATCCATCACGGTGTTCAGGTGTCAGGCAGAGTGTGAGACGTGCGGGTCCAGGCAGTTCACGTTCAGGGAGTGGGCACTGGTGGTTCCCGCAGAAGAGCTCCGTGTCGGGCCGCTGATTGGGCAGTCGTCCAGGCAGGACGGAGCTGGTCTGGCCTGGGCAGCAGTGGGGTGTGGAGGGGGAGCCACATGGGGAATGAGGACAGGCCTTGATGGTCCATTTACTTGGAGGGAGAGGAGGGAGAGAGATGGCAGAGGCTGGATGAATAGGAATGTCACCAACTGGGTGAAGTCCCTGGAGGACATCCAGTGGTGGCTGCTGGCCCCAGGAATGTGGCCTGACCCTCAGGACAGTAGTGGACACGGCCTAAGATGGAAGCATTGAGAGTGAACAGTGGAAAGCTGGGAGGGAAGCTGACCGATTGGTGTCCATGGCCTTTTTCTCTACCATGAGCTGGAAGTGCACACCATGGGCTGAGAGGTGATGGTCCAGAGTATGGGGAGCTCACTGCACAACTAGGCCTGACCTGGGCAGCGGCTCAGGGACGCCACCCAGGAGCCAGGCTTCTCCCTTCCTGTCTGCAGCCTTGGCAGTGGCTGATGGACCTCCCCAGGAAGTGGGCAGGAAGGTTTCCCCTTGAGAAAAGGCCTGATGAGGTGTTCCGTGGGGCTGACAGGTTTCGGGTTTGCTTTAAAACACAGTTCACTCCCTGAAACGGACTTTTGCACGGGCTGGGTCTTTGGCTCCGCAGAATGAAGACTGGCAAGTCCAGATGGAAAGAGAAAAGCAGACCAGCCAGGATCTGGCGACTCTCTGTGAGGAGCTGGTGGAGGAGAGAGAACAGCTGCTCCGTGACATCGAGACCCTGAAGGCTGAGGAAGCCCAGGAGGTAGGCCCCCCAGCGCCATGCCTCTCCTGGCGCCCCTGCCTGCAAGAGGGAGAGTCCAGGACCATAGGCTGTCCTGGGAATCCAGCAGTGATTCCGGGTTACCAGTCTCTTCCCTCAGCTGCAGCTCACACCAGCAATTCCAGCCACAGCAGGGGCGCGGGGACAGATATTGCTTCCCAGGGACACTGGCAATCTTTTTGTTTTTTCAATCTATTTTTTATTTCAGAGGGAAAGGGAGAAGGAGAGAGGGATAAAAACATCAATGATGAGAGAGAATCATTGATCGGCTGCCTCCTGCATGTCACCTACTGGGATTGAACCAGCAACCTAAACATGTGTCCTGACCGGTAATCAAACCGTGACCGCCTAGTTCATAGGTTGATGCTCAACCATTGACCCACACTGGCTGGGCAGCACTGGCCATCTTGTTTATGATTGTCATGACTTGGGGGAGGAGCGGGGAGGTGCTCCTGGCTGTGGTGGGAGAGGCCAGAAAGCTGCTAAATGTCCTGCAGCTCATGGGACAGCCCGCAGGACAAAGATCCCCCTTCAAATGTCCAGCTTCACACTCAGAGCCCTGGATAACCTCCAGGGTTGACCCGCCTCACACTACAGGAAGTCCTAGGGTAGGCAGCCCAGTCCTGGGGCAGCAGCTCAGGGACGCCACCCAGAAGCCAGGCTTCTCTCTTCCTGTCTGCCAGTCTTGGCAGTTGCTGTTGTACCTCGCCAAGAAGTGGGCAGGAAGAATGTGCAGTGTGAAGAGACAGAGGCAAGGCCTCCCGGGATCCTCTGTGGACATCTCATTGGCCACACCTGACACATGACTAACCCTAGCTGCAAGGGAGGCTGGGTATCAGGTACTTGAGGTCTTCAGCCTCTCTAGTATTGCAGAAAAGGGGCTTGGGGTGGTGCTGTGTAGACTTAAGAGGCCTGCCTCCACCCTCCCTCAATATGGATTCCAGTCTAGGAGGTGGAACGACAGGTGACAAGCCAGGTGACTTGAGACGTGTGCTATTGAGGGAATACACGTGGGTCCAGGGAGAGTCTTCTGAGGTGGAGGACATTTAGAATGGTGGTGCAGGGCTTCCCTGAGGAGCTGTCAATCACACTGAGCCCTGGACGATGAGAAGGAGCCAGTGATGCTGGAGGCTGTGGGTGGAGGCAGGTGAGCATTCACAGCAGAGGGAAGATCATGTGCAATGTCTGCAGGGGAGAGTGGCGTGAGGAGCGGCCACAGAGGTGGGCGGTCAGCTCTCGAGCCGCTGTGGACCAGGGTAAAAAGCACCAAGGAAATCACTTTCATTGTTTTAAGAGAAGATGTGGTCTCTGTTTCTAAGTCATCTGGCTTCTGTGAAAGTGTTTAGACTGGAACTGTCTGGGTGGGGATCTCTGTGCCCTTCCCCTTCTGTCCATATCAGGCCTTTGGGAAATGTTAGGACGTCCTTTGGGTCCATGATGAAATGGGCATTCCAGGCCTACATTTTAGGTCTCCAATTTGGACCGAAATCACGCCTGTGTCATTTCCATTGTGTTTTCCTGCACACAACTGGTGCGTTCGCTGCGGGATGGTTCACAGACCAGCAGCAAGGCCCGCATGAAGGGCCAGAAGACTGAGAAAAAAGTGCTCCTCCAGACGGTGACGGACACCAAAAGGAAAGTGACCATGATGGAGTGGGAGCGGCGGCAGCTGTGCCGGGACCTGGAGCAGGTGAAGGCGCAGGCGGCGCAGGCGGCGCAGGCACAGGAGCTGGAGCACATGGAGGTGCGGGTGAAGGAGCGCGTGGTGCGGGCACAGAAGCTGGAGCAGGAGCTGCATCGGCTGCAGCAGGAGATCGAGAAGCTGGCCATGGAGGTCAGTGCCCTGACGACGGCCCCTGAGAGGGTCCACGCCCGCGAGCGGGAAAGCCCGGACCTGTTACTGGAGAACCGGAGGCTGCAGATATCTCTGGACACCCTGCAGCCCGATGGCCTGGAACAGGACAAGCAGCTGGACACCAGGGTAATTCTAGCCTCAGAATGAGTTAGGACGATTCCTCCTGGTCAACTTTCTGGTGGCTTGAATGTGGTTGGATGGGTGTTGTGTAAATATCAGAGAAATGGGTTGGTAGTGTTGGTAGTGTTGTTCTCTATGTCCTTACTGATTTTCCATGCACTTTTCAAAGTGGTCAGAGAGGGTCCCCAAGGAGCTTATCCAGAGGAAGGGCATAAATTGCCAAGAAAGGTCACATGTGCAGAGAGGGGCCCAGGACTAAGCTTAGGCCCATGTGAGTCCGTTTCTGCCGTGGGCCTTCCCACAGCAGCTCCTTGAGTGCAGGTAGAACTATCCTCAGCACGGCTGGGTGTTGCCTCTCCTGAGGGTCCTGCTATTTTGGTGTCGGCACTTGATCTGCTGTTGGTCCCTCACTGTGTGTGGGGACGTGGGGATCCAGAGTCTGTGGTCCCCCTGGGCCTGCACCTGGTGAGGCATCATCCCCTTCTCCCTCCCAGCAGGTGGAAAATTCCACTCTGAGCTCCCAGAGCGCCTCGCTCACTGCGCTCACAGAGCAGGACACACAGCTCCAGCACCAGCAGCTGGCGGCAGCCCACGAGGCCCTGCAGCAGGAACACGCGTGCCTGGGCGCGCTCCACGAGCACCTGACTAGGGAGCACGAGGCCCTTCTGGACAAGTACCGCCGCCAGAGGACACTGCTGCGTCGGACCCTGAAGCTGGAGAGCAAGGCTCTCAGTGACAGGTGGGTGCCTGTGGCTGGGGGTGACTTACGGGCTCCCCCGGGCTTCTGTCCCTCCTTCACTCTGGCCCCTCATGTTTCCTCTGATCCCGCTGCTTCACAGTGAAGAGAAGTAAATCCACCTTCACCCTCAGTGATGTGGAGTTGGTGCAACTGGAGACTGAGGGGCAGGAGGGCCCCCAGGGGAGAAGGGTGTGCCCACTAATCCCGGTTCAGGGAAACCAGGTGTCAGCACTGGGGTCCCAGCTCCCCTGGGCATTCCTACCCCCTCTTCCTTTTCTCTCCAAACCAAGGACCAGGAGGGGAAGTCACCACAGCTGCCGATTTTCAGGGTCGTGCCTTCCCGAGCTCCCCAGGCCTTTTCCCTGTCCAAGTCTCACAGTCTGGGCTTCTGATTTTCTTTTTTACTTTTAATTTTGGAAGTTTTGAATATATGGGCGTGTACAGAATAGTATAGTGAAAACCCCGTGTTCCCCTCACCTGCAGCAGCATTACCAATACTCTGCCATTCTCATGTCACCTTTACCTCTGACTCTCCATATACCTTTTTAAAGGTAAAATTGATGTACCTTAAATGCATAAATCTTAACTTTGCACTTTTTCAAAATCAGGCCTTTGTGTGCATGTAGTCAGCCAACTTCGGCTGAGCTCCTGCCAGGCAGATCCCTGATTGCAATGACCCCGGCAGGTGCACCAGGACCCAGAGCCTGGAGGAAGTGAGATGTACAGAGGACTCCAATGTGGTGGGGAGAGAGAGGGGGAGATGCGCTACAGAGAGGCTCTCCCACACTTGGAGCAGCACAGGAGGGAGCTGTCCACTTCCTGTGCTTGTGAGTCATCCCTGCTGAGTTCTTCCCATGCCTCTGCCTCAGCAAGATGCTAGACAAAGGCTGGGCTTCCCTGGGAGCAGCTGAGGTGCAGGGATTCGGCATCACAGGGACCAGGGAGTGTGCTGAGCCTCCAGAGCCTGCAGAGGGCGCCTGCTGCTGCATGAGCTTGGGGGAGATGACATTCATTTACACACTCACCCAGTGTTTCCTGTGGACTCTCTCCAGAGCCTCCCACCCCTTTCTCCACCCAGATTCCCATCCTTTGGGGGTGCTGAGATGTCTGCTCCTATCAGACTCTCGTTCCTTCCCGCCAGAATGAGCATCTTCTGCCTCTTGGCATGTGCATCTCTGCCTCCTCCGCACCCATCCTGTGTTCACGAGATGCTTAGTGAGCACCCACTGGGCGCCTGGTGCTGTCTAACATGGTTTGAATGCACCTAGCTGACTACTGATGGGAGCCTCCTGTGGTGCCCACCCCTCACCAGGTGTTGCGGGTCCTGCCCTCAATGCCCTATGATAACCGTGTGGATATATTCTTATGGCTGTTACCATGGGAAGTTTTGTGCAGGTGGCATTTGACTGGTCTGAGGGAGGAGTTCATTGCTCTGCCTATGACTCCTTGCTTGGTGGACCTACTGTGTGATTCAGTGGGTTTTGCTGGTTGGACAGATAGCTGGAGGCCCTTGGTGTGTCTGCAGCAGGGCTGCAGGTTGGAGGTGGAGGTGCCTGGAACACTGGCCGGGGGCTCTGGATTCATTTCACCTGACACTTGACTGAGACACTGGCTCCTTCCTTCCCCTGGTGCACATGCACTGGGTGTCAAGCCTCGGACCCGGGATTCAGTGGAGAGAAGCACTCGCAGTTTCTGCCCTGCAGGAGGATGGTTACTAATGGTTGCGATATGCTTGATCCTGTGCTTTTCCAAGAGACAACAGGGAAGCAGGAGGTGGGGACCCTAATGGTCCATAGCCCTGTTTGTCAAACCTGGATGAGAAAGATCACTGCCCTGAAAGCCCAGCCGAGCCGTCACCCCCACCTTCCATTTCCCATGTCTGGGCAGCCTCCACTTGTGGCTAAAGGCCACAGGAAGGAATGTTTGTCTTCCAACGGCCGACCGAGCAGGTGTGTGTGTCTGAGTCCGCACAAGTCTTGGCTCCAGGCAGATGGTACAAGTACAGCTGATATGGGGTGGGCGGGCGGGGATGGAGGGCTGCAGTCAGGGGCTGAAACCCTGGAACCTGGGTGGTCTCTGTCAGCCTGTCTCTGGGTGTGGACACCTCAGGAAGGGGGTCTGGAAAGGGTTTGCCTGCCTGGGGAAGATTGAAAGGTGATGACTCAGTCTCCACCTTGGACCTGGGGAGGCCCCTGAGTCACCTGAACAGGAAAGGTTCCTGCAGGAGGAGGAACAGCCTGGGGCTGGTCAGGGGCTCCCTCTTGTGCTCTGCTGCCCTCCGGAGAGGCTGTCCGGGACCCTCTGCAGACTGAGACAGGAAGGAAATAAAAGCCTGAGCTGAGGGGGAGGCTGTGGGAGAGCGAGGGCAAGGGCTGGACTGGGGGTGCCTTGAGGAGCAGGGTGTGCAGTTGCCCATGATGGCTGCTCGGGCCCCACCAGGCAAGCCTCTGGCCCCCAAGCTGCCTGGATCAGAGCAGGAAGAGTCGTGTTCCTGAGCTGGGGCGGTGGCTCACCCAGGGCCGGTGAGGGGGCTCAGCTGTTATGGGCGGTGGAATTCTGCTGTACGTGCAGTGGTTTCTTTGAGAAGGGCGTGGAGTTCAGAAAACAGTGGTTTTGTTCCCAGTGGATGAAGGAGAGAGGCTGCTTTGACAGGGACTGGAAGGGGCCATGGAGACACGTCGGGTGGGAGGAGGGGGACTTGCCTCCTGTGCCGGAGGAGATCCCCAGAGCTGGCCCAGTGACGGTCCCCTCTCTCTGTCCAGCCCTGTCCCCTGCGCATCCCCCCCTCCCTCAGCTCTGCAGAGAGAAGCCGCTCACCAGGCTTTGATGTCTCCCTGGGTGTCCAATCCTAGCGGGTGTGTTTCCCTTCAACAGATACAAGGACCAGCTCCAACAGAAGGCGGCGCTGGAGCAGCTGGGGACGCTCTTCACCACCGCGCGGGAGGCTCTGCAGCAGGAGCAGAGGACGAGCGCCATGGCCGCCGAGGAGAACCAGAGGCTGCAGCGAGAGCTGGACAGGTAACCCCCAGGCCCCCTGCAGCGCCTCTGCCGGGATGTCAGTCAGACCCATTCCCTCAGCACCCGCTGAGCTGAGCTCAAGTGAGACCCCTGGTGATGGTGCATTTTTACCAACCCTGCCCTGGAAGCCGCTGGTGGGAACAAGGCAAGGGGGTCTCCAGCTGGTGGCTGGAAGGAAGGACTCGGCAGCTGGGATGGGGCGTTGTCTCGGTTTGGACAACCTCCCGTCCCACAGTTATGATGCTGATGACTGTTGGGCAGGGGTAACTGCATCCTCTCACACCAGCGATCCCGTGAGGGAGGGGGCTTGGTCCTCAGCATTCACGCATTCCCATTTATGAATTCACCTCCTGGCTGAAATGTACTGGTGACCCCCAAATCAGTGCCCATGGCCTGTCATGGATGTGCCCAGAGCGGGAGATACTGGAGTCGCCTGATGTGCACATTTGCAGCTGAGGTTGAACAAGGCCTTTGACCCCAGACTTGTTTCAGCTCTCACCTACCAGCGTCCTCTTCATGGGCCACTGAGTGCCATGGTGTTCTAATTTGTGTGCTTTGGAGGCGATTTCGCTGTTTGAAATGGCTCCCAAATGGAGTGCTGAAGTGCTGTCTAGTGTTCCCAAGTGCAAGGCTACGCTGGGCCTCACGGGGAATATTCGAGTGGCACACAAGGGTCATTCGGTCCCAGGTATGGTGCTGTTGGCTCTGAGTGTATTACACGAGGCGTCTTTATGTCTTGATGAGCTGACAAAATGTGACCAGAGACTCCCAGGAACCGGTGGGAACAGTTTCAGTATTCACTAGTTCAGGGTTCACGTGGTTGGGTAGAACATTATACTGTGAATCACAAGAATTGACTGAGCTATTGTTATCCTTTAAAAAATCTGCAGCAACAGAGGAGGAAACAGGCTCAGGGAGATTAAACAACTTGTTCAAGGTCAATGCTCCTAGTTAGTGACACAGGCAGGATTCGAATCCAAGTCTTGCCTCAACCCAGAGGCATGACCATATGAACCCTTCCTTCCCACAGCACTGATTTAACATGTTGGGGGAGCTGTAAACTCAGCTGCCTGCAGTGGCCGGGCAGGTCCAGCAGGTGGGGAAGGAGAGTCAACAATAGACCAGGCCCTGGTGGAGAATACACCCAGCTATAGAGGCTGTCAGCTGGGAGGCAGGCGGGGCTGCCAGGTCTTCCTTCTTTATACTTTTTTTTTCCCTGAGAAGAAGATATCTGAATGTTGATGGGTACCTTAAAATTTTGGAACGCTGATACAGTAATTATTTTTTTGTTTTGTTTGTGTTTTTTATTAAATCTGCTTTTTTGGGCAGGACAGAGGAATGGGAGGACCTGGAGACATATTTGAGGCTGGGGACCCTTAAACCTAACCCGCGAGTATTCACAGGACCACAATGGCGAATCTTTTTATCTTGTCCTGTTTCTTCTTTATGTTATTTTATTTTTTTTTTTAGTTGTCTTTATTGGAGAGACATCAATTAATAAAATCATACACACTTTAAAATGAAATAAAATAGAGTAAAATAAGTAAATGTTAAAAAAAAATTTAAAAAGCTGTGTGGGCCAAACTTCACACACCTGTGTTCACATTGAGTCCATGAGCCTCTGGTCATATGAGCTTTTTTTGGTATAAATCTACCCCAAGGAATCCCAGGTAATGATGATGATGATGATGATGATGATGATGATTTAAGTGGATATAGGTAACACTCCAGAATCTTCTATTTCATTTATCTCAGTAGTTGAAATTAGAAAGGGGATTGGAATTGGGGAGAAGAGCTGGATATAGACATAGAGTCTTAGAGCAGTAATGTTCTGATTCAGTGTTTAAATGTTTGAATCAAAGAACCCTTTTTCCAAGTAGGCAGATGTGCCAAAGCCTCACATAGAAAGGACTTTTACAGGGATGCTCTGTTGCCGTGGTGTCCGAGCCTGCCTGTCGTTCTCCCCCAGCTGGCAGTGGGGTACCTGGGGGAGCCTCCTAGAACCCCAATGAACACAGTTTGAAAACTGCTGATTTTGTTCAACCCTTCATTAACACATGAAAAAACTGAGGCCCAGAGAGGTTGCGGTTTTGATTAAGGTTGCACAACTGGGACAGAGCCTGGGAGTGCGCCTCAGCCCTTGGCCTTGTGTCTCTCCACCCCTAGGGCCAATTCCCTGCACCAGCAGCTGAAGGGGGAGCAGGAGGAGTTGCAGACCCACACTAAGAATCTGCAGACCTCCCTGAACGACACCCAGCTGCAGGTGAGCTGCTGGCAGGCCCGGTTCGAGGAGCTGAAGGGACAGCAGGAGGAGCTTCAGACTCACAGCAAGAAGCTGCAAACCTCCCTGAATAATATGCAGCTGGAGGTGACCCACTGGCAGGCCCAGTGTGAGGGGCTGAAGGGGGAGCAAGAGGAGCTGTACGCCCTCACCAAGGAGCTGCAGGCCAAAGCCAATGAGCTGCTCACAGACAACAAGGAGCTGCAAACCTCCCTGCAAGAAAGGCAGCTGGAGGTGAACCACTGGCAGGCCCGGTACGATGGGCTGAAGGGTGAGCAAGAGGAGCTTCAGACTCACAGCAAGAAGCTGCAAACTACCCTGAATAATATGCAGCTGGAGGTGAACCACTGGCAGACCCGGTACGATGGGCTGAAGGGGGAGCAAGAGGAGATGCACACCCTCACCAAGGGGCTGCAGACCCACAACAGTGAGCTGCTCACAGACAACAAGGAGCTGCAAACCTCCCTGCAAGAAAGGCAGCTGAAGGTAAGCCACTGGCAAGCCCGGTGTGAGGGGCTGAAGGGGGAGCAAGAGGAGATGCACACACTCACCAAGGAGCTGCAGACCCACGCCAGTGAGCGGCTCACAGACAACAAGGAGCTGAAAACCTCCCTGAACAACAGGCCCCTGGAGGTGAGCTTCTGGCAGGCCCGGTATGAGGAGCTGAAGGGGCAGCAGGAGGAGCTTCAGACTCACAGCAAGAAGCTGCAAACCTCCCTGAACGACACCCAACTGGAGGTGAACCACTGGCAGGCCCAGTGTGAGGGGCTGAAGGCGGAGCAAGAGGAGCTGTACGCCCTCACCAAGGAACTGCAGGCCGACGCCAATGAGCTGCTCACAGAACACAAGGAGCTGCTCACAGACAACAAGGAACTGCAACTGTCCCTGAATGACACGCAGCGGGAGGTGAACAGCTGGCAGGGCCTGTATGAGGAGCTGAAGGGGCAGCAGGAGGAGCTGCAGACCCAGAACAAGGAGCTGCTCACAGACAACAAGGAGCTGCAACTGTCCCTGAATGACACGCAGCAGGAAGTGAACAGCTGGCAGGGCCGGTACCAGGAGCTGAAGGGGCAGCAGGAGGAGCTGCAGACCCACAGCAAGAAGCTGCAAACCTCCCTGAACAACACGCAGCTGGAGGTGAACCACTGGCAGGGCCGGTACGAGGGGCTGAAGGCAGAGCAAGAGGAGCTGTACGCCCTCACCAAGGAGCTGCAGGCCCTCGCCAAGGAGCTGTACGCCTTCACCAGGGAGCTGCTCACAGACAAGAAGAAGCTGCGAACCTCCCTGAACGACACCCAGCTGCAGGTGAACTGCTGGCAGAACCAGTGCAACTGGCTGAGGGAGGAGCTCCAGGGCACGGACATCTCGCTGACCGAGCTGGACAACCGCTTCCAGGTGAGGCCTGGGGCTGGAGGGCCTCAGGACCCTGGGCGGGCCTGTTCCCTGGGCTGACGCTGTGGGCTCAGCCAGGTGGGAATGGATCGTCATTGGCATCTCTGCTCAAAAGGTGTGTGTGAATGTCACTCAGAGGCAGAGGAAGCCAGAGGCAGTTGACTGGGACGAACACCATGACTGGCAGGGGTGTGCTATAGAACTCCTTTCACCTGATCTTTTGCTTTTGGTCGGGGCGGTGCATGGAAGCATCCAAGTACCGTTTCATCTCCATCCTCTCGACTGAGCAGTCTGCTCTCTGTGTCATCTCATTTAATTCTCACAATGATCTTGTGAGCTGGGGTTCCCATCCTTGTCCCTCTGAAGTAGCGGGTTGGAACCCCGTTTGTCTGAAGCCAAAGCTTGGGACTTTCCTGCTACACCAACCACGATGATATTCTAGAGCAGGAGCTGGCCAGCCTCAGCCCAAAATTCAGGTCCAGCTTCACGCCTGTTTGTGTACAGACAACTTTCTAGTAGCCATATTCAAAAAGTAAAAGGAATCAGGTGGGATTAATGTAGGGGTCTGTTTTAGTTAACCTTTATATCTAAAATATCACATGTAACCCCAAGAGCTTATCAATAAGATTTTTAAAAATAATATGATTTTTTATTGATTTTTTGAGAGAAACATCCATCAGCTGCCTCCTGCATGGCCTCTACTGGGGAATGGAGCCAGCAACCCAGGCATGTGCCTTGATCAGTGTGGGGACAGGTTCAAGCCTTGGACTGATAAAGGGCACAGTCCTCTCATTGCCACGTGCAAGGCCCAGCTTGGAGGGCAGAGCCTTCCCAGCACAATTATAGCCAACAGCTATAGTGGTAAGCTTGAACCTATGGTCCGAACACGTGGCCCCACATGCCAGAGTGATAGAGTTCAGGTGCATGTAGTTGAGTAGGACTGAAACCCACGAGAATGTTTTAAACATCTTGATCACGCCCTTACTTTGCCTCCTGGCATCTGCTATAAAATAAAGACACGGCTTGTGGGTGCTGGCTCTGTCTCTATGTCAGAGGAGCAGCATCCCACTGAGACCCAGCTTTCATTCTCTTGCTGTCTCTTCTTAATCCTTCACCGACCCCTCTCAGGGTCACTGAACCAGGCTGAGCTGGCCTGGCACATAAGGCACCCTGGGGCTGAGTGTGCCATGGCCGTGCCAGCTCACCACAGATCAGAAATTACACCGGTGATTTCTTAGTGAATGGGACACTCAGCTTACTGAGCCACACACATACCGGGCAGCTTATTAATGATATACTTTACATTATTTTTAATTGTTATTAAGTCCTCAGAACCTATTATATATTTTGCACTTATGGCTCAGCTCAGACTGGCTGCGTTTTCAGTGCTCAGCAGCCACACGTGGCCAGTGGCTGCCTGATTGGACGGTGCAGTGGCAGAATGCTTGGCCATCCCCATGGCATTGGCCGTATTGGTCATGCCAGCTGACGTAGATAATACCAAAATGACCATCTTTGTGCACGTGGCCTTTTTCTCCTTTTGGAAGTAGATTCCCAGCAGTGGAATCACGGGAGCGTGTGGTGTTTGAGACATTGTCCATCTGTGTTTTAGCTGCTCTCCCACCTCAAGGGCAACTTGGAAGGAGAAAACCGTCACCTGCAGAGCCAAATCCAAAGGTTGAAAGAGCAGAACCAGAGGCTTCTCCAGGAGGACGTGGAGGACAAGGACCAGCACCAGGAGGAGCAGCAGCAGTACGTGTGAGGGGTGTGGGCTGACGGACACACGTCAACAGAGGGGTCGTGGCTTCCAGCTCCATGACTAGACCGCACCATTCTGGGCAGCAGAGAACCCCCTGGGTGAATTGGTGTCCCAGGCAAGGGGACGGACCATCTTACCAGCACATCCTTCGCTCGTTTTCCTGGGAATGGTTCTAGATTTCTGCAAATAGGGGTGGTTGGCTTTGTTGGCTTTTCAGAGACACTGCCCCCTCCCTGCCAGACGCTTCTTAATCTGCTTTTGGGATCAAGTTCACTTTGAAAAATACAACAGTGATAAAGAGAGACTCCTAGGGAAGGACTTCAGATCACAGGCTGAGCCCTTTCTGCGTCGGTTTTTCCCTTAATGGGCTGCAGAGTGGGTTGTTGGTGCACAGTGGCTGTCCTCCCTCTGCGGACATTGCCTTTGCCGACAGGCCTGGCCCTGCAAAGTGCACAGAACCAGTTACCTGGTCTCCAGGAACCAGTAGGGGTGATGGATGTGAGCAGAGCTGTGTGCACACAGATGTTGAGGAGCTCCATGGAGGTAGAAGGAAGCGTGGTGGTAGGAGTTGGGGTTCTGCTGCTGACATGGATGGGGAGAAGGCTAGCCAGGGTGTGTGGGGGGGATAGGGGCTGAACGTGAAGGTGGGGCTTGGCATGGTTTGGGTGCAGGGAAGGTGCAGGGAGTGGCAAGAAGGAAGGCTGGAGGAGGCAGCGCTCAGCTGTGAAAGGCTTCCATGCCCAGCTAATGAGTCGGATTCACTGGGAAGTGGGTGATTAAGGGATGCTGGTGTACAGGGCTTAGGAAGCTGCCAGAGATGAGGGCAGGAGGAAGAGCCTTGGTGCTGGAAACCTTGTGGTTTGGAAGTCAAGTCACCTGAGATGCATCTTGTGGGTCCCGGGTGGTCTTCACCCCTCGGTGCTGTGCTGCTGGGACTGTCCTTCTTTGCGATTGGGAATGGCTGGCCAGTGTGGGACAGAGGGACATGGCCACAGTGACCACTGGGGCACTGTCCCAGCTCCCCGGGATGACGATGCTGCTCACTGTTCTCCCAGATTCGTCTGCTCATCTACAGGGGGCTCAACACCTACCAAGGATGGTTAAAATGGAAAACCGCACTGTACTTTTGGGGTAGAAGTGAGAGTTTGTAGCCTGAAGTGGGCTCTCTATAACGCAGCTGCTAAAAATTATCAGCAGAGCTTGGGCAGGTGCAAACTAGAAGAGTGGGGACCTGGTACCCTGGGGGATGATCTGATGACGATTTTGCATTAGAAAGTGTCTGTAGGAGGTCAGAGAGTGGGCAGGCTTCCTGAGCCTGCTCCAAGCGGAGTCTTCCCCAGCCCTGGGCTAGCTGGGCCATGAGTTTGTGGGGCTAGGGGACGGCTGTGGGAACAGAATAACACAGACTAGAAGAACAGAGTCCGAAACGAGGGCGCTGGGAGCAGAGCAGGTCCGTGGCCAGGGACCCAGTGGTTTGCAAGCAATCACTTCAAACGGGTGCTCACTTTGCAGTGAATTCGCGGGAAAGCCCTTGGATTAGGGGGCCTGGGCACCTTCTTGACTGAAGGAGCCCGAGCAGCTGCCTGGATGCCGAGGACTCATTTTCAAGCAGGGAAAGCAGGGGTCTGAGCTGTCAAGGCCACATGGGTAAGGTGAGGCAGGAACTGGACAGGCACCAGCGGCCCAGTGGGGGGCTGTATAGCGAGCACTGCGTGCATGGCTCCTGGACCAGTGATGGCGAACCTTTAGAGCTCAGCGTGTCAGCATTTTGAAAAACCCTAACTTAACTCTGGTGCTGTGTCACATATAGAAATTTTTTGATATTTACAACCATAGTAAAACAAAGACTTATATTATTGATATTTATTTCATATATTTGAATGCCATTTAACAAAGAAAAATCAACCAAAAAAATGATTTCGTGTGTCACCTCTGACACGCGCGTCATAGGTTCGCCATCATTGTCCTAGACAGACAACAGGAAAGCATGCCATGCCCTCTTCTTCAAAAAGGCCAGGCTCCCTCTCCCAGGAGCAGGGGTGCCCTCTGACAGCCCAAGGTTTAAGAGGTGTCTCTCTGGTCCTTTCTGTGTTTTTAAAAATGTGAACTGACTTCCCACGTTTAGGAATTAAGAGATTGTGCTTCAGAGCCGGGGCTTCTGGATCCTTAGGGAAAAGCAGTCAGAAGCTCCGCCACATGGGGAGCGGCGCTCTGTTCACAGGCCCCGTGTTAGGTCCCAGGTGACACCAAGCGCTCAGCCTCAATGCAGCCCCTACTCCTCCCGCAGGTCCTCCCAAGCCACTTTGCTCCTATCTTATCTGTCTGGCTCCCAAAAGGCTTTGAGTTTGCTTCACTAGTGTTAGCAGAAGCCCAACATTGGAGTGGGTCCAGGTCGGAGGTCTGACTTTGCTAGACTGCCCTTTTTAATCTGATGCCCGTCTATGTCACCGAGGGCAGACCCCTCCCACCACTAACGGTATCGTTGGTCTGCCCCGCAGGAGCTAGCCTAGCCCTGGGTCTGACCCGAGTGCCCAACGTCCTGAGCTGACGTGGCTAGAACCCTCAAGGTTTCCCAGCTTGAGTTTCAGATGGTTCGGGGTCTCTCTCCTGAGGTGACGTACAGCCTGACCCTAGGTGTTCAGCCATCTCCTCAACATGTTAGGCTCCTGGACCCATGTCACATGCTTCCATCCCCGTATTCCCAATTGAGGGGTCATGGTGTTCATGAGCACCGTGAGGTCTGAGTCCCAGAAACACACTGGCTCCTTCTGGGCCAGGTCCCAGGCGGGGGTGATGACTCAATTTATGTGTTTTATTATTTAAAAACAGACTGTTTTTCTCTCTCCTCTTTAGAGACAAATTAAATGCCTTACAGAGACAAAATGAAAAGCTGGAAGAAAAAGCATGGCTCAGCACAAGTTCCCTGATCCAGCGCCAAAGAAGTGAGTTGATTTAAGCATCAGTAGCTTACACACAGGACAGAAAGCTTGCTTATTCACGAGTGGGGGAAGCTGTTAGCATCTAGAGCAGTGGACAGTTTGTTGGGCCTGTACCTTCCGCTGTATGGCAGGTCCCTGTGTGCAGGTCCCTCCCAGAATTTAGAGTTTCTTTCTGTCCCACCCTCAGTACTCAGGGTTATCCTATGAGGGATGGTGAATGCCAGCGGCCAGGAGCCTGTTTAAGGGCAGAGTCTGTGCTTTTAGAGCCACTAAAGCAGGCACATCCGCTTTTGTCTCAAGATTGCCGGACCTAGAAAATCATGCTTCTGTTTTGGGAAGGAAGCTTGGGGCAGATGCCTGGACCAGCACCCCTGTCTTCAAGCACAGGAACCTTTTGTTCTATCCTCCATTCCTCTGGGTTCACTGGACCCCCAGGGCAGGTTCACAAACATGTTCCCTTCCCCAGAGAGCAGCAGCCCGGTGGTGGGCCGATTTCACCCCCAAGACTGCCGGCCTCCTTCCAGTAGGGCTCCCCCTGGGCCCGGGCCTGAGCCCAGGAGCAGGGCCTTCCCACTGTCCTGTCTCAGCCCAGCCTTGAGGTCAAATCACCATGAGTCCCGCATGGCCTCTCCGTAGAAATCACAGAATTTCAGAACCTCCGCCTGACCCTTCTGTTGACAGGGAAATTGAGGCACCGATGAGGAAATTGAGTGGCTTGTGTAAGCACAGTGCTGTTTCGTGGCAGAGCCAGGACCAGAACCCAGCTGTGGTCCTTGTTACATTAGAATGCTTCATTTCCTGTTAGCTGCAATGAATTACCTTTTACATTCACTATTTTCATTTATTTACTTATTTTTCCAATCCTCACCCGAAGATATTTTTCCCATGGACATTTAGAGAGAGTAGTGGGGTGGGAGGCAGGGAAGGGGAAATGAGAGAGGGAGGCAGGGACGGAGGGAGGGAGGGGGAGAGGGAGAGGGAGAGGGAGAGGGAGAGGGAGAGGGAGAGGGAGAGAGAGAGAGAGAGAGAGAGAGAGAGAGAGAGAGAGACATCTATGTGAGAGAGACACATCAATTGGTGTCCATCTTCATACACCTTGACCGGCGCCGGGGATCAAACCTGCAACCCAGGTATGTGCCCTTGTTGGGGGATCAAACCCACCACCTGTCAGTGCTCAGGCCGATGCTCAACCACCAGGCAACACCACCCAGGGCTCACTCTTTGTAATTCAAACTGCCCACTCTCCTGCCCTCTTCCCCTCACCCAGATTCCCCAATGATGAGAATGGGCAGAGTATGCCAGCCAATTTCATGTATTATTACACCTAGCAGAAAATGAGGAGGTCCTGACTCTTTCTGAGAATGGCGTTTTGGTGGAATTTTGTCCACCAGCATGACTAGGTCAGCACAGCACCACTTCCTGCACTTGGCACAGTAATCAAGAGCTGAGAGCTGGGTTTGAAGTTCTGTTTTCCCGAGGGGCTAGTGTGGGTTCCTGCCATTTGAAGGCTTCTACCACCCCTGGGGCTGTGCAAATTAACTGCACATCGTGTGCCACCTCCTGAGCCCAGGTGGGATGAGCATGGTGATGGCAAAGAGCACCCTCATCCTGAACCAGATTAAGCGCCACCTTCTCAGGCTGGTGATGGAAATCCCAGCTCGAGTAGGGCACACAGACACCTGCTGGAGGGGCAGTCAGGGTTGGTTATGTCCTAAAAACCTCCTCCTTACAGGAAAAAGCACTGGATTGGAGCCAAAGCCTTAGTCAAACTCATCAAACTAAAGAAAGGGGGATCCAGAGAACAACCAAAGTCAACCCCACAGAGGCCTCCCTGGCCGCTGGGGTCCTCAGACCAGGCCTCACCCAGTACTTCTCAGCCTCTTCAATCGCAGCTGGAACCCCTCGAGGCCACCCCATGCTGCTCAAAGGTGACAGAAGAGCAAGACACCTGCAGGGGCCTCAGGGGAAAAGGTAGGAAGGGCTTACCTGGCTGCAGGCGGGAAGTGAAGAGGGGAGGATCTCAGGTCTCCCTCAAGGATGGGAGAACCAAGGAGACTCCGTGATAGGTGTGTACACGTGTGTGCGTGTGCATGTGTGCGTGTGTGTGTGTGTGTGTAGGAGCCTGAAGGGGGCATGCTCCACACACCACATCTGTCTTTTTTGGTATGTGAACACCCAAGTAGGAAACATAAACCCCCGTCAGTGTGGCTGCACTTTCTCCCAGAACAATTCAGGTCCTTTAGCATGAGGAGCCTCACAAATCATGGACACTGTGGTAGGGACTCGAATATCCAGAGCTGATCTCCACACAGTTCCCGCAGAGATAGCTCCACAGCGGATGTTTCCTCCAGGCCTACAATAGGCCATTTCTGTAGGGAGATCCGCGGTGCATTTAACATGTGATGGACAGCTGCAAGGTCTTCAGCAAGGCCTCCTGTGGCTCTGATTTTTTGTCACTGTGACAAGCAGGTCCAGTTTTCTTCTCTGACTTGATCTGGCCTTGAGTCCTGCCACCACGGGGTGCACTGTACCTCATCATTCAGGGTTGTCATGTGGAATTGCCAGAGCTTTTGAAGTGGATTCCTAGTTGGATGTATTTCATCAAATCTAAGAGGCTGTCAGACAAGGGTGCTCACATAAGAAGAAGATAAATGGGTTGTGGCAGTGACGATTTTATCACAGTTGCCACCTGGCTGACAGTGACTGTGAGACAGGCTCGAAGCTGCATCCTGATTTCAGAGATGTTAAGGTTTGGGAAAGGGTGAAAGTGCATCTTACTTGCCTTAAACATGGCTTAGTTTTCTGTTTACTTTTAAATACCATGTTCTACAAGACTTACCTATAAACCTGCCAAACGTGCACCCTGAGCATTTAAATTTTATGAAGGACACCAGGACTTCCTGAAGACCAACCCAGGCCTGAGACTCATACCCTCTCAGGGGTAGCCGTGACAGCACCAGGGCCCATGGCAAGCCGCCTCTTGAGTGTGACCTGTGCACACGCATTTCTGGGTGACATTCACCACTTCAGGACCTGGCGTGTCCCTCAAAACTCAAAAAACACAATGTGTACATGCATCCATACTAGTGTTTGGGGACTAATGCTTGCATTCCAAGTCTTTACAGGGGGTGAATTAGGTAAAATCCTCATATGCAGGGAAATGATAACAAACTTATTAACTGTTGAGTATGATTCCCTCCACGTTCTGTGTGGAGTAGGGTTCGGTATCTGAAAGAGGAGCCGTACAGCAAATGAGAGAAAAAGACACGAGATAATTTTGCAATATTGGGGGACCAGGCGGCCAAGTCCCAAAGGACTTCCTCCGATGCTCAGACCACTCCAATCTTTTATTGATCTGGAGTAGCCCTTAGCATAGCCCTTAGGCAGGTGACCCCCTGCAACAGGCAGACTAGCCCATCAGCAAGGATTTACATAATAATAATTGGGGGAGTAGTTTCAGCTACCACTGTCTGGACAAACAGAGGTGGCGCCTAGCTCCGAGCTTTGCTAGGGCTTCAAAGGCACCCAGCCTTCACGGGGGGTTCTCTGTCTATGCTTATCAGATAGTGAAGGCAATAAACAGTTTCCCACAATTAACATTTATCTAGAGGTATCTGTTGCCTCTGGTTCTCATACAGGATACATAATTTTTTTCACACTCACACCTTCCCTTGTGTTATTGTCTAAGTTGACTTAATTAACGATAATCAACCTAATTGACTTAGCAAACCTTTCAGAGAAAAGATGCTTGACTGCCCAGGCTGTTTTTTCTCAGTGGTTAGAGCATCATCTCTCATATCACAGAGTCCAGGGTTCGATCCTGGTCAAGGGCAAGTACGTGGGTTTCAAGCTCAATGCCTGGCCCTGTCAAGGTGTGTGGGTGGGCCCCAATCAATGTGTCTCTCTCACAAAGATGTTTTTCTCTCTGACTCTGTGCCTCCCTTCCACTCTCTGAAAAAAATATCCTCAGTTGCGGATTAACAAAACAAAAAAATAGGAGAAGTAAGATGGCTGCTGACGGGACTGCAGGCTTCTAGATAGTGTGAGAGTGAGAGAACGAAAGGAGAGTGTATGGAGTATCAGTATTTGTGAGTGAGGGACAGCTATACTCCAAGGGACTATTGGGACTGGCGGACTGGCCGCCCATGATTGGGCAGACTCTACAGCAGCTGAAATCTCTGCTGGAATGGCCGGCTCTGCTGCAGAGACCACGCCATCTTGAAGGGGAGATGGCTATGATTGGAGACTGACTGTGATCAGAACCCCAGCCTCACCTTCAACTGGGGAGATCTCGGATGCTTCCTGGGACTTTAAAACCAAGACTTCCAGGGACCAGTTATCTCAGCTGTGAATCTAGGAATGCCAGAACTCCAACCTCCCCGACCACGGGCACCTGGCAGGTTTTCTCAGAGGAAGACAAATGCGCGAACTCATGGACAAGCCCTGTGCCTTCTCACAGAGCAGAAGGAACAGCTGAATCAAAGAGCACTCACCTGGAACTGGCAAAGTAAACACAGCTGGCATTGCCTAAAGAAAGTCAGTGCAGGAGACAGAGAACTACATAACCAGAAACCCTGAGAGGAGAGATCATGGGGAGACAAAGAAACAGGCCACATACAAAAGAAAGGAGGACTAACCAGAAAAGGAAGGAAATGAAATGAAGGTAAGCAATATGGCAGAGAAAGAATTCAGAGAAGTGGTCATAAGGTCACTGAAAAGGATGGAAGACACATTCAACAATATGTGTAGGAACCAAGAAGAAATGAAGAAGAAGCAAGAAGAAATGAAAAAATGACATTGCTGCAATAAAGAACTCAATAGAAAGCATCACCAGTACACTAGAAGAAGCGGAGGACCACATCAGTGAGCTAGAAGACAAGATAGGAAAATACCTAAGCAGAGCAGCATCTATACAAGAAACTAAAAAAACAGGACGAGAGCCTAAGGGAACTTTGGGACAACACAAAAAGAAACAACATCCGTGTAATAGGGGTGCCAGAAGAAGAGGAAACTGAACAAGGAATAGGAAATCTGTTTGAAGAAATAATGACAGAAAACTTCCCTGATATCAGGAAGGAAAAGCTCACACAGTCCCAAACAAAATGAACCCCAAAAGATTGATAACAAGACACATTATAATTAAATTGGCAAACACCAACTACAAAGTAAGAATCTTAAAGGCTGCCAGAGAGAGACAGAAAGTTACCTACAAAGGATCTGCCATCAGACTATTGACTAATTTCCCAACAGAAACACATCAGCCAGAAGGGAATGGAATGAAATATACAAAGTCATGCAAAGATAGGGTCTGAATCCAAGAATACTGTATCCAGCAAGGCTATCAATTAAAATTGAGGGTGAAATCAGGACCTTTACAGACAAAAAAGGACTAAGGGAGTTTATTACCCCCAAACCAACAATGCAAGAAATGCTAAAGTGTGTGCTATAAAAAGAAGAAATAGGAAGGGAAGAAGGAACACAGGCATAAAGAATAAAAATGGTGACAAACAAGTACCTGTCAATAATCACTTTAAATGTAAATGGATCAAATGCCCCAATCAAAAGACATAGGTTAGCTGAGTGGATTAGAAAACATGACCCATATATCTCCTGTCTACAGTAAACTCATCTTAGAACAAAGAACTCACACAGACTGATGGTGAAAGATTGGAAAAGGTTTTTTCAGACGAATGGAAATGAAAGAAAAAAAAGCTGGGATAGCAATACTTATATCTGACAAATTAGATCTCAAAGTGAAGGCCATAACAAGAGATAAGGAAGGCCACTTCATAATACTAAAGGGAGCAATTCAACAAGAAGATATAACTCTGGTAAACATAGAGGCTCCCAATAGAGGAGCACCCAAATACATAACAAAACTTCTGGAGACTATCAAGGGAGAGATTGACAGCAATACAGTCATAGTAAGGGGACTTTAGTACCCCACTAACACCACTGGACAAATCCCCTAAACAAAAAGTCAGCAAAGAAACAGCAATCCTAAATGACTCACTAGATCAGATGGAATTGACATCTTCAGTACATTACACCCCAAAGCCACAGAATATACATTATTCTCAAGTGCACATGGGTCATTTTCTAATATAGACCATGTATTGGGGCACAGGTAAAGTTTTTTTCATATTCAAGAAGATAGAAATCATATCAAGCATCTTCTCAGATCACAATGGCAAAAAACTAGAAATCAACTCAATAAAAACAATTTAAAAATCAACCACTGGAGGCTAAATAGCATGCTTTTTAATGATTGAGTTACCACAGAGATCAAAGAAGAAGTAAAAAGCATCATGGCAACAAATGACAATGAAAACACAACATCCAAAATCTATAGGACACAGTGAAAGCAGTCTTGACAGGGACGTTCATAGCTTTGCAGGCCTATCTCAAAAAACAAGAAAAAATGGTAATAAATTATCTAATCCTACAACTCAAAGAATTAGATGGAGAGCAACAAGAAAATCCCAGTGTAAGCAGAAAGAAGCAATAATAAAGATCAGCATGGAGATAAGTGACATAGAGATAAAAAAAAAAAAAACAATAATAAAGTTCAACAAAACCAAAAGCTAGTTCTTTGAAAGGATAAACAAGATTGATGAACCTCTAGCCAGGCTCACCAAGAAGAAAAGAGAGAGAGCCCAAATAAAATTAGAAATGAAAGAAACGAAGTAACAACCAATCCCACAGAAATACAACTGATTATGAAAAAGTACTATGAACAACTCTATTCCAACAAAGTGGACTACCTAAATGAAATAGACATATTCTTTGAAAAAATACAAGCTCCCAACACTCAAACAAGACGAATCAAAAAACCTGAATAGGCAATGACTCCCGAAGAAATTGAAGCAGTGAGCAAAAATCTTCCAGCAAAGAAAAGCCCTGGTCAAGATGGCTTTACAGGGGTGTTCTACCAAGCATTCAAAGAACTTAAACCTGTCTTCACAGACTATTTCAAAAAATTCAAGAGGAAGGCACACTTCCAAGCTCTTCCTATGAAGCAAACATTATCCTAATTCCAAAACCTGATAAAAACACCACAAAAAAGAGAACTACAGGCCAATATCCTTGATGAACATAGATGCAGAAATCCTCAACAAAATTCTAGCAAATCGAATTGAGCATTACATTATAAAGATCATACACCATGACAAAGTTGGATTTATTCCGAGGATGCAAGGATGGTACAATATCCGCAAATCAATAAATGTGATACATCACATAAACAAACTGAGAGACAAAAATCACATAATCATATCAATCAATGCAGAAAAAGCATTTGCTAAACACCCTTTCTTGATAAAAGCTCTCAGCAAAGTGGGAATAAAGGGACCATACCGCAACATAATAAAAATCTTAAATGACAAACCTGCAGCCAACATCAAACTCAATGGGCAAAAACTAAACTCGTTTCCCCTATAAATGGAAAGAAGACAGGGATGCCCACTCTCACCACTCCTGTTTGAAATAGTACTGGAAGTGCTAGCCATAGTGATCAGACAAGAAAAGGAAATAAAAGGCATCCAATTGGAAAAGAAGAAGTAAAAATGTCCTTATTAGCAGATGACATGTTACTATACATGAAAAACTCCAAAGACTCCATTAAAAAACTACTGGACCTAATAAGTGAATTTGGCAAGTAGCAAGATATAAAGTTAACACCCAGAAATCTATGGCCTTTTTATACACTAATAATTAACTCACAGAAAGAGAAGCGAAAAAAACAATCCCATTTACCATTTCACACAAAAAAAAATAAAAATTAAGATACTTAGGAAAAAACTTAACTGAGGACATAAAAGACCTGTACTCAGAAAACTACACTACATTAAAAAAGAGATAGAGGAAGATATGAACAAATGGAAGAATATACCATGTTCATGGATTGGTAGAATCAACATCATTAAAATGCCCATACTATCCAAAGCAATCTGTAAGTTTAATGCAATACCCATTAAAATACCAATGGCACACTTCAAAGATCTGGAACAAACTCTCCAAAAATTCATCTGGAATAAAAAAAAGACCCCAAATAGCTGCAGCGATCTTGAGAGAGAACAATGTAGGAGGGATCATAATACCAGATAGCAAGCTATACTTCAAAGCCACTATTCTCAAAACTGCCTGGTACTGGCACCAGAATAAACATAAAGACCAGTGGAACAGAACAGAGAACCCAGAAATCAACACAAGCCAGTATGCTCAATTATAGTTTGACAAAGGAGGCAAGAGCATACAATGGAGACAAGAGAGTCCCTTCAATAAATGGTGTTGGGAGAATTGCACAGATACTTGCAAAAAAACAAGAAACTAGACCACCAACTTACACCATACACAAAAGTAAACTCAAAATGGATAAAGGACTTTAAGATAGGAAACCATAAAAATCTTAGAAGAAGCAATAGGCAGCAAAATAGCAGACATTTGTGGTAGCAATATCTTTACTGATACAGCACCTAGGGCAATGGAAACTAAAGAGAAAATAAACAAATGGAACTACATCAAAATAAGCACAGCAAACACACACACACACACACACAAAACTATCAATAGAACAACAAGAAAGCCCACTGCATGGAAGAACGTATTTGCCAATGTTATCACCGATAATGGTTTAATCTCCAACATCTACAGGGAACTCATACAGCTTAACAAAAGGAAGATAAAGAATCCAATAAAAAGTGGGCAAAGTACCTGAATAGACACTTTTCAGAAGGGGGCATTCAGAAAGCCAAGAGACATATGAAAACATGCTCCAAGTCACTAATCAGAGAGATGCAAATTGAAACGAAAATGAGGTACCATCTCACACCTGTCAGAATGGCTATCATCAACAGTTCAACAAACGACAAATGCTGGCGAGGATGTGGAGAAAAAGGAACCCTCCTGCACTGCTGGTGGGAATGCAGACTGGTACAGCTACTGTGGATAACAGTATGGAGTTTCCTCAAAACGTTAAAAATGGAACTCCCATTTGACCCAGTGATCCCACTTCTAGGAATATATCCCAAGAAACCAAAACCACCAACCAGAAAGGATATATGTACCCCTACATTCATAGCAGCACAATTTACCATAGCTAAGATTTAGAAACAGCCTAAATTCCCATCAGCAGATGAATGGATTAGAAAACTGTGGTACATCTGCACAATGGAATACTATGCTGCTGTAAAAAAACAAAACAAAACAAAAAAAAACAACGGAGTTCTTACCATTTGCAACAGTATGGATGGACCTGGAGAGCATTATGCTAAGTGAAATAAGCCAGTCAATGAAAGAAAAATACCACATGATCTCACTCATTTATGGATAATAAAGACCATTATAAACTGGTGAACAAAAATAGATACAGAGGCAGAGCAGCATGGAACAGACTGTCAAACTACAGCGGGAAGGCTGGGGAGGCTTGATGGGGGAGGTAAGGGATCAACCGAAGGTCCTGTATGCATGCATATGAGCATAAACAATGGACTCAAGATACTGGGGGGGTAGGGGAGGCCAGGGGAAGGTCAATGGGGAAAAAAGGAAACAGGTACTACTTTTTGTAATACTTTAAGCCAGTGGTCCGCAAACTGCGGCTCCGTGGGCCGCAGCTCACGAGCCACATGCTGCTCTTTGGCCCCTTGGGTGTGGCTCTTCCACAAAATACCGGCTCTTCCACAAAATACTGACTTCTGTGCATGGGCCACAAAGTCTCAATCGCACTGTATGTGCATGCCCGCACATGGTGTTTTGTGGAGAAGCCACACTCGGGGGTGGGTGGGGGTGGAGGGGAAGGGCAGGGAGCTGCCTGTGGCTCGAGAGCCGCGGTTTGCCGACCACAGCTTTAAGCAATAAAATAAAAAAAAATTTTAAAAAAAGATAAACAACTGTTTGGATCCATGAATGGGCAGGTCAGTGGTAGATATTAGTAACGGTGGTCATGTAATGGGGGCTCTTTCTAAGCTCAGCACCCTTTAGCTAGTTTCACACTTTACGTCTCTCCTTTAGTTCCAACTGCCATGTGAGGCAGGTACAATTCCTATCCCCTTTTCAGGGCTGGGAAAGTGAGGTTTGACAAAGTTAAGCACTTGCCCAGAGAATAAGGGGTGGGGCTGGGATCTGAACCTGTGTCTGACAGATTACAGAGCCTGAACTCTTAACCACTGTGAGCACTGCCTGCAGTTGAGGCTGCTTTGGTCCCTGAAGGTGCTGACCAAGCCTGGGGCACCAGCATGGCATAGTGCAGTGATGGCGAAACCATGACACGCGAACTCATATTTTGGTTGATTTTTCTGTGTTAAATGGCATTTAAATATATAAAATGAATATCAAACATATAAGTCTTTGTTTTACTATGGTTGCAAATATCAAAAAATTTCTATATGTGACACAGCACCAGAGTTAAGTTTGGGTTTTTCAAAATGCTGACACGCGGAGCTCAAAAGGTTCACCATCACTGGTAGTGGGTTCCTTCTCCTGTGGTGTGAGCTGTGGCCACCAGGTGGTGCTGTGGAGAGAGAAATAACAGTGGACCTGCTATGAACTTGAATCCTAAGTCAGAAATCGGATAAGTCAGTTATGCTCATGTACATGACATGTTCAGGAAGTTAGGCCAATTGTCTGCTCTGATAAGACTCCATAATTTAAAGGTCATGAAGTGTAAGTTTGCAGTAGAGGATGTGTCGGGATCTAAATGGGAATAATTCTTGATGTTGACAGTGTTTTGGTCTGAAAAAGAGGAATTTCAAACTCATCCTTCCTTAAGAGGCTGTTTGAGATGCACAAGGACTATTAGTGAGCAGTTCAGGTGGCCTGTCCCATTGCAGCAGCCAGAAGCACACCAGGAAGTGTCCCAAGGTGTTTGAACAGGAGCAGGAGTTAGTTGTGTGAGAGCCAAGTTGCCAGGGAGCTTGTCACTAGGGTGGAGGACTAAGAAAAACTGGGTCCTAAACCAATAAACATTCTTATTTAATAATTTAATACGTTGAAATTGAAAAATAGTCTAAGGCATCGGCTCCTAGAGCAATATAGAATCCTCCTCACGTGCTAAGTAAAGCCTGGGCACAAGGATGCCACTAAATTAATTAAGTGGAGCCAGAGCATAATGGTTCACCGAGTCCTGATTCTGGTTGTGCCGTGGTATTGTTTCCAACTCTCCTGGGCAGGGCAGGACTCTGATTTCCCAAGAACATTTAGCTAACGCAGTCATTTGTTATTCATTTCATTTATTTGCTGTTTTGTTTTGTTTTTCCTTCCTCTCTTGGGTTATCCGGGGGATCACAATTTAGCAACTCGGCGCATAAAGAGTCGCTTTTGCAGAAGCGGAAGCGAGGACAAGGCCAAGTCTTCATCAGCCCGACTGGCTTTCTATAAACGCTTGAGGTTCTGTACCTCCTCTGATATCAAACCTGCTTCTCACTAGCCCCTCCCTTTCTCAGACAGTGGGGATTTCTAATCCATCAGTGTCTTCACAATGTCTGAAATTCAAACAAACAGAAAAACAGTAGCTAAAGGCCAGATGACCTATGGTGGACCCCTCCTCCTGACCCAAATTCCAAGCCAAGCTTAAAGTAGCCAACCTGGATTCTGACTTTAAAGGAGACCAGGTGTCCCAGCCTCTGGACCGGACAACAGCGCAGCACAGTGTTAGGGGAGGCTTGGGGCATCCACGACCAAGTCCCTGGGCCAGGGTGTCTGCTAAGTGAGGCCCCGGGCCCAGTGCCGCCCCCTCTCTCGCACCTGCAGGCTTGTAGACCATGCCCCTGTGCAGCGCAGAACTCATCAGCGGTCGCTATGCTTCTGAAACTGCGCGGCCCCTGTCAAGTGAGTTTTTTAAGACTCATTTTGGGGCAGCTAACTTTAAATCTGCTGCCCTTGTCTCCACCTTCTGAGTCAGAGCACAGAATCTTGGCTTTTGTGGAGCAGTCCCTTTTAGATGTGTTCTGTGTTTTGAAGAATTTACTGCTGCACTCAGCATCTCAAATAATCGGATCGATGTTGCCCAGCCAGGGTTCAGCCCAAGGTGACGTTTTAGGACTGTGCTGAGGGCCTCTGACATCTTGGATGCTACTGTAAGGGTAGCAGTGGACAGACAGGACATCAGCTCACTGTCACTGTCAGCCGGGAGCGCTGGTCCACAGAAGCCTTTAGCTACTGCATTGTTTTCTATCTTCAGCCATCCTCGTACCATATCCATGATTTTGGAAAGTCTATTTCACCTGAGTGATACTTTCATACTTTCCCTTGAATCGACTTGCAGTTTCCACTTTATTTTAAAAGATTGTTATCCGTACTGTAAATGGAATACCACTATCATATAAACACAAGGTCACCGTAAAAGTAAACGGGTGACCCTCACACTGCTCCTGTCAGTTGATGTGGCACTGGCTTCCTCACATGCATTGCTCTGATTCCTGGGCTGCCGCGTGCTGGTCCCCAGCCTGCCTGCCCAGCATGCTGGTGGAAACACGCCCTCTCTGCCCTGGCTGCTGTCTGGGGCCTCCGCCTCCCTGCTCCTCCTCACGCTGACTTCACGCAGTGGACGCCTGTCAGATTCATCCCACCAGACGTGAATCTTGCTTCTCATCAAGGTTATCTTTCAGAATCCAAATCTCCCCTTATTTCTCATTGCAAGGCTTGGGTGCTTAAAACTTCCCCGTGAGTCCAGACACTGGGTGGCTGAGGGGCAGGGGCAGCAGGTCCTGGGAGAGTGGAAAGCCCAGAATCCCCACAGTGGGCGTGGCTCTGGGACCATAGCCCTCCGGCTGCCTGGAGCAGGACACTGTGCAAAACAGCCTTGTCCTGATGCTCTGAGGAACTCCAACCGCATTCATTTTTCACTTGTATTTGGAGAGCCATCCCCTTTCCTACTACGAGGCAGTCCAAGGTCTTTTAGGTGTGTTTTTCCTCCCAATGTTGCTGTTTTTATTGGGTTTTATTTAACTTGGACAAGAGTATATGTTCACAGTAGAAAATTCAGAGATTGTAAAACATACAAGGTAAAAATCATTCTTGCAGTCAGTCACCATGAGAGATTAAAACTTCTTAAACAGATGACTATTAGGGTGGAAATGAACTTCTTTCTCAAATCATAAGGGAAGCCCGTTGGCAGGGAGAACAACCTGGACCTTGAGGGCCTGGACCACAGGTCAGGAGGGGTCCTGAGCAGCCACAGGCCAGGTCAACTCACTAGTGATCAGGGATGAGGGACACGGCGGCGGTTGGGGGGCAGTAGTTAACGTGTTAACATTTTGTTGAGCCTCTTGAGCTCACCCTTTATTTCCTCCCGGCTGCTGGGGGCTCGCACCATGAGCCATGGTTAGAGCCAGGGCCGGCGTCCTGGGGCCTCCAACTCAGGCTGCCGCCAGGGCCCCCCCTTAGACCACAGCCCGTGAGGAACACAGCCCCCCGCTTTTGTCCCTGGGCTCCCTGCTCCTGCTGCCTCTGCTTTCAGGCCTCAGTGTGATCCCCCCACCTTGGCATGGGATTTTCAGCCCCATTTCTCACTGTCCTTCTCTGCCCCAGGCCCTGGGGACCCTATACCAAAGGGAGTGGCCCCACCCAGAGGCAGCATGGCCACACTCCAGGAGATGCCTCCGCTGACCCAGCCACCAAGCCCTGGGCATCAGTGCTGGGCTCCGGGGCCTGTTCATCCTCAGCCATCACTACAGCTCCTTCCAGCTCCACGTCCACCTCCCGGCACCCACAGTGAGTCACGGGTCCCTCCAGAACCAAGAGGGATGAGCATCTCGGCCCGAGGTCCTTCCCAAAGACCCTGGCTCACAGGGGCAGGAGGCACCTCTCAGACTGAGAGGTGGTCAGCAGGTGGGTGATGCTGTGGACAGGTTGGCATCCCACACACACAGGTTCAGAGCTCAGCTCCGCCTACAGCTGTGCAACTTTGGGAGGGTAACTCCGCCATCTGGATGGCTGGGCCTGAGCCCTGGGACCCACACCACTGCTCAGGAATTGGTGGCACCAAGCAGCTCCTGAAGGGAGGTGAACCAGAGTTTGGGCTAAAATCAGGCAACATTGGAGGTTTATTCTCCAGGGAGGAGACTTGACAGGGTCGGTCCTGCCCCAGAGGCCGGTCCATGGCGAGGAGGGCAGGCATCCTAGACTGAAAAACAAGGGGATTCAGGAGGATTGACAGATTGGATGTCTCCCAGATGCCAGTAGCCCTGCGTGCTCGCTCCTTAGATGGGACATTATGGTCCTCTTCAAGGCATCTGATTAGCGGGAGACACTCCCAGCAGGGCAGTCGGGTCACATCTTCCAGGGGGAGCCTATGAGAGGTCAGGGATCCCGGACACCTGAGGAGCGCCTGCAACACCAGAGACAAACAACGTGAGAGCAACAGGGTCAGCAGGCATTGGGCACAGAGACAAAAGCTTTAAAATGCCCATCATGACAGCAGAGTAAGCCACTTTGCACGGTGCAACCAGGGCAGGATGCTATGAAAAGGAGCATCTGGGGATGAGCACTGGGAAATTTAAAATGTGCAACAGACGGGAGAAATACAGCTTAAAACTTAAAAAGACATTCTGCTCATGACCGAGAGATGACAGCATCTGAGGACAGCAGAAGAGCTGGAAATGACCGCCCCGGAGGTGTTAGAAACTGACAAGAAGAGAAGGGGTTATGATTTTTCATCATCTTACCTCCCACTGGATCCTAGAAGCTATGACAAGCATAACTGTGATTTGACAAGCCCAGCAAAGACAGACAGGGTCCCTGCCCTCAAAGCTGCCTGGCTCAGCCTCAGGACCTGGCCCTTTGTTTACAAATCAGGAGCACCCCTGGGAGAAGGTGAGGTGAGTGAGCACAGGGCAGGAGGCAGTCCCTCCGTGCTCCTGGCCAGACACTGAAACGGCAGCCAGTGTCTGTTGGGTGTCAGGGGCGCTGTGCCCTATGCAGCTGGGATGGGCTCGCTCTGTGTTCCTTGTGGGCACTCAGCAGTCGGCCCAGTCCCCCAGGCTCTGCAGAGCAGAAGCCCTGCCTGGGCTCCAGCAGGAGCCGGGAGCACCACCTCCCCTGGGCCTGCCAGCAGGCTGTGTGGCTCTAGGCCTGGCCCTCCGGGCTAACCCTGGCTGCCTCAGCCTGAATCCCCCCTGAGCCAGAACCCAGGCCTGTTCAGACGCCTGCAGAGCCTGCCCGAGGGCCCCCCACACGGCATGCCCAGTACTGCCCATGGCGATGCCTGGCAGCCCAGTGCTCACGCTCAGGGGGACCTAGAACTGTCTGCAAAATGGAGACCCTGGTGTCCGTTTGGAGGGGACCCAGGGCTGCTGTCAGAGAGCAGCTGGCAGGCCTGAGGCCAGGGCATCCTTGTCCTTCTCAGGGAAGAGCAGTGACTGGTGGCCCATGGGTTCCCGACATTGCTGGTTAGGAGCTGCTGGTGCAGGCTCATTCTCTAGGGAACCCGCCTCCTCCCTCAGGGAGTGGTTCTTTCCTTTACCTTCCTCCAACCCCCAGAGAGCCCAGGCCCCTGGGAGAGGATTGCTCTCAGGGCCCTGCTTTTGGTGCAGCTGGCCCTGGAGGTGGGAGAGGCTCCCGGGATACTAAGTATCAGCTGCCTTTGCTGCATGGCCCTTAGGCCAGGACACTGCTGTCCTTTGGAGTCCTAGTCATTGCGCAGGCGGAAGAGTGATTTAAAGTTAATTCAGAGAGAGTCCTGAGTGTGAGGCTGTCCCAGCAGGAGAAATGGGGAGAGATAGGACATGCAGGGCACGTACTCCTGGAGGGCAGGGTCCACCCATCCCTCCCTCTTCCAGGAGCCGGACATGACCACGACTCAGGGCTGGGCCAGAGTCAGAGGTAGCCATCTGGCAAAAAGCCCAGGATCCCCGTGGATGTTCCAGGTCCGCTGACTCACCAGCCTTATGATCTCCGCAGGCTAGAATTCAGATGACAGCCCCTGTGAGCAGTCCCTGGAGCTCAAGTTCCCCACCACAGGTAGCATGGGGAGTGGGCGGTGGGTGGTGCCCTTCAGCCTGGATTTCAGATCTGTTTCCATCAGCAGTGCTTTTCCTTCAAGCTAAGGCCTGTGTGCAAGTCCCACACACAAAGGAGGTGAAAGTGGAGGTGTTATGCTGACACGGGAATGGGGGCCCGCAGTTCCTCAACACCCCTCCCCTGCCTCCCTGAGGGGCCTAAGCATGCAGCTCCTGCTTCCATCCCTCCGTGATGGGGAGTCACTCTTCTGGAGGCTCAGACTGCCCTTGCCTGAAGGAAGGCCTAGTGGCCCAGGCAGAGAGCACTGATTGCAGGAAGGTCTCACCTTCCTCACCTGGATTGGAGTTGCCCAGAGCAGCTCCCAGTGGTAAATTTCATCTTAGAAATTGGTGGAAACTCTTGCCATCTCATGTAGGCAGAAGGGAACCAGTGAATGAGACCAGCCTTCTCGACCTTTAACAGTCGCTGTGGGTCTTTATAATTTCCGAAGAACAAAATCCTAGGAGGGTGGGAAGCTAACTCTTTAATTAAAACAAAACCTGAGAGCGTTTACATTGGCTTCGGCTTCTGAAGTATCAACAGGAAGTGCAGGAGGAGCACTATCCCCCCCCATTGCCTAGAAAGCTCCATGGTGCTGCATGGGCTCCTGCAACTTACGGGCAGAGACAGGCTCTGTGGGGGGCAGTGTGCCACCGCGGAGCCCTCCCCTCTTCACACTGGGTGGAGCGTAACACGACAGGAGGAGTCGGCCACCGTTCTTGGAAGTGTCACCGAGGGGCCAGATTTATGCCGAATCCGCTGAGGAAAGGGATCGTCTTCCTCAGTGTTCTGATTCCTCGAGCTTCTCTCATCAAGAGACAGAGGCGAAGGGTTTGGCAGTGCAGGGCTGGGATGGACGGAGGCTTTGGGAGCCGCTGGTCTGTGTCACAGTTGCCTTTCAGTGACACGTCCTTTTCCAAGAGGAAGGTGGGTTTTTTTGTTCAAGTATTTCCTTCTCAAAGAGGGGACTCGTTCTGCTTCTGTGCTCTTCACGGTAACCAAGTACTTGTTGGCTCACCCCCAAACCCCGCTGCTAACAGGCTTTTTCTGATGCCTGCTATTTGGGGAGCACTCCGGGGCTGGGGACCTGGGTGCCCTGTGCCCCAGTGAGTCCAGAGCAGACTGCTTGGGGGGCAGAAGCAGAGCCGCTCCTAGTGTATCCCCGGTTCTCAGTGCAGTTCAGCTCAATACCAGCTGTGTGCAGGAATGACGGACACACAGTTCCTGTCCCCAGCTCTGACTGTGCAGCGGGACCAGCCTGATGATACCTGGGGGAGGAGGGGGTTATGCCGTGGGACTGCGTGTCCTGGAGGCGTGGACGAGGAGGGGAGGTCTGCAGGCCTGGAAGGGACCACCTGCCCTGGCCGGTGGTGCCGCCCTCCCTGCAGCAGGTGCTCCCCCTGTGATCCTAGGGAGGCAGGGAGGGCTGCCCTAGACACACTCAGGCAGGCACACATGGCAGCCAGGAGGGCGGCTGCCCCACACTTGTCACAGGGGAGGTCCGTTGCTTTTCCCTTTGGGGCAGATGTCAATTTGAGACAAAAAAGAGAAGGAGCTGAAGGACAGCAAACAGCCACGGAAAGCCAGCATGTTCTTTCCTCCTGAGACCCAGCACCCGCCCCTCGGACCACTGAGGGGAAGCGGGCCCTGGAGCGGGCACAGGCTACATTATGCACTCATGGCGCACATACTCTGCCCTGTCCTGGCTCCCGCCCTCACCAGGTGTCACTGTCCTGGTCTAGGCAGAGTGTTTCCACGTGTTCTAGAAAGCTCTATGTGTAGTAAGGGTGGGCTCCGCAACCCTCCAACCCTTCGCTTTCCCAGAGCCGCCCTGTTTGGCCTGTACCGGAGTTCTGCGTGAAATTTCCTTTGTTAACAAAATTCTTTGAGCCCAGCCCCAGACCTCACAGACACAGAAGCACAGGCTATCATCCCGTACAGCTCATGCCCACTGTGCATGGGGCCAGGCACTCAGGGGAGGCGGGACCCCTCCTGGGGCATCTCCAGAATCCGGGTCTGTGCTCCTGGGGGCGCTCCCCTGAGCTGTGGCAAAATCGCTCTGTTATGTCCTTGTTGTCAGACTGGAGGGCTTAGTCTGGGCTAGACTGGGTCATCGGCCCTTTGGGTTAAGGGTTGTCCTTTTCTCTCAGGGTATCGACCAGGCAGCTTGGAGAGCCATAGGCATGCGTCCAGTGACAGCTCACCTCGGGGCCTAAAGGGTAAGCTGGCTTTCCTTCTGGGCGCTTGGATCTGGGCTCTGGGCTTTGTGTTATTTGTGTGATTTAAAGAAGACAATTAGCAAGTTCTTCACAGCCTGATGGGTTTGCCTCCATAGGGCACAGCATGCAGTTTCAGGCTCAGACATGGGAGTTTTCACGGATTTGGGTCCAGATCCCTTCTCCTCACTGACAAGCTCTGGGCACCTGGGCGAGCTACCCATCCTTGAAGTCTGGGTTCCTGCAGCTTCAGGATGGGGACAGGGCCGGCAGTTCAGGTCCATTGTGGTCAGAGGACACGGGTGAGTGTGATTCCTTTACAGCGTTTACATTTGTTAATGGTGCAGAAGATGGTCTGTCTACGCTGTCCCAAGGGCTAAGGAGTGAGGTGCCTCACAGCTGTTGCTAATTTCAGCTTTAGCAGGAGCTCTGCACTTCCCTCCCACGTTATTTTGTTTTTAAACCCCACTGTGAACTTCTAGAGAATCCCAGCATGTCCTTGACATCCCAGTGCCAGCCTGGGAGAAGTGCGCTCTGGGCTCCCCAGCAGGGCTCCCTGTGTTCCATGAGCAGAGGCAGCACAGAGCCTACTGGAGGTAGGTGAGCGAGAGTGAGAGACTGATGTGTGTCCCTCTGTGTCCCCTCACCCTGACACCAGGTTCCTCCGACCCAGCTGGCTCCACCGCAAACCCAAGAGCAGTGAGGACCTGATGCCCAGCAGGGACACAGCACTTTGCCCCGCCCCGCGATGCCAGCACCCCAGGCCACACTACCCTCAGCCGCCAGGCGAACCCGCCGCCCAGGAGGCATCCAGTAAAGGGGTGTGGCCCAGCCCCAGGCCTGGGGGCAGCCCTGGGTCCCCCAGAGCAGAGGATGGTCACCCTGGAGGAGTTCCTGGAGGAGCCTGACCGGGCTCCCCCTACGCTGTGTGAGGCCCAGGAGTGCTCTGTCCTCTCTCTCCCCTCAGATGGACCTGGACCAGAGGGGAGACCTGGACACCAAAGTCACAGAGGGGGATGGGGTAGGGCTGGCGCCACCTGGCTGCAGAACCGGCTTGGATGGGGGACATAACCACTAGCCAGAAAGTGACTGTGCTGGCAGCCTGCCCAGACCTGGGAGGCTGTTCTCTCCATCTGTGTAGGGAGCGGGCAGAATGGCCAACATGGAGGGCCTGAGCTATGCAGTCTCTGTGCAGTTACTCTACACAGCTGCTGGGCAGGAGGCGGTCCTAGACCATCTGTCAATAAAAGGAAAGGCTTTGTTCCAATGACACTTTAGTTATGGGCACTGTCCTTTGAATTCTATAGAGTTTTTGCAAAAGTCTGTTCTTTAAAAATGTTTTGTTTTGTTTTCTGTACATCAGATTATTTATTCACTTGATTCTTAGATTCACTTGTTGATAGATGCATGATTGTTGTTCATAATTTGTAGCTTTACCTTTTTCTTCTTCTTCCTCTTCATAAAGGATACCTTTCAGCATTTCATATAATACTGGTTTGGTGGTGATGAACTCCTTTAGCTTTTCCTTACCTGTGAAGCTCTTTATCTGACCTTCACTTCTGAATGATAGCTTTGCTGGATAAAGTAATCTTGGTTGTAGGTTCTTGGTATTCATCACTTTGAATATTTCTTGCCATTCCCTTCTGGCCTGCAAAGTTTCTGTTGAGAAATCAGCTGACAGTCATATGGGTATTCCCTTGTAGGTAACTGAGTTTCTTTCTCTTGTTGCTTTTAAGATTCTGTCTTTGTCTTTTGCTCTTGGCATTTTAATTATGATGTTTCTTGGTGTGGTCCTCTTTGGATTCCTTTTGTTTGGGGTTCTCTGCACTTCCTGGACCTGTAAGTCTATTTCTTTCACCAGGTGGGGGTAGTTTTCTGTCATTATTTCTTCAAATAGGTTTTCAATATCTTGCTGTCTCTCATCTTCTGGCACCCCTATAATTCTGATGTTGGTACGCTTGAAGCTGTCCCAGAGGCTCCTTACACTATCTTCGTATTTTCGGATTCTTTTTTCATTTTGCTTTTCCAGTTGGGTGTTTTTTGCTTCTTCGTATTTCAAATCTTTGACTTGATTCTTGCGCTCCTCTGGTCTGCTGTTGCGTGTCTGTATAATATTCTTTATTTCAGCCAGTGTATGCTTAATTTCTAGTTGGTTCTTCATCACAACATCGAGAGTCTCATTAGGTTTCTTGAGGATCTCACTACATTTATCGGCAGTTTCTAGCAAATTATTGAAAGACCTTAAAAGTGCGTTTTTTAGCTCTACATCCTCCATTTCTGTCATGTTTCTTTGTCTCTGCATTATTTATGCTTTCTTGGTGCACCCCCTAGTGGTCTTTGTGCACAGTCTTGTTGTAGTTAAGCCTTGATTGTTGTCGGCAATACTGGTGGTGATTTGACCTCCAGGCTAACTTGCTATGAGAGTCAGCTGTGTCTGCAGTGGGAAAGCTTCTGTGCTGGATCTCTATGGCGGTGCTAATCTAGTGTTTGCCTGAGGATATCCGGCAAATGCCTCAGTGCAGGGCTTGGGTGGGGCAGGTCCCCGGGGATCTACAGGGTGGGTGGTGCAAGCACTTATGGCTTCTCTCAGTTCCGTCCCCAGGGGCTCTGCCTCACAGAGTCCCAGCAAGCTCTCCAACCTCAGAGAGAAAGCTGCCTTCGAGTTCCGACTGAAGCCAGACAGTCCCGCTTCTCCCGTTTGAGTCTGGGTCCCTAGAGACTCGCCCTGATCTGGAGTTCAGAGTCCGAAACTCCCTCCCGATTGAAAACAACAACCGCGCCCTCCGCTGCCAGCCTGCTCAGCATGCACTCCGCACCTTAGTATTTCACTTCAGCACTGCGCCTCCTCTGAGTCTGGATATGATATTCTCTTTCCTCCTAGTTGTAGAATTTCCACTCAGCCAGCCTTCCTGTGGTTCTGGATGATGTCCGTTCTGTCTTTTAGTTGTATTTTTGAAGTGGTTGTTTGAGGCAGCAAACTCCGGCGTTAACCTATGCTGCCATCTTGGTTTTTCAAAAATATTTTGTTTTAATCATTAAAAAATGTAAAGACTGCTTAGCTCACAGGCCATACAAAAATGAGTGGCAAGTCCTAGCCAGTTTGGATCAGTGGTTAGAGCATCAACCTGTGGACTGTAGGGTCTCAAGTTCGATTCCAGGCAAGGGCATGTGCCTCGGTTGCAGCGTGATCCACCAGTCTTGGTCAGGGCGTGTGCAGGAGGCAGCCAGTCATTGTGTCTCTCACATTGATGTCTCTCTCTCTGCCCTCCCTTAACCCCTTCCACTGTCTATAAAAACCAAGGGAAGGAATGTCCTCGGGTCAGGACTAACAAAACAAAAGAAGGGTGGCGGGCTGGAGTCGGCCTGCAGCTCCGGTCTGCTGAGCGCTGCTCTGAGCTCTGACCCCTGGACGTCAGCGGCTTTAGGAAACCCTCGAGTCTCCGTGTAGCTTTCCTGAACCTGCACGTGCACCTCTTACTGAGCTGTTGCCTCCGTGCACAGATGAAGGTCCCCGCCTGACAGTTGAGACCCTTGGAGGATTTTAGTAATTGTCTCCTTCCCCTTAAGCATACACAGTGGAACTTTCTCCGGCCACATAGCGAATTCTCTGGCCTGCATTAGTGGAGCCTGGTGACACAGAATACAGACTATTTGTTCAGTAGATATGTATTGAGCGTGTACTCTGTGTTAGGCAGCACGCATGATGCCTGCTCCCCCCAAAAAACAAAGTAAACCAGGTGCCTAGTCAGGTGGGCAGTCCTGAAGGCAATATGTACATGGTCTCTGCCTCCCATCATTTCTGTTTCTGTCTACAGAGCACTGTGTGCCGGGGCTGGAGGGAAACCAAAGCCCTGCCCTCAAGTTCATGGTCTGATGCGTGCTTCTCAGACTGCGGCCTGCCTCACGCTCACCTGGGCTGCCTAGACACAGGACGGACCCTGGGTTTCTGGCTCAGGGGCCAGGGGTGGGGCTCCCTGAGAATCTGCATCACCACCAAGTGCCCAGAGGTCACCTGGTCCTTTTCAGCCTCAGTGAGACCAAAGCAGCCCCGCTGTAGGAGCTGGTTGTGGAAGCTGATACTCCCTTCTGAGAGCCACCTCCCTCCCACTTCCCAGCATGCTCAACCCACTAACCTGACACCCCGAGCAGGCCTGAAGAAGTTGAATTCACAACCGTGCCCCTGCCTCCACTCCCTGAGTGTTGATGCTGGGAGAGGGCGTCACAGATGGGTCCTCTGGGTGGCCAGGGAGGGTACACTCATGAAGATGGGTGTCAAAGATGTAGAACTGTGCAGAGAGGGGCCGGGTGATGTGAAAGATGGCTGCAGAGCTGGGAAGCTGTGGGTTCAACCCCCACCTGCCACTCTCTATATGTGACCTGCTGGACTGTGGCCTCACTGTTGAAGGTTACCTTAATACAACCTTGCAAGATTGCTTTGATAATTGAATGAGTGGGGGGGGCGGTTCTTTTTGTTTTGTTCTTTTGCAATTGCACCTGTAGTTTCTAGCATGGTGCTTGGCACATGGAAAGCAGGTGATACATGGTACCTATTGTATTAGTGACTGCCGGTCTTCCTGGACAAACTCCCAGGGTATATGACTCCTCACTGGCATGTGAAACAGCAGGCTGTGTCTCTGGCAAGTTGAGCATCCAGATTTCTTCATGGGCCAGGGAGTTGGTAGGTGGAGGTGTCTCCTAGGATTCTGAGCTATCCCGCAGACTGATTCTGCCTGACACAGTCTGGTGGCCTGGGTCTTAACCCTGACTCACCTTTCACATGCCCTCCTTCTCTCTCCTCTTCTCCTGGTGGCCTCCACCTAGGAGATGCCTATTACAGAAGACTGAAGAAGAACCAAGAAATGCTTAGAGAGATGGAGTTACATTTTTTATTATGCACGGGCCCAGAGAAAATTGTCTCTAGAATTCTGGGCCCGCACGTAACAATAAATGTAACTCCATCTCTCTAAGCATTGCTTGGTTCTTCTCCGGTCTTCTGTAACATTATTGGTTCCCTGACCAAGAAAACCAACCCATGCTTGGCCTTTGGCCTCCACTGATTGGACTAGGTTGGGGACCCAGGGGTGTCGGACAGGCCTCCGAGAGGCACTCATACTGCTGATCTTAGCAGAATTAAACCTGGGGACTCTGAGCACTCCCTCACCTCAGCCCAGGAACTGGCCAGCATCTGGAGAGAGTGGACAGACACCTCTGGACCTGTCGACAGGATCGGTAAGGTAGGGGCCCCTATCAGTCAGGCCTAGTCCAAGTGAGTGGAAGGGGGAGCTTGATCACCTCCCTGGAAGCCATTAATTGCCTAAAGCTTCCTTAGGCAATTAATCAGGAATCAGATGGACTGTTTAAACTCTGAGTAAATATCTGGTAAAGTAAAAAACTCGGATTGTCTGGTGTATAAATATAAGTGTGAAAGCCTGTGTAAAAGCGAAAGCTACTTTGATTTATTCTACATTTCTGTTGATTCGTCTGGCTAAACGTTTGATTTATTAAAGGCTGAACCCATGATAATCTGCAAAAGTCTTAAGCAGTGCTGCTGAGTTATTTTTCTTAGAGACGTTTGCTCTCTATCACAGAGGGAATCAGCCTACTTAGCTAATAAAAATTTCTGTCTAGTGGTTGCTCTTCCCTGAGTTGTGAATTTGCTGTATTAAATTGAAATTTTTGAAGTTCTGGGGTAAATGTAAAGGCTAAAACAAAGGCCAGCTAGGTTCCAAGATTTCTTGGTTCTGAGATTGCTTGTAAGAAAAGCAAGAGAGAAGTGTTTTCAAGTTAACTATTTGCAACAAAGTAGTGAACTTCAAAAAACAAAAACTTGTTATTTATGGCTTTTCTTATCTCTTTTGGTGGACAGACTTCCAGGGGCAGGGCTTACAGCTCCGCAGGGCAGAGAGATTTACAGGCCCTGTCCCTGCCTGTGACATCATAGTCCAACATGAGCCAGCTGAGGCGGAACTAAGTCTGAAGTTATTATTAACTGTCTATGGACCCCATTAACCTTGTTTGTGTGTCTTGTGCAGTTGAAAGAACAGAACAGGACTGATAGCTGTGTCCTTATCCCCTCTTCCAAGAAAAAGCCGCAGAATGTATCAGTTACTCAGCCTGCCCTTATCTCAGCCAATGGGAAAGTGGGGGAAACTAGCCCAAGGCCAAGAGTATGCTAGCCACCCCCCTATCTTTGTGTAACCAGACCCTAGCTGCACCCTGCCCTTGCGTCACTATCCCCCGCCCTCACTCAACCAACCGGAATCAGCCAAATCAGTGGTCAGAGTGTGCCCCCACCCCTGACCCCAAGCCCTATAAATTCTTTGTTCCCTTGGGACTCAGGGCTCTCTCTTGCATCCAGTAGTGGAGGCGGGTGGGGGGGGGGAGGGCAAGTCCCGGGCTTGAATAAAAGACTCTATGCTTTTGCATCGGACTCGGTTCCCTAGTGGTCTGTCTTGGGGGATCTTGAAATCTGGGCATAACACAGTCTGTTGTCTTCATGGTTGTGTGTTTTGTTTGACTTGCTGTTTTCAGTTACTTATTAGGCTCCTCATAGAGGACATAGCCTGGTCTTTCCCTTCCTCCCTCCTCCTGATTCTGACAACATCTGTAACTGGATTAAAGATCTTTTCTTTCAGGAGGCCCTCCAGGCTTTCAGTTGCAAGAAATCTCCCTACACACCCTTATCCTCATCTGCTATCTTTCCAGGCTGACTAAAAGGCATTTTTCTCCACAGGTTGGACCCCAGCCTCCAGGAGGGAGGACTACTACAGTGGTAGTCTGTGGTTTTCTCCAAAACTCCCACTGTTTCTATTTCCCCCCTCTGTAGGAATTGTCTTCCTCTGACTCACAATAGGAGAGGGAGACAAGCAACGGGCCCTGGGCTGGGGGACAAGGGCGGTGTTGGCTGTTAATTATGAAGCAGAGAGAGGTAGTTTTTTGTTGATTTTTACTGGCTGCAGACCACTCTGCTGGTGTAGGGGTCTGGTCCATAGCCTACTAGGTGTCTTATTAGAACTTCACTAGATTCAAGGTCGCAAGTTTTCTGCAAGTACAATTAATCTTTCTCTGCCCTTGTTTATTATTTTTAACCCTTCCAATACTAAATTAAACCAATACAATATACTTTAAGTTCATAAATATTAATCTAAAAATGCTGACTAGGACGATGACACATTTGTAATTCCTTAACTAATAAAGAATTTAAAGATTTAAAATAAATAAATAAAATAAATAAATATGATGACAATTCACTTTTGGTAATCATTAAAGGATTGAAATTTCTAAGAATAAAGAATTCTAATACATTAAAACACACACACACACACACACTAAATTCCCAGGAGCCAAGTGGAAAGAGAAATGAAGCTGAAGTCCGAAGCTGCCCTGGTGATTTAGAACTGGTTGCTAGACAGACTCAGCCCCAGAAAGCCAGGTGAAAGAAGCGGGGGTGGGGGCTGGATTAGTGAGCTGCCTGCAGCAGCCCTGGAAGAAGCAGCAGCAGCTAAAAAAGCAGAGGACAGCAGACGTTTACCTGATACTAGAGCTGCCCCACTGCCACCCAGTGAGTAATGAGTGTTTTACAACAAGCAATACAAGACTTAGGCCTTTGGCTTGCTGGCTACAGCAGTTAAACCAGAAGCCAGTGACTGTTACTAGCCTTCCTGCAGCCCAAGGAATAGAGTAGTGAGCTCAGGATCTGTGAAAGCAGCAGATAGAGCTAGTGAAAGCTCCCTGTTTGCAAATGTACTGAAAGGGTTCGGTACCTGTTGCTGCTGGAAGAAGAGGGGCTGATATCCCCTTCCAGTGCACTCCCTTGGAAGAGGCCTGTTCGCTGCTCTGCCACAAAGGGGACTGGTAGGAAGACAAGGGGTCTAATACCCCAGTCACTGCCACAGGAGTGTTTTGCAATATGCAAAGCTGTTTCTAACTGCAACTCTGTCTGTTTTGGACTGGCAGCTTAAAGTCAAAGGGCAAAGGAAAGACACTCTCCCTGGACTGTGGAGCCTTCAGGACTTTGAGATTCTCCAAGAGAGGAAGAGTCTGACTGAGGGACTGGCTGAGACCCCATTGGGTTAGGAGAACCGGAGTTTGCATATTGAACTTATAAACTGCAGTTTGCTAGACAGAGGTCCAAGCCCAGTTGTATAGTGGTTGAGCTGCCTGTGTATAGCAAAACAACTCAGAATACATTTTAGGGAAATTGGACAGACTGTGTTTGTGGCTAGGAAAAAAAAGGAACTGGCCACCATACACATCCCTGACAGTAGCCTGCAGAAAACTGTATAATAAACTTCGATAATGCCCGTGTCTTCATGGACGTGACTCCAGAGAGACAAGGACAGTTTTGCTTTGTGTGAGAAGGTCAAAATAGAAGGTCACCTCCCTAAGATGTTTGTACAGCTCTACCATGTGTCATGTTTAGTAGCAAAAGATTTAGCTGTCAGAAGTGGCCGCAGTGCCAATGTTATACTTCATTATGGGTATGTAAGACAAGGGGCATAGGCAAAGTTGTACTCACCTGAAGTCTCAGCCCCTAGAAAAGGCCAGTAACCTATTTGTCCAAAAGACTTGACCCCTTTACATTTGGGTGACCTACTTGTCTCAGGGCAGTAGCAGCCACAGCTATGCTTATCAAAAAAGCAAATAAGTTAGCTATAGGGCAGGAACTAATGGCCCACATGCAGTAGAGGCTTTACACTGGAGCGCTGGATGTCAAACGCTCAAGTCACCCAGTTTCAGGCTCTCCGGTGGGCAAAAGAAAAATCAGTAACAATTTATACTGATAGCAGGTACTCATTTGCAATGGCTCATGTACATAATGCTATTTACAAGGTAGGGGACTCCACAGAAGCAAGAGGGAGCCGGGCCACAGACAAAGCAGCCTGGGAGGCTGCCCTAAAATCAGTGGGGCCTCTACAGATTCTAGTGACTCTTCCAGACCCTGACCTACCCAATCTAAAAATCTGAAATCCATAACCAATCTTTACTCGAGTTCTTACAGGCTTTACAGTCCCCCCAGAAAGCAGTCCAGAAGCACGTCCAAGATGCTCTGCCTGTATCAACTTCTGATGTGGCCCATCCCTTCAAACCTGGTGACTCTGTTTAGATAAAGAGATTTGCCACCCAAGGACTGACTCCTACCTGAAAAGGACCACCCCCACGGCAATCAAGGTCGATGGGATCCTGAAGTGTCTTTACCACAGCCAGCTTAAGAGAGCCAGGCAAAATAGAGAGTCCAGGACTCTTCAGACCCTCTACAGCAGTGGATCTCAACCTTATGGCCCTTTAAATACAGTTCCTCATGTTGTGACCCAACCATAAAATTATTTTCGTTGTTACTTCATAACTGTAATATTGCTACTGTTATGAATCATAATGTAAATATCTGATATGCAGGATGATCTTAGGCGACCCCTGTGATAGGGTTGTTCAACCACTAAAGGGGTCGCGACCCACAGGTTGAGAACCACTGCTGTAGAGATTATCCCTGGCCCTCATTCTGGGCCCTTATCTTATAAACAGGCCCACTGACTTTATTTGGCAGAGAATTAATCCTATGAAGCTTAGAGTCCTCAGGGGTCAATATAACCCCCTCCCCAACAATGACACAAGAGTCAATGATTTGACTCATGGACATAAAACCAATGGGGAATGAGGTATCCATCTTATACAAAAACTGTTTGAAATTTTAACCCTGCTATTTGGCTTCTGTAAATGCTTGCTTGGTTAAATAATAAGGAAAATAAGACTACTCCCATTCTAGAGAGGCCATAAAACTTCCCGACGAACTTATCAGTGCTGGCACCAGGCCAAGCCTTTGGTTGAGGTCTCAAAGCCCCAGAAAATAGGGGCTCTTTAAGAACTCGCAAAAGGGACCAGAAAACCCCATATTTGGGTGACAAAGAGGGTAAAATGGTATAAATACAGGAAACTTCCTGTGTGACTTCGCCCAGAATTCTAGAGACATTTTTCTCTGGGCCCGAACGTAATAATAAATGTAACACCATCTCTCTAAGCATTGGTTGGTTCTTCTCTGTTCTTCTGTAACACCTACACTAGGCTGCTCCAGGCGCTCCAGGCTGGGAGGTGCGGACAGAAGGTGGCAGTCCCCAGAGCAGGGTCAGAACTGGGCCTCCATGGGCTCTGCCCACCCCCCTTGTGGTGGGAAAGGACTGGTTGCATCACCAAAAGGAAGCCCAGCTGACACACTGCTCAGCGGGGGGCAGCCTGAAGGGAAAAGTGGTGGGGTGGCCCTCCCCTGCATAGCCTCAGCCTTGAGTTCCCCTCACCTGCCTCACTGGTTCCCTCCCACCACCCCCTTTCCCAGATCAAGAGAAGGCTGTAGGTCAGCCTTGGGACGACTACGGCCCGCCGGCCCGTTTGAAATGAATAAAACTATTGAAAAAAAGACCATACCCTTTTATGTAATGATGTTTACTTTGAATTTCTATTAGTTCACACAAACACTCCATCCATGCTTTTGTTCCGGCCCTCCGGTCCAGTTTAAGAACCCATTGTGGCCCTCGAGTCAAAAAGTTTGCCCACCCCTAGGTGGCTGCAAGGGCTTTGAGTGGGGCTGGTCTTCACTCATTTCTCTTCCTTGTGGCCTAAGACGAAGCCCTCAACAGGCGCCTGAGCTGGTGGACTAAGGACAGAGCACAGTCTGCCCAGTCAGCTCTGCCTTCCCCTCTGCTGGGCGGGAAATGAGGAACAGAAGGAAACATTGGGCTGTGCTCAGGCTTCCAGGTGTGACCTGTCCTGAGTGGATGAGCTTGTGGAAAGCCATTTCCCCCTCTGGGTCTGTTTTCTTGCTGGTGAAGTTAGGGGCTGCCTCATGCCATCTGGCTTTTCTCCCTGACTCTGTGTTGCACCGGCCCCGCCATCCTCGCCAAGGGCAGTGTGTATGCTCTTGCCTCTCCCTTGCACAGCCCTGCACACTGGGCCCCAGGCCCCCGGGCAGGAGTCAGCCATGGCCCACCAGTCGGCACGGTGGGAGGTACCCAGGGATCAGGGGCAGGCCAGTGCCCCAGGCACCCCCTCCTCCTGCTCCAAACCCCTAGACTGGGGGCATTGGCTGGGAGTCTCTTCCCCTCTGGCGCTTATCTCCAGGAGCTTAGGAGAGTGTGGTCCAGACAGGTGGGCAGTGACAACAGCTGTCCACACTGAAGCTCGTCCAGCCTCCAGGGCTCCCACCTCGGCCTGTGAAATACTCATCCCCAGAAATCAAGGTGCGGGCAGGTTGGGCTCCTTCTGGGCCACGAGAAAATCGGTCGATGTCCACCCCAGCTGCTGATGGCAGCCAGCTATCCTTGGTTGATGACTCAGAGACCCATCCCCCACCCACCCCTGAGACCCAGTCACATGGCCTGTGAGTGAGTCCAAGTTCCCTCTTAGTCCAAATTACCTGTCATTGCAGGTAAGGCCCACTCAATCCAAGCCCTCCTCTGAACTTGATTACATCTGCAAAGGCCCTATTCCAAATAAGGTCACGGTCACTATTCCCAAAGGCATGGGTTGGGGACACTGTAGAACACACCCCAGGAGAGGTATCACAGGCCACACGAAGGAGACAGAGGCCCAGGGTTGAGTGGAAACACAAGTCTCAGAGCAGCAAGCTGAGTATGAAATACCCCGTAATTGCTGGTAAACACAAGCAGGGATAACTCGGCTCATTTTCCTCTGGGTAGATGGGCATCCAGGTAGATGTGCCCACGTGTGAAAAGGTTCACGCCCCGCCGACGAGCAGGGTTCCTTTGGTGGCAAGTCCTGAAGAGGCCTCTTGGCCATAACCTGTAGGGACCTCCTGTACGAAGTGAGAACATATCCCTGCACTCACCACCAAGTCAGGGGACCATGTGTTCTGAGAAGAGACTCACTGAGGCTGCTGAGCCTTTTCCGGCACTGCCGCCCTCCCGCCAACAGGAGGCGCCACCCCACCCCTCGCAGAGCGCTGCTCTCTACCCGGAAGTCCTGCCCTGGCCAGAAGTCCACAGGCGAGGAAGCTTCTGCTGGTGGTTATGCACCACGTGGCCGCTGGAAGCCCAGAGCGGGCATGGGCCCTGAAGGGGATAAGCCCACGGTGAGGAGTCCGTGCTGGGGCCTCCGAGGCCAGCCCTGCGGCAGAGCATCCCCCATTGCAGGTGGTCCATTCCCTTCCCCCAGAAGGTGGCCAGGACAGGGCAGGGCAGGCCGGGCTCCTGTCCTCCTGTCGGGGCCCCCGCTCTGCGGGCACCATCTGCTTAGGGAGCCGCCTTCTGAGGTTAGGGTTTTCCTTCATCCTCACCACAGCCAGGCCCACTCCTCCCTGCAGAGTGTGATGGAGCCCAGCGCCTTCCTCGTGCCCTGTGCTGCCAGGACTCGGGGCTGTGCCAGGGTTTCCTAGTGCCCGCCCTCCCTCTCCCCCGCAGCCTGCACCCTTTCCAATCTGGGACCCCTCGGGGGATGTCTGACTGCTGGTTTAGGCCTGATCCTGTAGTCAGTCGCTGTGGGATCAGGCCTAAACCAGCAGTCGGACATCCTCTCACAATCCAGGACCACTGGCTCCAAATCGCTCACCTGCCTGCCTGCCTGATCACCCCCAACTGCCCCCTCCACTGGCCTTCTTGCCCCCAACCTCCCCCCCTTTGCCAGCCTGATTACCCCCACTGCCCCCATGCAGGCCTGTTTTCCCCCAGCTGCCCCCACACCAGCCTGCTCACCCCCAACTGCCCCCCTGCCAGCCTGCTCACTCCCAACTGCCCTTCCCTTCTGGCCTGATCGCCCCTAACCACCTCTGCCTCGGCTTTGCCACCATGGCTTTGTCTGGAAGGACGTCTGAAAGGTTTCCCGGAAGGTCCTGGTCTAATTAGCATATTACCCTTTATTAGTATAGAGGTCTGGTGCACAGGTGGGGGCTGGCTGCTCTGCCCTGTAGGGGGTCCCGGATTGCTGGGGTCCAACCCCAGCAGGTCCAGGGGTCCCCAAAGGTGTGGACGGAGTCGGCAAAGAAGGAATGAATGGCACAGAGGCAGTGTTCAGTTCATCAGCATAGTTGGGTTCTCTTGTCAGGATCTCCAGCCAGGTTCTGTAGCCATGTTCCCTCGCTAGGTTCTCCAGCCAGGTTCTGTCCAAGTTCCAGTCAGGCTCTCTTGACACGGAAGCAGCCATTGGGTGATCATCATAGCCAGGTTCCTCTAGCCAAGTTCTGGTCAGGATCTCCAGCGAAGTTCTGGTTAGGATCTCCAGCCAGGTTCTGTGGCCATGTTCTCTCACTAGGTTCTCCAGCCAGGTTCGGGTTAGGCTCTCCAGCCAGGTTCGGTCGCCAGGTTCTGTAGCCGGGTTCTCTTGCCAATTTCTGTAGTCAGGTTCAGTCCAGGATCTTTTGCCATGTTCTCTCCAGCGAAGTTCTAGGTTCTGTATAGGTCCTGTCTGCTAAGTTCTGTGTTCTAAGTTCTGTGTTCTAAGGTCCGTCTTCTGAGGTCTGCCTTCTGAGGTCTGCCTTCTGAGGTCTGCCGCTAAGTTCTGTCTCTAGAGTTCTGTCTCTTAAGTTCTGTCTGTAGGTTCTGAGTTCTGTCTCTCGGGTCTGTTTCTCGGTCTGCCTCTCTAGGTTCTGTCTCTCGGTCTGCCTCTCTAGGTTCTGACTCCTGAGGTCTGTCGCTAAGTTCTGTCTGTAAGTTCTGTCTGCAAGTTCTGTCTCCTGTTGTCTTGTTGCATCTGTATTTATACCAGTTGATTCTAATCCTATCAATCTCTATTCCAAAGGTTAGGGCGTTTCTTATCTCCATTCCAGGAAATAAGATTATGTAGCTTAAGCATGATTGTTCATAGTTAAAGTGATTAATTACCCGCCTGGCATTTAGTTAAGAGGTTTTATTCCCTCCCTAACTTCAGGGGAAAATCCCTACCTGGGGAAACAACCTTTCTCAGAGAGGTGACCTTGGTTAAAACACATAGTGCCAAGAAGGTGATCAAATATATTAAGAACAGTATGCCATATATGCCAGGTCCCTAGAAACAGCAAGGATGGACCGGCTCCCGGCACCGGATCAGGGTGGGGGTCCCTATGGGGGGCGAGACCGGCCTGGGTGAGGGGCTGCCAAGGGTTTGCAGGCTGGTCACACCCTGATGGGGGGGGAGGGGGTCCCTGCTGGGGGGCGTGGCCTACCTGATTGAGTGGCTGAGGGCTGTTTGCAGGCTGGCCATGCCCCCACTAGGGTGAGAGCACCCGCTCGGGGGCATGGCTGGCCTGGGCGAGGAACTGAGGACCGTTTGGGGGTGGTTTGCAGGCTGGCCAAGCCCCCGGCTTCGTCTGGAAGGACATCCGGAAGGTCTCCGGAAGGTCTCCCAGTGTAATTAGCACATTACTCTTTTATTAGTATAGATGATTAAATACCAGTGAGCTAGATGTCAACTCAAAAGTTTAGAAAAAGAACATGAAAGAAACAAAGAAAGTAAAAGGAATGAAGTAGTAAAGGAACATCATGAAAGAAATAGAAAAAATGAGAGGCTTGGCAAAGTCATTTATTGAATGAGAATAAGAACATGGACAAATCTCTAGCAAATTGCTCAATTAGAAAAGAAAAGTTAAAAATCAACAGTAGTAATTTAAAAGAAAATATTACTATAATTAAAAGGATAACGAATAAGGAAATTCTATAAACAACATGGTGCCAGAAAATGTAAAAAGAAAAAATATACCATTTTCTGTAAACATATAACTTACCAAAAGCCACTCAAGAAGAAATCGAAAACCTACATATAACTAAAAATCTGTGGATGAAAGGGGTCACATGCTAACCTGACAAGCTCAGGGAAGGCCTGCTTGTCGGTCTTGCAAACTCAGACCTAAAGTCACCACAAAGGATGGTCTGAAATTAAACTCTAACTAAAAGCAGTTATGGTGGGTAGTTACATCCTAGACCCATATCTTCACTGACAAGGTCAACCTTTACCTTAAGTGAGCCTATGTGCCGTTGTGCATCTATAATAACTTACCCTTGAGATGTCTGGATAACTTGTAACTTCTCTTTTCTGGACCCTTTGGGGCACAACCCAATGTGCTGGGCACCAGGAAAGATACCAAAAATCCCTTCATTGTTATCATGTTAATTGTTTCTGCACCCACCTAAGTGTGTGTCTATCATTTTACTTTTTATTCAATCCCAGGGGTTCCCTCCACCTCACCCCTTTGCTTTCTCCCGCCTCTCTAGTCTAGCACCAATGGATTTCATGTAACCCACCTACGTCCCTTTCCTTTGATTGCAATGTATAAATACAGATGTAACCCGCCATTCTCTGGAGCATTATCTCAATTCGTTGAGGTTCTGCTTCCCGGCATATGTCGACAGTTTGGCTCAAATAAACTCACAAAAATTCTTTACAAGTTTGAATGCTTTTCTATGTTAACAAATGTTTTTAAAATATTAAATCAGTATTTTAAGAGCCAATCAAACTCAGCTAAGAGAGAAAAAAGAAAAGGAAAAATATACCCTGATAGCATGTAGAGGAATAGGAATAGGATCCCTGTCTTGTATAAACTATTCCAAATTCATTTCATAGGAAGCCATCCCTTACCAACAGTGCTTCTGATGTTTTCTTTTCCTATACGCATCAATGTGAAAATTCTAAGTGAATCTTTAAATTAGTGGAACTAATATGAAGTCAGCAATATTGCTATGTACAAGATAACATTCCTACGCTTTGTCAAGAAAAACTTACATATTCTAACTTTTATAAATAGGAACGAAAACTATAACAGTAACAGAAATAAATCTAATAATATATGTATGCAGCATTACAAAGAAAATCATAAAAATGTTATTGAAGAACATAAAGACAAAAAATGGGAAGATATAAATGTTCACTTAGGCAAAATCATTGATTGGAGGATTCAATATGCAAAGATGGCAGTTCTCTCCAAATTTACTTATAAATTCCATTCCACACTTCCTGTAGGGAAGCAAAAGACTGAGACTAGAGAAGATAGTGAAGGAGGAGGAAGTAGGTCAGGGGAAAGGAGAAGAGAATAGTAGGTAAAGAGTGAAGAGGAAAAAGATCTCACTGCCCAGCTGACATGGCTCAGTGGTTGAGTGTCAATCTATGAACCAGACGATTACAGTTTGATTCCTGGTAAGGTTATAGGTTCAGGTTGTGGGTTCCATTCCTAGTGTGGAGTGTGCAAAAGGCAGCCGATCAATGATTCTCTCTCATCATTGATGTTTCTATCTCTCTTCCTCTCTGAAATGAATAAAAATATATATTTTTTAAAAGATCTCAGCTTTCCAAATTTAAGACCTAGTGTAAAATCATGGCCTTTAAGACTTTTGGGTTTGACTTGAGGCGAGGAAAATAGACAAAAGGAATTGAATGAAGAGCCTAGGAATAGACTCATGAGCATGCATAGGAATCTGGCATATGACAGATTGAATTTTAACTCAGTAAGGAAAGGAATAACTGACTATTCAATGAAAGTTGGGTCAACTGGATTATCTATATAAAAAGAAATAAGATCCTCGCCATGTTGTTTATAGAATTTCCTTATTTTTTAACCTCTTTTAATTGTAGTAAAATTAAAGTGTAAAATCAACCTGCTAGAGATTTGTCTATTTTATTATTATCATCCAATAAATAACTTTGTCAAGCCTCTTATTTTTTCTATTTCTTTCATGATGTTCCTTTACTACTTCATTTGTTGTTCTGAGATGGGTCACTTGTAGACAGAATATAGCTGGGTCACGTTTTTGTATCCATTCAGCTATCCCACAGAACAAAAGATACAGACAAGATGAGAGTAGTAGAATGATAGTAGAAATCAATCAGAGTATAAATAGCCAAAACAAACACATGGAGATTAAATAGCATGTTATTAAACAATGAATGGGTTATCAAGGAGATCAAGAAAGAAATCAAAAACTTCCTGAAACAAATGAAAATGAACGCACAACAACCCAAAAATCTCTGGGACACAGCAAAAGCAGTCCTGAGAGGGAAGTTCATAGCACTATAGGCCCACCTCAAGAAACAAAACCAACCCTGCAACTTAAAGAACTAGAAAGGAAACAAAAAGAAAAGCCGTGAGTAAGTAGAAGGAATGAAATAATAAAGATTAGAGCAGAAATAAATGACATAGAGACAGAAAAATCAATGAAATCTAGAGCTGGTTTTTTGAAAGGATAAACAAAATTGATGAAGCTAAGTGAAATAAGCCAGTCAATGAAGGAAAAATACCACATGATCTCACTTATTCATGGATAATTGAGACCATTATAAACTTTTGAACAATAATAGATACAGAGGCAGAGCTGCCTCAAACAGAGTGTCAAACTGCAACGGGAAGGCCGGGGAGGGTTCGGGGGCGGGAGGTAGGGGGGTAAGAGATCAACCAAAGGACTTGTATGCATGCATATAAGCATAACCAATGGACATAAGACACTGGGGGATAGGGGAGGCTAGGGGACTGTCTTGGGCGGGGGGGAAAAAATGGACACATATGTAATACCCTTTGTAATAAAAAATAAAATTAAAAAAAAAATTGATGAACCATTAGCCGGACTCATCAAGAAAAAAAGAGAAAGGACCCAAATAAATAAAATCAGAAACAAAAGCAGAGAAGTAACCACTGACACCACAGAAATACAAAGGATTGTAACAAATACTATGAATAACTATATGCCAACAAGCTGGAAAATGTGGATGAAATGGACAAATTCATAGGAAAATACAATCTTCCAAAACTGAACCAAGAAGTATCAGAAAATCTGAATAGGCCAATAACAACTGATGAAATAGAAGCAATAACCAAAAAACTCCCAGCAAACAAAAGCTCAGGTCCAGACGGCTTCACAGGGGAGTTTTACCGAACATTCAAAGAAGAACTAACACCTACACTCCTCAAATTATTCCAAAAAGTCCAAGAGGAAGGAACACTATCAAGTTCTTTTAATGAGGCCAGGATTATCCTAATTCCAAAACCAGATAAAGATACTACAAAGAAAGAGAATTATAGGCCAATATCCCTGATGAACACAGATGCTAAAATCCTCAACAAAATATTAGCAAATTGGATCTAGCAGTATATTAAAAAGATCATACACCATGTCCAAGTGGAGTTTATTCCAGGAATGCAAGACTGGTACAATATTTGCCCTAACCGGTTTGGCTCAGTGGATAGAGCATCGGCCTGTGGACTAAAGGGTACCAGATTTGATTCCGGTCAAGGGCATGTACCTTGGTTGTGGGCACATCCCTAGCGGGGAGTTTGCAGGAGGCAGTTGATCGATGTTTCTCTCTCATTGATGTTTCTGACTCTCTATCCCTCTCCCTTCCTCTCTGTAAAAAAATCAATAAAATATATTTTTAAAAAAACACAAAACAAATAATTGCAAAGTACAATAGAGGTGTTTGCGTGTCTGATCTGGCTACCCAGTATGGCAGAAATTGACCATGAACACAATTTTAAAACATGAAGTGGCCATCAAGAGCACTGATGTTGCTCAGGGTGTGAAAATGCTTACAAAACAACATCACTGGCAAGTGAAGAGGTAGAAAAATTGTTGTTGCTTTGGATAAACAAAAAGCAGTTAGCAGGTGATAGCATTTTGGAGGCACTGATATGTGAAAAGTAGAAGATGCTGCATACTGGCCTCCTGAAAGACACCCTGGGATGAACGCTGAAAGAGATTCATTTAAGCCCAGTAGGAGCTGGTTCGATAAATGTAAGAAAAGAGGCTGCATTCATAGTGTAGTGAGGCAGGGGAGGCTGCCTGTCCTACCCAAGTAGCTGCTGATAATTTCATGACAAAATTTCAAGAAAATAGAGAGGCTGAAGGATCTGTTCCCCAACAAGTGTTCAGTTGTGATGAGACAGGCCTCTTCTGGAGGAAAATGCCAACGAGGACCTACATTACCCGGGAGAAGTCATTGCCAGGACACAAGCCAGTGAAGGACAGGCTGATGTTATTGTTGCGTGGAATGCGAGTGGGGACCTCAGAATGAAACCTCTACTCATCTACCATTCTGGAAACTCACGAGTTTTTGAGAAAAATAATGTCATGAAAAACAAGGTGCATGCGATGTGGAAGGCTTAGAGCAAAGCTTGGGTAACCAGGAAATTTTTTATTGAGTGGATTCACGAAGTGTTTGCCTAGGCGTGAAGAAATTCCTCCGGGAAGAACAGTCGCCACTCAGAGCACTTGGGATGGACACAGCTCCTGCCCACCCCCCGGGCTTGGAGACCGAGTTGGCGGAGGAGTACAGCTTCATCACTGTCAGGTTCTTCCAGCCCATGGACCAGCAGGTCATTTCTAACTTTAAGAAACTCTACACAGAGACACTATTTCACAGGTGTTCTGAGGTGACCTCTGATCCTAATTTAACCCTCAGAGAGAGTTCTGGAAGGAACATTTTATTTATTTATTTTAAGTATATTTTGATTTCAGAGAGGAAAGGAGAAGGAGAGAGAGATAGAAACATTGATGTTGAGAATCATTGATTGGCTGCCTCCTGCATGCCCCCTACTGGGGATTGAGCCCGAAACCTGTGCATGTGCCCTGACCAGGAATTGAACCTGGGACCCTTCAGTCCCCAGGCCGATGCTCTATCCACTGAGCAAAACTGGCAGGGGTTGGAAGGAACATTTTAATATCCTCACTGGCTTGAGGCTCATAGACAAAGCATGGGGGGGGGGGGGTGTTTTCCAGGACCATGCAGTCAGCTTGGAAGAAACTGTGGCCTGAGTGTGTTGCTGAAAGAGACTTTGAGGATGAGCCGGTGTCTGATGTGACGGCTATGGTGTCTCTAAGCAAGTCCATGGACATGGAGGTGGATGATGATGATGGGGAGGAGTTGTTGGAGGACCTCACCACTGAGCTGACCACCGAGGAACTCCAAGACCTTCAGAGGGAGCAGCAAGAGATGGAAGCAAAGGAGCTCTCTTCAGAGGGGAAGGGCAGGGAGGATATTCCCACTTCACTAATCAAGGAAATGTTTGGGAAATGGAGAAAAATGCAAAGTTGTATTGAGAAATATCACTCCGACAAAGAAGCAGGAAACCGAGTGATTATCTTGTTCAGTGCCAGTGCAGTGTTTCACTTCAGGCAAGTGTAAAACACAGTAAAAAACAAGCGTCACTGGACAGGCTTTTAGTGATTCAGGGCCCAGTGAGTCTGAAGCGAGTTCTAGTGGAGCAAAGAGACGAAAGAGAAGACCCCAGAAGAATAGCCACCTGACGTTTCTACGGAAGGGACTCCCCTTCCAAACAATGACATCCCTCCGTCACTCTTTTCCACATCGAGTCGTCAGTAGATCTCAACATTAAAGGTAAGTTCTAGCGATATGTGAATTTTCATTTCTGACTTTACATTGCATTTCCTTTTTGTCAAATTTTCATGTCCTTTTTGTTTTTCAAGTGTTTATTTATAGGATAAACAGTACATTAGACATGTACTGTATATAAGAAAGGTTAAAACTGAATAATTTGGGGTCTGGATGGATTAATTCAATTTACATTATTTCTAATGGGGGAAAAATGATTTGGTTTCTGTACAAATTGCTTCTCAAATAGCCTTCCAGAACAAATTAAGTTTGAGGACCCCGTTTCTACTATACACACTTTGAGAGCTAGAGGAATTTTTAAAAATCCTCACCTGAGGATATGTTTATTGATTTTAGAGAGAGGGGGGGAGAGAGAGAGAGAAACATCGATGTGAGAGAGAAACATTGATCGGTTGCCCTTCCATATGCGCCCTGACCAGGGATGGAACCCGAAAGCTTTTTGGTGCACGGGACAATGCTTTCACCAACTGAACCACCGGCCAGGGCAAAAGCAAGAGGAAATTTTTAAAAACAGTAGAAACTTGATAGTCAACTGACAGCTTTGGTTTAGAATCTCCCCTCAACTAAATGACACTCAGTGACCTGAAATGACTCCTGATCCAGCGTCCGTTCACTTTAGGAATCGGCACCCAGACACCCCTGGAACGTGTCTTTACAACTGTAATGACACCGTTTAAGGGACTAGGAGGAATAGGACTATGGCTCCTTTAGCTAAAAAGGAGCTCGTGTTAGAATGTGCGAGCAGTGACACTGCAGATATTAATGTGGACAGATCACGAGAATTCTCGTGTTTTCATATTACACAGTATTTTATAAAGTATCATACTTTATAAAGATATTGGCTTGTAAGGACATACAATAATAACTTCAAAATGCAATGGGTATTTAATTTTAAGGAGTGCCTTTAACATTTATATAAAACGTTTTTGTACTCATTCAATAGAAACTTCTCTAGCCACTGAGTAAAGCCAGCAATAAGACTACTGGTCTGCGGTGTGTTAAGTGCACGTGGAAAAGCAGGTTACCTTCTCTAATCTTTTTAATATATTTTCTTTCTCAGCCCACGAACTCTGAAAAGGAAACAAATGATATATTAATCTGAGGGTTCACAAGTCTTTGCCACAGGCCTGCAAGTTCACTGTGATTAAGCTGGTGGGTGGGGTTTAGAACCCTGTCAGGACCACCACCAGAAGAACATCTGAGGGCGCCTGCTTCTAACCACAGAGCCAGACGGGCCAGGCCGGGAGGGACACCCCAGAAGCCCGTGCTTCTTACATGTTACACTAATTTACGATCAGAATCAGTGAAACGCGAACACACACATTCAAACTGCACAGACACAGCACCTGAACAATAAAACACGACAAGCTTTGCAGGTGAGCCGGTAGAGACCTAGAAAACTGCCGATACCACACTTGTCTACAGTCTGCCTGGAAGATGACGATGGTCACGGGACACAAATGCAGTACAGCCTTGCAAGTCAATATTTCCACCTGCCCACGAGGCGTCACCAACGCTCTTTTACAGAAATAAAAACCCAGAGTTTAGGGAGCCCCACAGAGGTTGGGATCGAAGCCTCTGGTGCCAGCTCAGCTACTGTACCGAGGGGGTGCCCAGGCTCTAGCTGCTGGCTCCTGGGCCTCACATGGTGCCTGTTGGCAGGTACCCTCCCGCTGGCGCCTGAGTTCATGGTTTCCGTGGATGCATTGACCTTCCCCAATGGGGAGGACCTGGGGTGAACATGACATGTGGCACCAGGACCAAGAGTCTCCACGAAACAAAGAAGTTCCTCACCGAGACCACAGAGGTGCACGCCCATGCGCCCTGTGACCCCCGTCCCCCATCTTTGCAGGAGCCTCCTGGCAGGAGCCTTGCCCCAGATGCTCACAGTTCCTCCCAGAAGAACTGCCTTAGGGGCTATGCTCCTCCACTGCTGGCGGCTGTGCCTGGGGCCCGAGAGTTTGAAGAGGACTCTTGGAGGCCAGAGCACGTCACTAACCAGACCAGGAGCCACCATCATCATCAAAGCGCCAACAACAAACTGAACTCGGCTAAGTTAACAGCAAGGGGCTCACACGTCACAAACTCTGTAAGGAATCTGACTTAATGCAAACAGCACTCAGCAACTTTAGACTCACGGCTGGTGACATTTCTTTTTGTTTGTTAGTTAAGTGTCAAGGTCCTGCCTCAATTTCCACCGAGTGACCTACCGGCAAGCAGCTGGGTGTCCTACCCTCTGTAACTTAGCAGGGAACAGAGAAAACATGTGGGAGGGAGGTCAAGGCTGTGCACCAAGATCGCTTCCCCCTCCCCTGGAGCAGACAGGAGACCACCTCCCAGCTCCCTTCAAGCTCACTGACTGGTTCTGCTCAGCACAGGCACAGCAGAGGGAAGCCCAAGGGCCAGTGCCCAGTCTCTCTTCTTGAGGGGCAGCTGGCAACACAGGGAGCCACCAGCTCAGGTGATGCTGTTAGCTTGCAGCCTTGGGTGACTGTGGAGCCGGGCCTTCTACAGATCCGTGCATGACGGCACCCTAACCTTTGTAAGTTAGTCCTATACTTTAATTTCCAGAATGAGAATTTTAGAAGAAAAAATGAATGACAGAGATAACAGGCTTCTTGCCTGTTGACAGAGAACCGATAGAAAATAACCCGTATGATAGTGCAGAAGCAATGGATCTCATTAGTAATCAGTTTAATAGCATGTAAATTATTATCCCTGACTACTGTATAACCCCTGCATTTCTAGAAGCATCCAAAAATGCAAGACAGGTTCTCTTACCACACTTCATTCATGTATAGCATTTGACATACAGAGAAAGAAATCATCTCTTTTCCAATCCCGCTAAAATTCTGATCATGTGTGTGTCTGACCCAGATTTCAACAACTGGCTGCAGGGGGCTGTTTAAGTGGCCCTGATGCCTCCACAAACATTCCCAGTGTTCATGCTGATTCCCAGGGGCTGTTCTGCATCCTAACCTCTGGTCCAGGGCCATGTGGGCAGTGTTTTAGCTGCTAGCCCAAACTCATGTCTTGGGCTAAAGAACAGCCATAGATGTTGCTGGGGAAAGGGGTGGGACCTTCCTTCCTTCCATTGTACCCCTTCCTTCTCTCACAGCCCCACCCTCCAGCCTGCACTAGAGGCCTTCACTCCTCCCACAGTGCGGGCACTCCTTTCCTCTCGTACCTCCCCACAATATGAAGCAATGCTGCTTGCTCTTGTTTTCTTTAGGGAAATCTGGTTTTCCCAAAGAAAGACGACTGGAGATCTCTGAGCTATGAAAGGACGGCTGAGCTGAAGAAGTAAAAACAGGCTCACAAACTCTGGTGGCAGAAGTACAGGAGCATGACAATGAGCCCCAGGGAAGCAACACCACAGCCTCACTCATTTTTAACAACAATCCAATGGAAGTAAAAAAGTAAAAAGGTGGAATGCATAAAAAGGCAAAGGAAAATAAACTTACAGCAAATCTATACACACCCATGTGCCTACTTCTGAGCTCAGGCACTGGCAGTGAGTCTAAGTTCTGGGCTTTCCCTCATCGGGGCTGGTGGACAAATTCTATCAACTTTAATCCTTTGGGAAACAGCTCCAAAATCATAGGCAAGTCTTGATGAAACTGAGGGCTCCATTTGTTCCCTCCTTTATCTCATGCTGACAGGGTCACAATGACCACACTGTCTCGCACATTGAGACCCATGGGCAGGACTCTCTTGCTGTTTGTTTGGGAAAGGAGGCAAGTCTACACTGATTCACTGCATCTTCACAAGTCTTCCAACACCCAAGGTCCTCACACATCCAAGGTCCTAACACATCCAAGGTCCTCACACACCCAAGGTCCTCACACATCCAAGGTCCTCACACATCCAAGGTCCTCACACACCCAAGGTCCTCACACATCCAACGTCCTCACACATCCAAGGTCCTCACACATCCAAGGTCCTCACACATCCAAGGTCCTCACACATCCAACGTCCTCACACATCCAAGGTCCTCACCCATCCAAGGTACTCACTCATCCAAGGTACTCAGAGTATTCCTGCTGACTGGAGAGAGGGCAGTGGGAAGCCAACTAGCAAGGATGCCAGGTGAAAATGGGCAATAATTGCAGACTCTAACTGGGCTGCCCACCCATGGCCCTGACACCACTGTCGTCTGTCCTTTCTCCGTTAAGAGTGCAGTCTGGCTAAAGCAAGATGAAGTTCATAGGCAGGGGAGGTGGGACAGAGGTGAGAGGCACCTAAGAAGGAGAGGAGGAGGAGGGCTGATTTCTATGATCCTATTTGCTTTCTTCTCTAGTCACTGGAGGTGGCGGGTCAGGGGAGAGGGAACTGAGACAGACTATCAGTCCTGCCTTAGTCTCCACCTCCAAGTCACACGGGCTCAGAGCACTGATGTTCAAAAGCACTCATGCTGGTGCCCAGCCCTCCACCTGGAGCACAGCACAGCCCTTAGAGCATAGCCCACACCCGGCAGCCACTCCGGGTCCTCTGGGTCCATTGCGCCCCAGGCCTGGTTTCTGAGAGAGCAGCCTGTGCCAGCTGTGTGGCCTGACCCACACTCGATACTATCAGGAGGGTATGTTTCTGGACCATGCAAAGTTCAGTGGCAATTTCAAGGCAGAGCTCAAGTCTCTGTGTGGGTTCTAGAAGGAGAGAAGCGTGGACACCAGGACAAGACAAGTCGGGAGGTGTGTGGGCGGCGGGGGGGGAGAGGCGGTGTGCAGGGACAGCAGGAGGCAGAGCACAACTCCTGGATGACACATTGACGCGAGCAGGAGATCTCTACCTTGAAATTCTTTAACAACCATTTTTCGGTGCCTACTGTGTGCAGCATTCAAGCAGGTGCCTGGATTCCTGAGGTCTGGGGGCAAGGACTCAGGAGCCTGCTTTACAAGCCCAGCACACAGAAACGTCCTGCACACAGATGTAGGCCAAGTTCTCATTCATTATTACTCTGCTTCTTCTTTTTTAATTGTAACTTTAAAAAAATATGTCTTTATTGATTTGAGAGACAGAGGAAGGGAGAGGGAGAGAGAGATAGAGAGAAAGAAACATCGATGGATCTGCAAGCCCTTCCCCTACTGGGGATGGAGTCTGCAACCCGGGCATGCGCCCTGACCGAAGCAGGGCCTGCCTACCTGACCTCTGCACACCCAGCCAACTTGGATCTCTAGTTAGAAGCATCTGCAAACCAGTCCCCGGGCCAAAGAAACGCGCCTGAGAGCTGTGCTGAAAGACACGCTCAGGAGAGGTCTGGGCATCAAAGAGGAGGAGGAAGAGGAGGAGGAGGAGGAGGAGGAAGAGGAGGAGGAGGAGGAGGAGGAGGAGGAGGAAGGAGGAATGAAGCCAAACGGGACCTTGGCTTTTCTCTTACAAAGACTGCTACTGTGCTTTTTTTTTCTAATCTTGAAAAAGAACAATTTTCCAAGGAAAGATTGGCCAAAAAAGGGAATTTACAGGCTCTATAAATATCCAAGGTGGAAAAAGCCAAAAGAATGAATAATGCCCATGGACACATTATTAAGGGTAATTGAAAGATTTAACTGTTAATACTATAATTACAAGACACATTTCAGTATTGGAGATTAAGAACAAGGTCAAGTTCAACTCAGAGCATGGGAGAAAAACAACCACTCAGAGATGTAGGCCAAGTTCTCATACATTATTACTCTGCTTCTTCTTTTTTAATTGTAACTTTAAAAAAATATGTTTTTATTGATTTGAGAGACAGAGGAAGGGAGAGGAAGAGAGAGATAGAGAGAGAGAAACATCGATGTATCTGCAAGCCCTTCCCCTACTGGAGATGGAGTCTGCAACCCGGGCATGTGCCCTGACCGAAATTGAACTGGTGACATTTTGGTACACAGGATCACGCTCCACCAACTGAGCCACACCAGCCAGGGCACTCTACTTCTGGATAATCAGGGGGTGTCCCAGTCATGTCCCCGTGCTGTGTGCCCTCTCTACCAGTCCACCGTGCACCTCTGTAGAAAGGCCCTTTCCTGGCGTCTTCACAGGGCACATCTCCAATCCTTCAAATCCCATTTCAAATGTCCCCTTGTCTTACCAGCTACCTCACACATCTTCACTTAGATCAGTGCTTCTCAACCTTCCTAATGCCGCAACCCTAATGCCGCGACCCTTTAATACAGTTCCTCATGTTGTGGTGACCCCCAACCATAAAATTATTTTCGTTGCTACTTCATAACTGTAATTTTGCTACTGTTATGAATCATAATGTAAATATATGATATGCAGGATGTATTTAAGTGACCCCTGTGAAAGGGTCGTTCAACTCCCAAAGGGGTCGCGACCCACAGGTTGAGAACCGCTGCCTTAGATGAATGCTATGACACACTGCACCGGCTACCTGTCATTACGTTTGCCTTTATCTACACACTAGAGGCCCGATGCATGAAATCTGTGCAAGGGGCTTGGCCCTCGCAGCCCCTCATAGCCTCGGCTGGCCCTTTCTGCCCCGGCTTCCTCTGGAAGGTCGTCCGGACGGTTGTTCTTCTGTTCGGTCTAATTAGCGTAGTAGCTCTTTATTATATAGGATATAATTACAACAGCAGTCAATACTTAGAGCTCACACTTTCAGTGTGTTAATGTGTGCCATGCACTATAAATAGTAGCTACGTGTCGTATGTGTACTTTCTCATTAAAGCTCATTATAGCTGATGGGGTTATATTTCTGCTGTGCCCGTTTTAAAGATATAGACATTGAGACCCCGAGAGAGGCAGTGCTTTCACTTGTCCAAGAGGTTCCTGAGTTAGAAATGGATAGACCTGGATTCGCCTAGTGTAAAGGCTCCCTGCAGAAAATGCCAATCAAACACCAAAACCCCAGAGAATCCCAAGTGTTGTCAAGAATAACTGGCACGCTCATACATACTGGTGAGCGTGTAAAACGGCGCTCAGTTTGGAAAACAGTTTGGTAACTTTGTAAAAACAAACAACAGACGCCCCAGCAATCCCACTCCCAGGTGTCTATACCCATGAGAAATACAAACATATGTCCACCTTAAAAAAACTCATACACAGCTGAAACCGGTTTGGCTCAGTGGATCGAACATCGGCCTGAGGACTGAAAGGTCCCAGGTTCGATTCCGGTCAAGGGCATGTACCTTGGTTGCGGGCACATCCCTAGTGGGAGATGTGCAGGAGGCAGCTGATCGATGTTTCTCTCTCATCAATGTTTCTAACTCTCTATCTCTCTCCCTTCCTCTCTGTAAAAAATCAATAAAATATATTAAAAGAAAAACTCGTACGCACAGTTTTATCCATAATTGCTCAAACTTAGAAACAACCCAGATGTCCATCAACTAATGTGTGGATAAACACTCTATGGTGCATCCAGCCAATGGAACACAGGCCCACCTCGCTTTATTGTGCATCGCAGATACGGAATTTCTTACAAACTGAAGATTTGTGGCAACCCTGCACTGAGAAAGTATATTGGCCACTTTTCCAACAGGCTCATATATTGGTAAGCATTTTTAAATTAATATTTATATTGATTTTTAGAGAGAGAGAAAGGGAAAGGAAGAGAGAAAGAGAAACATTGGTGTGAGAACAGAAAATCGATTGGCTGCCTCCTGCACGCCTCCTGCCAACGAGGATCAAGCCTGAAACCCAGGCAATGTGCCCCGAATGAGAATGGAACCATTTTGGTGCATGGGATGACACCCACCCAACTGAGGTGCACCAGCCAGGTGCTTACTTTAAATTAAGGTATATATATTGTTTTCTAGACATAAAGACCGAGCCTAGAGTATCCCCAAGGTGTGCCTGTACTGTTTAGAATGAAACAGAACAAACTTCTAATATGTGTATCAGCATGGATGAATCTTGGAAGCATTAGGCTGAGTGAAAGCTTGACTCACAAGGCCACATACTCCATGATCTGATGAATAAGACATTCTGGAAAAGGCAAAACTGTTGGGAAAGAAAACAGGAGTAATTGCCTGGGGCTGAGGCTGGGCTGGGGCATTGATGACAAAGACAAAGAGGCAGAGGTGCTGCTTGGGTGATGGACACATTCTCTATCTTGACTGTGCTGACAGTTACATGACTGTAAACATTTGTCAAAACTCAAAGAACTGCACATGAAAACAAGTTGACTAAATTATACCTCAATAAACTTAACATTAAAAAGTTACCTGGCCCTAGCTGGTTTGGTTCAGTGGATAGAGCATTGGCCTGCAGACTGAAGGGTCCTGGATTCGATTCCGGTCAAGAGCATATGCCTGTATTGCAGGCTTGATCCCCAGTAGGGGGCATGCGGAAGGCAGCTAATCGATGATGCTCTCTCATCACGGATGTTTTGTATCTCTTTCCCTCTCCCTTTCTGTCTGATTATATATATGTAAAGAAGGCAGCTAATCGATGATGCTCTCTCATCACTGATGTTTTGTATCTCTTCCCTCTCCCTTTCTGTCTGATTATATATATGTAAAGAAGGCAGCTAATCGATGATGCTCTCTCATCACTGATGTTTTGTATCTCTTTCCCTCTCCCTTTCTGTCTGATATATATATATGTAAAGAAGGCAGCTGATCGATGATGCTCTCTCATCACTGATGTTTTGTATCTCTTCCCTCTCCCTTTCTGTCTGATTATATATATGTAAAGAAGGCAGCTAATCGATGATGCTCTCTCATCACTGATGTTTTGTATCTCTTCCCTCTCCCTTTCTGTCTGATTATATATATGTAAAGAAGGCAGCTAATCGATGATGCTCTCTCATCACTGATGTTTTTGTATCTCTTCCCTCTCCCTTTCTGTCTGATTATATATATGTAAAGAAGGCAGCTGATCGATGATGCTCTCTCATCACGGATGTTTTGTATCTCTTCCCCTCTCCCTTTCTGTCTGATTATATATATGTAAAGAAGGCAGCTGATCGATGATGCTCTCTCATCACGGATGTTTTGTATCTCTTCCCCTCTCCCTTTCTGTCTGATTATATATATGTAAAGAAGGCAGCTGATCAATGCTGCTCTCTCATCATGGATGTTTTGTGTCTCTTTCCCTCTCCCTTTCTGTCTGGTTATATATGTAAATAAAGTTATCTGCCCTCGCCCGTGTGCGCAGTGTCAGCCACGCACCCAAGGCCACGGGTCTGAGTCCTGGTCAAGGGCACATGCCTGGGTTTCAGGTTCAATCCGGGCCCTGGTTGGGGCACGTATGGGAGGCAACCAATCAACGTCTCTCTCTCACATCAGTGTTTCTCTCTGCCTCTCTCTACCCCTCCTTCCTTCCCTCCATTCCACTCTTTCTAAAAATCAATGGGAAAAATATCCTCAGGTGAGGATTTTAAAAAAAGTTCTCTGAAGATAGGCTCATGGATCGGTAAGCCCACTTAGAAGTTCTCTACACTATTTCTGACCAAATCTATCCTTTGTGCGAAGTAGTAAGTAGAAGAGTAAGCTAATCTGAACTTTATTACTATTCCATATCCCTACCCATCTTTGGCAGAGGAGTTAATGAGGAAAAAATAACCAACAAAAGGCGACAAGCAGGGAAGCTGGGAGCAGAGATGGCCCACATGCTGAGTGACTGGAGCTCCCAGACAGGCAGGAGCCTCAGCAGTGTCACAAGCCTCTGGATCCTCTGTTCAAAGACCTCAGTGTTACCAGAAGCTGCTGGCTGCCTCCTCCTCATCATCATCTGAGGGAAAACACTGCCACGTGCTTAAAAAAGTTAACAAATGTCACAACTTTAAGTAAAACACAACCAAGTATTTTCATTTTAATTAAAAAACAAAGTATTTTGCTATAACACAACAAAGTCTTTTCAGCACCAGTGCTGTCCCTGGAAGCTGCATCATTGTTGCCAGATTACCAAAAAAAAAGGGGGTGGGGGTGGGGGGGGGAGTTTAAAAAGCATATCTGGCCTGGCCAGTGTAGCTCAGGGTTTGAGGGTCAACCCATGAACCAGGAGGTCACCGTTCCATTCCCAGTCAGGGCACACGCCTGGGTTGCGGGCTTGATCCCCAATAGGGGGTGTGCAGGATGATGTTTCTTTCTCATCACTGATGTTTCTCTTTCTCTCTTTCTCTCCTCTTCCTTCCTTTCCCTGAAATCAATGAAAAAAATATTGTGGGTGTTTTTTTGGCTTAGTGGCTAGAGCATGAACCCTTGCACCAAGAGGGCACATGCTGGAGTTTCGGGCTCCATCCCCAGCAGGAGGCGTGCAGGCAATGGATGTTTCTCTGTCATCGATGTTTCTATCTCTCCCTTCCTCTCTCTCTAAAATCGATAAAAACACATTGAAAAATATTTAAAAATAAATAATTACCCTAAAGAATTTTTTACAAAAGCATATCTGACCTTAGGTCCAACCGCCTGCATGCCAGGCCCCAAACTCCTTTCTGTCCCAAGAAGAGGGCCTGGCACGGCAGCGGCAGCAGCAGTGGGGAGGTCTAAGGAGTGAGGGGAAGGTCCAACGCTGTCAGGCTCGGAGCTGCAGGAGGCACGGACCACCCCTGTCTGACTCTCCATGCCCACTGCCCACGGCAGGGCCTGGCCAAGGAACATACTGGAAAGTGCTCCGTATTTCTGGAGACAACTGCATGTCTACACCCTTGGACGAGGGATAGACAGTCTCTGGATTAACCTGGTTATGAGTTTAGCCGAGTGCTCAATGAGCAGGAGCAAAGACAGGCTCCTCACACTTGCTCATTTCCTACAGGAGAGTCTCCGGTGTGCTGGCAAGAAAAGAAGCCCTCAGAGAAAGTGACCAGGACTTCAGCATCGAGCAAAACAGTGTTAACACGTGAACTTCCTATTTGTGTTAGAACAGGGCCATCTTCTCGGATGCCTCCTGTTTGCTTGATCTCTAAGCCTGGAAGGGAGCTGCCCCGTGGGAGCTGTACCCCTTCTGGAGACTGAAAGGTCCACTTCCACACCTTTTCCACAAGGGGAGCCACCGTTCAGGGGGAGCTCCTAAGTCCTACAAAAGCAGGGTGTGCTGTGACCTAGACTTGCGGTGGATGCCTGAGTCAATCCTTTGCAGCACAGATACCTTTGCAGACATTTCTATGTCACTGATGAGTGAGAATGGAAGCTGACCCTTCTGTGGGGCATCAGCTCAGTAAATAAGTCTCTTTTCTTTTCTTTTTTAAAATATATTGTATTGATTTTTTACAGAGAGGAAGGAAGAGGGATAGAGAGTTAGAAACATCCATGAGAGAGAAACATCGATCAGCCGCCTCCTGCACACCCCCTACTGGGAATGTGCCCGCAACCAGGGTACATGCCCTTGACCAGAATCAAACCTGGTACCCTTCAGTCCGCAGGCCAACGGTCTATCCACTGAGCCAAACCAGTGACAGCATAAGTCTCTTTACCTGTGAACCGTAGAAATACATTTTCCCACAATAATGTGAGAAAGATTACTGATGTCATTAGAGTATTTTGCCTTTAAGGACTTATTTGAGAAGTATTTTTAAATTGTTTCGACTCATCATTTGAAATAAAGCCATTATGACTTTATTATTTTTAAAATATAAAAGTAACATGTAGAGTGTTGTAAAAAGTTTGAATGACTAGAAATAAGGAAAAAGTGACAGCCACCTCCCTCCCCTCTAGTTTGGTAGTCCCTCGCCCTATCTTGTTCTATGCAAATGCAAACAAATACATTCCACAGTGAATCTCAAAAGGAAGACCTTTTCTTTGAAAGATGCAAACTGCCGAGGTGTAGAAGCAGGAGGTCGAAGGCATCTCTAATCCTGCTACCAGTCCCCACTCCCGCTCCTTGGGCAGCCTTGGGAACCGTTCACATAAACCCCCCCATGAAGGTGCACAAACGCAGCTCTTCATGGACCAAAGTGGAGTCACAGTACGCATCCTATCCTCTACTTCCCTTGATTATACAATAATATACATGGGAAGTGTTTCTGTATCAATGCACAGGCCTTCACCTCATTAAAACAAAATAGCTGTGACTGCCCTGGCCCAGAGGCTCAGTTAGTTGGAGCATCTTCCCATACACCAAAAGTTTTCGGGTTCGCCCCCCAGTCAGGGCATACAGCTAGGTTGTGGGTTTGCTTCCTGGTCAGGGCACATACCTAGGTTGCAGGTTTGATCCTTGGTCGGACTCATGGGGGAGGAAACCATCAATGTTTCTCTCTCACATCGATGTTTTTCTCTCCCTTCCTCTCTCTAAGATTAATTTTTAAAAAAGCAGCTGTGACTTTACTTTAGGAGCGATTGAATATACATCTTTCCCTCCTACTAAGAACAACAAAACCCCTGAACATTATAATTAAAACCACCAAATCCTAAGAAGTCTGGGCTTGGATATGTATTGGGGGCAGGGCAGATGGACACAACGAAGTGCCGCCCCCTTCTGCCCATGACGTCAGAGGACTAGTGCAGTCCAATGTGTATTATTACATGAAAAAGCTAATAGCAAGGTAGTATGCAGACTGTGAGTCCACTTTAGTTCACCCAGAGCTGTGTTTGTGCGCATACATGGGTGGATTTATTTGGTAGGAGGTCCTGTCCACCTGGTGGTGTCAGCAGAGGTGATGGAGGGACAGGGAGGGGGGAGTGGTGATATGACCTGAGTTAAACCTTTGGGGTTAGAAAATATGATAAACCCCCAATTCTAAAACTGGGGGATTCTGCAACTTGGAAACTGAGTTACACAGACACAGGGGGACTAGAGCCCTGAATTTTTTGTAAACCAGGGATCTTCATCATCCTCTTCCTGACTGCCCAACTGTATCTCTCTGTGAATTTCCCGCTTATATCCTAGACTCAGATTTCTGTGTGTGTGCCCATTTTACAGTTAGATTTCTGTGTGTGTGCTCATTTTAGAATTTAGATTGTCTTCTCAAATTTTAAGGGCTCTTTTTATACCAAAGATAGTAACCTTCTGTTAGGTACATATTGCGAACACTCGTACCAGTGTGCCTGTCAGTCTCAGGTGTTAAATTTGCTCACAGTGGCTGCCAGGCCTCTGTCCCTGTCCCACCTCCAGAGGAAAGGCAGAGTCACTGAGGCCCCGGGACCAGGACTCACCTTCCCCCTCATTGGAGGGAACTGGGCTGGTGCAGCACCATGATGACTGCTAATCCCACAGGAAACCACTGAAGAACATTCTCAGCAGATGGTGGTGCAAACATCTCTCAAAATCCCTTTTCTATGTGTCACTTCCCTCCCTAGCATGAGACTGTACATGCTGCTTTCACACACTCCCTAAAGGAACAGAAAATCAACAATCAAAGCCCTCTCCCCACAAGTTATTGAAATGCTAACAGAACACACATTCTGAAAACCTGAGTTATCTTGATCCTAAAAACTGAATTTCTGCAAAGTTACCCCCTTGGAAGGAATATATCGCCAACTTACTTTGCGGGATTAGGAATTCCACCGGCATCAAAATGTTTCAGAAACAGCCACCACTTAATTCTCCCCTTTCACGGGCTGACTAGGAAATAAAAACCTCGATGAGACAGTCTGGAGCAGTTCAGTTCATAAGCACAGACCCGGTCCTTTTAAAGGAGCGTTAGTGTTCACTGGAGACTAAGACACTCTTCACAAGAAATAAACAGAAGCACAGCGGAGTCCCTGTGTACGGTGCTGGCCGAGCTGAAGGTCATGCGCAAACCCCATCCAGATAAATTGGTCCTGAAACTCCCTGCACCTGAATGATGAGGCGGCAGTTGGTGCTCGAGTCCCCTGAGTGACAATGCGATAGTAAGAGCTCAAATCCCACCCACAGCACCTGTACTCAGGAAGCTTTGTGTCCCTGACAGAGAAACAGAGAAAAGAGCAAGTTCAACCGTTCAAGGGCTTTTCCTGTTCAGAACGTTGTCCAACTGTCAACTGACAGAGGCCACTGGGGCCCACTTGGGGGTCCTGCTCCCCTCCTGTCCTGCCCACACTACACAGATGGGTGAATTTGCCTTAGAGAAATGAAAGGACGGTGTACGACCATCCATGTAAGAACTGTGGGATCTAGCCAACATCATAATCAATGGACAAAAACTAACACCATTTCCCCTAAGAACACAAACAAGACAGGGATGCCCACACTCACCACTCCTGTTCAACATGGTCCTGGAAGTATTAGCCATTGCAATTAGACAAGAAGAAATAAAAGGCATCCCAATTGGAAAAGAGGAAGTAAAACTGTCCTTATTTGCAGAGGACATGATATTATACATACAAAACCTTAGAGACTCCATCAAAAAACTACTAGACCTAATACATGAATTTGGCAATGTAGCAAGATACAAAATTAACCCCAAGAAATCTGAGGCATTTCAATACACCAATAGTGAACTTTCAGAAAGAGAGATTATAAAAACAATCCCATTTGCCATCACACCAAAAAAATTAAGCTACCTAGGAATAAACTTAACTAAAGAGGTAAAAGACCTCTACTCAGAAAACTACAGGACGTTGAAAAAAGAGATTGAGGAAGACATAAACAGATGGAAGAACATACCGTGTTCATGGATTGGTAGAATCAACATCATTAAAATGTCCATACTGCCCAAAGCAATCTATAAATTCAACGCACTTCCCATTAAAATGCCAATGGTATACTTCACAGATCTAGAACAAACTCTCCAAAAATTCATCTGGAATAAAAATAGACCCCGAACAGATGCAGCAATCCTGAGAAAGAACAAAGTAGGTGAGATCTCAATACCAGATATCAAGATGTATTACAAAGCCACTGTTCTCAAAACTGCCTGGTACTGGCACAAGAACAGGCATATAGATCAATGGAATAGAATAGAGAGCCCAGAAATCGGCCTGAACCAATATGCTCAATTAATATTTGACAAAGGAGGCAAGAACATACAATGGAGCCAAGATAGTCTCTTCAATAAATGGTGTTGGGAAAATTGGACAGATATATGCAAGAAAATGAAACTAGACCACCAACTTACACCATACACAAATATAAACTCAAAATGGAAAAAGGAATTAAATGTACGACGGGAAACCATAAAAATTCTAGAGGAATCCAAAGGCAACAAAATCTCAGACATATGCTAAAGCAATTTCTTCACTGATACAGCTCCTAGGGCACTTGAAACTAAAGAGAAAATGAACAAATGGGACTACATCAAAATAAAAAGCTTCTGCACAGTAAAAGAAACCATCAACAAAACAACAAGAAAGCCCACTGCGTGGGAAAACATATTTGGCAACGTCATATCTGATAAGGGTCTAATCTTTAAAATTTATAGGGAACACATACAACTTAACAAAAAGAAGATAAACAATCCAATCAAAAAATGGGCAAAGGATCTAAAAAGACACCTTTCAGAAGAGGACATTCAGAAAGCCAAGAGACATATGAAAACATGCTCAAAGTCACTAATCATCTGAGAGATGCAAATCAAAACAACAATGAGGTACCATCTCACACCTGTCAGACTGGCTATCATCAACAAATCAACAAACAACAAGTGCTGGAGAGGATGGGGAGAAAAAGGAACACTCGTGCACTGCTGGTGGGAATGCAGACTGGTGCAGCCACTATGGAAGACAGTATGGAGTTTCCTCAAAAAACTACAAATGGAACTCCCATTTGACCCTGTGATCCCACTTCTAGGAATATATCCCAAGAAACCAGAAACACCAATCAGAAAGGATATGTGCACCCATATGTTCATAGCAGCACAATTCACCGTAGCTAAGATCTGGAAACAGCCTAAGTGCCCATCAGCAGATGAATGGATTAGAAAACTGAGGTACAACTACAGGATGGAATACTATGCTGCTGTAATAAAGAAGGAACTCTTACCATTTGCAACGGCATGGATGGAACTGGAGAGCATTATGCTAAGTGAAATAAGCCAGTCAATGAAGGAAAAATACCACATGATCTCACTCATTCATGGATAATAGAGACCATTATAAACTTTTGAACAATAATAGATACTGAGGCAGAGCAGCCTCAAACTGATTGTCAAACTGCAGCGGGGAGGCCGGGGAGAGGTTTTTTTTTTTTTTGGAGGGGGGGTAGGAGGGAGGGGGGTAAGAGATCAACCAAAGGACTTGTATGCATGCATATAAGCATCACCAATGGACATAAGACTCTGGGGGTTAGGGGAGGCCAGGGGATTGTCAAGGGCAGGGGGAAAAAAGGACACATATGTAATACCCTTTGTAATACTTTAAGCAATAAAACAATAAATAAAGAACTGTGGGCTCTCTAGTTTGCCACGAGGCCCACAATATATACCACATCTCTCAAGCTATTAGACTATGGAGGCATATAAATACTATCACAGACCCACACCCACTGGCTCAATACTTCACATGATGTTCAGCTAATCCAAGTTTCTGGTGTTTCCTTTAAAAAATCACCACTTGGCCAGGTCCCTTAATTAGAATCCACATTCACAAGATTAACTTCCCTCTACCTCCAGGACAGAGGGAAACCCCTGGGTATAAATTGTCCATTACCGGGCACATAACCTTTAGAACCTGAGGTCTGGCTTTGTTTAGTTATAGAATACATGTAGCTGACATCTGATTTGAGATTGTTTTTCTTTTTTTAAAAAAGGTATTTGTTGTTGTTGTTTTGTTTGCTTGTTGTCACCCATCACTAGCCAACAGTAAGGCTTTCTGGTGTTGCTCAGTAATGCACCATGTTGTTTTTCCTTTTTACCCCTTTATCCATTTTACCGCCCCCCAACCATGGCAGCCACTAGTCTGTCCTCGGCATCTATGAGGGTGTTTTGTTTTTAATTCCACATATAAGCCAGATCACATGGTATTTGTCTTTCTCTGTCCAACTTAGTTCACTTAGCATCATGCCCTGAAGACCATCTATGTTGTTGCAAACATCAAGATTTCATTCCTTCTTATGACTGAATAACACTCTCCTGTGTGTATGCCCCCAATCTTCTTTATCCAGTTGTCTATGGGTGGACACTTAGGCTGCTTCCATAGCTGGGCTATTGTAAGTAATGTGGCAATAAACACAGAGGTACAGATATCTTTTTGAATTAGTGTCTGGGATTTCCTCATAGAACCATAAGTGAAATTGCTGGGTCGTATCATAGTTCTATTTGTAATCTTTTGAGGAACTTTCATACTTTTTTCCCTAGTGGCTGCACCAATGTATAATCCTACCAACAGTGCCCACGGGTTCCCTTTGCCCACTTCCTCACACGCGTGCCCCTTCTTGTCTTTTTGATAACGGTCTTTCTGGCAGCGGGAGGCGACATTTTGTGGTTCTTATTTGCATTCCCCTGTGATTAGTGACCGTGAGCATCTCCCATAATTTGATTTTAAATGCTACAGAATAGGCAGCGCTATATGTAAAAGCGAAACCACTGCCATCCCCATTCCTCAAGGATTACAATTCTACTACACTAAGAACATCAATTATTTTACTTGTAAATACAAGCTTTCTTTGAAACCTTCTCTTTTAACTAATACATTAGAAAGCTATAACTTTCAACTGACATACATTGGGAATATAAGACATTCTAAGGTCAAATAATATTCCAAGATCTGGAGATGAAGGATTGGACCTGATGAAACAATCACCATCAAGCAAGCATGGCAAGGTGCCAGTAACCTGACACAATGAAAAAATTAAAGTCACAATAAAAATTAAAATGGGGGTGGGAGTGTCCAGCTGCGTTCACCTGTAAATGCTTCCTGGCCGTGCAGCACAGTCAAGGTCTCTTACAGGAAACAAAGAGCAGACGGACTGGACTCAGCTGAACCGATGATGTGAAATGTAAAACTTCAACTCTGTGTTAAAGGGAAATAACTTTACGCTCACTTACCCTTTCCTTAGAGAGGCTAAGTAAACAAGTACTACACCCACGCGCCCAGAGGTGTGATGGGTGTCATTTGCACATATAAGATCTTTATACTGGCCACAGTTCCTTGTGAAGAGAGCTAAAATTAAAGACTTCATACTCACATTGGTATGTGAGCCCTGTGAATTTCCCTTTGCTCATTCTCCTCCCTCTCCTGGGACAACCACATCCCTCTTTCCTGCCAATAAAACCCTACCATCCTTCAAGATCTAGTTCTCCCTCCTCTGTGCTTCCACAGCACAGGAGGTGCATAACTGCTACATTCTGCCATTGAGGCAGTTCTAACAGTACCCACCCCATAGGGTGCTCTAAGGATTCCATGAGATAATGCACATGGTTAGAGCTGCATAAACACAGGTGTTTAATTATGTGTGCACAGGTTTCTTCCCTAACACCATGTAAGTTCCCTCAATACCTAGGAAGAGTGCCTTGTACCTCACAGATGCTTAATTTCATTCAACATACTTATCCTTCCAAACAGTTCACCTCTATGTCTGAGAAAACATTAGAAAACTCTACTCCAAACACTTCACACACAGAGACACGCCACAGCAGGACTATCAAGTGTTGTGCCAAAATACCAGCAGGAGGAAGCTTAGAGGATCACAGGGCCTTTCAGGAGTTGTACTCCAGACACGTGTGCACACACGGCACACAGCTTGCAGGCACCACTGCCACACCTGGTGCCCTCTCACTGACACTCTGTCCTGCTTTAAGGTCTTTTGATGTCATAAGAGGGAGTTAATGAAGGTGCTTAGGGTGCAGGGACACACGGGAACTAGTGTGGCAGGGAAGTAAATACTAAAGCAATGAAAATGTGAGGGAAGAGAAAATAAAGTAAAATAAATCACAGACAACTAATTTTATCAAAAGAGCACCGACACATTCGTCTTCATTGCTGCCATGCAGTGCTGACTCAGGGGTTGGAAACCACCAGGTCTCACTCCAGTCCCTTCATCCCTGTATTAACAGTCCCTGGGCATGATGTCCCAGGACCTAGACGTCAACCTTGATTTTATCTGAGGAAAGCACAGCTTTCATCTTTGAAAAACACCTTCGAAATGTCATTTTTCTGTTTTCATCAGAGGGGATTTCTTAGACTTGAACCCTGAAATGTATTGAATAAGATGATTCATAGGAATTATGACTTTGCTGAGTCGATAACGTGAGTAATTTTTATCTACATCTTCAAAGAACATTAAATAATCTGAAGATTTGAATCTGACCCCATATTTTCTAAACATAACCATGCCATTTCAGAAATATACTTTACATCCTCGCCTTAGAAATTAATTGCCTATCACTTGACAGATAAGAGAAGTTCACCTTCCATTGCATTCATTCAGCAGATGCCTCACCTGGGAAGAAAGGTCCATGTTTTGGGCTTTCTAGGCTGCCATGTGGCTCTGACTGCACAAATGATGCTCAGAACCGGAAATGATATTTTCCCATTTGAAGCATGGAGGAAGCTCTCTGAAACACCAGGAAACCTCAACACCCCAAACAGTTAACAGGGACTATGCTGTCTGGGGCAGGGGGAGAAGGGTCTTTCACTTCTTTCTTGTGCAATTCTGTGATTCCTTTTCGTTTAATATCAAGTACATAGGAGAACAGTATGGAGCTTCCTCAAAAACTAAAAATGGAACCAGTGATCCCAGTGATCCCACTACTAGGAATATATCCCAAGAAACCAGAAACGCCAATCAGAAAGGATATATGCACCCTATGTTCATAGCAGCACAATTCACCATAGCTAAGATTTGGACACAGCCTAAGTACCCATCAGCAGATGAGTGGATTAGAAAACCGTGGTACATCTACACAATGGAATACTATGCTGCAGTAAAAAAGAAGGAACTCTTGCCTTTTGCAACAGCATGGATGGAACTGGAGAGCATTATGCTAAGTGAAATAAGCCAGTCAGAGAAAGATAAATACCACAAGATCTCACTCATTTGTGGATTATAGAGAACAACATAGACTGATGAAAAGGGACAGATCCAAAGATTGAGAAACAGCGATCAGGCTATCAATCCCCAGAAGGAAAGTTGGGGAGGGAGGGGGTAAGGGGAAGAGATCAACCAAAGGACTTGTATACACGCATATAAGCCAAACCAATGGACATGGGCAACAGGGGTATGGGAGCATGAGTGTGTGGGGAGGGGGGGTGGAGGCAGAGGGGGAAGTTGGGGGTTAATGGGCGGGGATGAGGACACATTTGTAATACCTTAACTAATAATTTAAAAAAAATGCAAGGAAATTTAGGCAATGCCAAAAAAAATCAAATACATATATCACTTTAAAAATGATTAACAATAACAAATTTTACAGGACTTATTTATAAAACAGAAAAGGAACTAATAAAATGAACCCAGACTCAGATCTTTGCACTAGTAATAAATTACATTAAGTGAGATACATCTGAAGTGAACTAGATTTATCAGAAAAGTCAGTGAAATTTCAGGTACAAATGACCTTTTAGGACACGTGACCTTGTCAGAGCATTTAACGCGTATTCCCTCACCTGCCCCTCAGACAGACAAGGCAACAACTCAGATACATGCTTCCATCTTCTTCAAGATCTCAAGGACCATCCTACATAATAAAAGTCTAATATGCAAATTGACCAAACAGTGGAACGACTGGACACTATGATGCACACTGACCACTTGGGGGCAGGAGCTTCCCCTTGGTGGTCAGTGTGCTCCCACAGGGGGAGCACCACTCACCCAGAAACCAGCCTCACAACTGGTGAGCAAACCGGTGGTGGTGGGAGCCTCTCTTGCCTCCATGGCAGCGCTAAGGATGTCCGACTGCTGACTTCTACCAAGGGCTCCTGGACTGCAAGAGGGTGCAGGCTGGGCTGAGGAACCACGCCCCCCCCATGCACGATTTTCATGCAGTGGGCCTCTAGTACATTAAATTCTTCCTGCAACTTATTTCTTTAAAATGCCACTGTATAGCCCCAAAATATACATAAAACAATGAAGCACAATGAAAATTTATGGTCAAAATTGGCATCTTTCGAAGGAATAATCAATTTTTATTTTCAACAAATGTATTTTAGTATAGCACTTCTAAAACTAAGCTTTAAAAGTAATTAGAAATTACCCCAAACATGACAGCTTAGGTCAAATTCAAACCACTGCCCTCCAAGCCCCTACTGGTAGGCAGTTAGCAGTATCTCATGGGCATCCCAGTGGTTTTCCACATATGAAAGTTCCCGTCTCCCTCAACACCTAATACACATGAATTTATTTAAACTCTCCCTAAAGTAATATGTATTATCAACCTGGACTCTTGGAGTACAAACTCCTTCTGACTATTATCTTGTGTTTAAGGTGAGACTGCATTTTATTTATTCTAAGGTCCCAAGGAGAGGAGAGTTTGGAGCCAGAATGCAATAGAGAAAATAATGGCTGAAAAATCCCAAAATCTGGCAAAAGACATAAGCTACAGATTTAATAAACAACACAAACCCCAACTAGGATAAACCCAAGAAATCCATGCTGAGATTCAACTAGTTTACTCCCAGTTCAGATGAAAGAACACCACTTTCCTTGAATCATGAGTTAGATGTCTACCAGGATAAGCTAAGCAAAACCCAACAACCCCTTCAGAGCTTGTCTGCTTTCAGTGTCCTGACCAAAGTGTACATCAGCACCATGGACAGGACCCATTCTCCTTGACCAGCCACATCTCAAAGGGAGACCTCATCTGCATCTCCTAGGGCTGAAAGCAAGCCTGCCCTTTGTTCCAGAGGCTGACATGCTCTTCCAAAACTGTTCCCTACACACCAAGGAACAAGGGCAGACAGTGTCCCATGCAAGACAAGCAGAACCATGGGGGAGCCCCCGAGAACTGTCTCCCATCAGGCAACATGTAATTTCACTTTCAGGAAATTGTGTTATGAACAAGCACCCTCTCCAATAGGAAGGTTCTTCTAAGGTTCCCAGGAAGCATTAACTGGGCTTTTCCCAGTCAACTAAGGACGGAGAACCTGATTTGATAAAGGACATGGTGTAGTTATTCCTTGCTGTTATCACTAACCTAGTGACAGTACACATTCCTGGCTATCTGACAGCTTCTGCAGTCAGGAGCAGGGCATGGCATAAGTGGTCCCTCTGATTTGGGGCTCACAAGACCAGGGTTTTGGCTGAGATTGTGGTTTCCCCTGAGTGTCCAGGAGGAATGGAGATGCTTCCAATCTCACCCAAGTTGTGGGCAGAATTCAGTTTCCTGCAGGTGTAGGACTGAGGGTGGATCTCCTGTGGCTGTGGCTGCAGTCGTCCTCAGCTCTGAAAGGCCACAGGGAGCTTCTTGACCCGTGTGCCACATGCTGCTGTGGAGCCCACAGAGCAAAGGGCCAGCAACTCCAGCTGAATGGGGTCTGCAGTCTGTGTGAGGAACCCGTCAATGTGTTGGTGCCACCACGGTGGACATGTGCTCTCCTGCTGTCTTCAGATGTGTTCCTGGATGGGGCTGGATGGGATCAGAATCAGTGGGGTAGATGACAGGGTGTCCTACCAAAAGCCACCATTGGGGTTGAGTGACAGTGTGTGTGTGAGGAGGGTGTGGGCATGAGGTGCCTATGGACTTAGAAACTTGAGAGAAGTGGCCGCTGAATTGCCATTGAATGATCTGACTGGGTGTGTCTCTGTCCCACAGCCTGACCATTCCCTGACCCAAGGCCCTGACAGTCAGCAAGTGGAGCAGGGTCCCAGGACAGGAAGCATTAACTGGGCTTTTCCCCAAAGGCCTTGGCTGGAAGCCCAGCTTCACCGTCCATGGAACCACCAGGGAGGAGGCGTGTTCTCCTGAGAGCTGGGGCTGCATCTGTGATTCTTGGGGGCAGGAGTCCTGCAACTGTGGGTTCCGGGTTTCCATTTCCTCCAGCTCCCACTCTAGCATCCAAATTAGCCATCCCTGACCAGGCCCTTCATGGACTTCCACCCTCTGCCCTGTGCACATGTGCAGACCCAGGTTCATGCAGCCCAGCCCAGGGCCCTGCGGGCCACCGCAGGGAAGTTCCCGTGCCCTTGGAAGGCAATGGGTGAGAACCTGCATGGCAGTTGTGCCCACTCAGTCACACAGGACAATCTCCTTGCAACCAAGAGAGAAGAAATGAGACTTCACTGGCTCCTTCCCGCCTTATTCCTACAGGTCAAACTTTGCCCCCTGTATCCTCAGCCCAGGGAAATATGTGGATATTTTGCTTTTAGGGAAATGACCGTAGAGAACGGCAGGCCACTCTAAATTCTAAGAGTGACTCTGTCTTAGTGTTTGGGCTGCTATGACAAAAATACCATAAACCGCATGGCTTATAAGCAACAATTTATTTCTCATAGTTCTGCAGGCTGGGAAGCCCAAGAGGGGCACTAATGCCAGTCAGGAATGCTCCACTCTCATGACCTAAGCACCTCCTCCAAACACCATCACATACAGCATATGGTTTCAACATCGGAATTTTGGGGGGAAGGGGGCACAAGTATTCAGTCCTCTCAGTGCGCTCATTCTTGGACTGAAGTCTTCTGAGAAGAGGCATTTGAGCTAAACCCTGAGGATTGGCATTCCAAATAAAGAAATGAGGGTGTGCCCAGATCCCAAGACCACAAAGTGCAAGGTGTGTTTGGGGATGCTCAGGAGATGAACTCAGTGCAGACATAGGTTTCAGCCAATTTTATATTTCAGGATAAAGAATTTGAACTTGATTTCTCAGGCCATAAGTTGTCTAGACAACATATATATATATATACACACATAGTTTTCACCTGAGGATATATTTATTTATTTAGAGAGAGAGAGAAAGAGAGAGACATCTATGTGAGAGAGAAACTTCAATCGATTGCCTCCTGCATGCCCCCTCAGCCGGGATCAAACTGCAACCTAGGTATGTGCCCTGATTGGAAATCAAACTCACAACCTTTTTTGGTTACAGGAGGACGTTCAAGCAATTGAACAACGGGGTCAGAGTTCCACGGATATTTTTTAAAATATATATTTCTTTATTGATTTCAGAGAGGAAGGGAGGAGAGAGAGATAGAAACATCAATGATGAGAGAGAATCACTGATCAGCTGCCTCCTGCACACCCCCTACTGGGGATGGAGCCTGCCACCCAGGCATATGCCCTTGTCCTGGATGGAACCTGGGACCCCTCAGTCCACAGGCTGACTCTGTATCCACTGAGCCAAGCCGGCTAGGGCCCCATTGACATTTTTAACCTAGACATCCTATGCAGGGGGAGAGCAGAGCTCAGGAAAGTTTTCTAGTTTCCATCAGTGTGAGATTGCACAGCTAAGTCCACGGAGAGGGAGGGCAGGTAAAGCTGGGGCGCTTCATCCAGGTCTGGGGGGTCACCTGGGGGTGTGTCTGTGACGCTCAGAAATTGCACGCCATGTTTCTGTGAGGACCTCCGTGTCTTTCCTGCACTTTTCACAGGGTCTGGCCCTACAGGGTGCAGGAGCACCGGCAGAGAGGAAATCAGCGCGCCCCTCAGCGCCCCAGTCCCACGGGGCGAGCAGAACTGGCTGGAAGTGCGGCAGCTCCGGGTGGAGGCAGCTCAGGCTCCTAGTGGCAGGACCCGGCGCGGATGGCGAGGCCGGGGCGGTCCGGTCCCGGCTCAGGCTCCTAGTGGCAGGACCCGGCGCGGATGGCGAGGCCGGGGCGGTCCGGTCACGGCTCAGGCTCCTAGTGGCAGGACCCGGCGCGGATGGCGAGGCCGGGGCGGTCACGGCTCAGGCTCCTAGTGGCAGGACCCGGCGCGGATGGCGAGGCCGGGACGGTCCGGTCACGGCTCAGGCTCCTAGTGGCAGGACCCGGCGCGGATGGCGAGGCCGGGGCGGTCCGGTCACGGCTCAGGCTCCTAGTGGCAGGACCCGGCGCGGATGGCGAGGCCGGGACGGTCCGGTCACGGCTCAGGCTCCTAGTGGCAGGACCCGGCGCGGATGGCGAGGCCGGGACGGTCCGGTCCCGGCTCAGGCTCCTAGTGGCAGGACCCGGCGCGGATGGCGAGGCCGGGACGGTCCGGTCACGGCTCAGGCTCCTAGTGGCAGGACCCGGCGCGGATGGCGAGGCCGGGACGGTCACAGCTCAGGCTCCTAGTGGCAGGACCCGGCGCGGATGGCGAGGCCGGGACGGTCCGGTGGCAGGACCGGGCTCAGTCCCGGCTCAGGCTCCTAGTGGCAGGACCCGGCGCGGATGGCGAGGCCGGGACGGTCACAGCTCAGGCTCCTAGTGGCAGGACCCGGCGCGGATGGCGAGGCCGGGGCGGTCCGGTCACGGCTCAGGCTCCTAGTGGCAGGACCCGGCGCGGATGGCGAGGCCGGGACGGTCCGGTCACGGCTCAGGCTCCCGCTGACCGGGTGCTGCCTCCGGGCTCCACGCGGCGCCAGGGACCAGGCGGAACCGGCGGACGGACCAGCTTCCTCCCCGAGGCGAGCAGAGCCGGACCGGGGCTGCGGCACCTCCCGCGAGACCCGGTGCTTCCAGGCCCCGCCCCCGGCCCCGCGCAAAGCAGGACGGGAACGAAGACGGGCCTGGTGGTTTGGTTGTAGAGCGGGAGCTACCGCCCGGCCCTCAGCCGCCGCTCGCCGGCTCTCGGAGCGGGACGGAGCGGGAGGAAACGCTGCAGCGGCGGCGGAGGCCCCGTGACCGACTCTGCTGGGCCCGGGGCGCAGCCGGGCCCCCGCGCCTCGCGCGGCCCGAGTGACTCAGGCGAGGCCCGGCCGGCGGCGCTGCTGGTCGCCGCGCTCCCTGACCCCGCGCCCGGCCGCCCCGGCCTCCTTAGTAGCTGAGAGCGGTGCCCTGGCTGTTCGGACATAACTCAGGGATTTATAGTGAGAGTCCCTGTGATTATGGTCCATTCACATCTCTTTTTCTTCACTTAGTCTGTGGGACCGATTTCATGTTATTTGATGGTTAGATAGTCGAGTTAGCAATGGTCCCTGCTGCCAAAACCTACACGTTTTTAGAGGAGAAAAGAAATGCCACCTAAGTAGATTCAGTACTAGTTTTTAAACAGGGGAATGAGAAGTAAGTGCATGTCAAACAGTCTTTCTCACCTTCATTCCATTTCTGCATCCCTTTTGGGATACCAGACTTTCCAGGGGCGGAAGTCTGTAGTCAGGAACCCAAACCTTTCTCTGCCCTGTTCATTTTGATGGTTGGCACTAGGGCAGGAAGGTGAGTGTCTGTGCCGTTGTGAAGCAGGGAAGTCTGCCTGGTGGGTCAGCTCCCCCAGTGTCCCCTGTGCACTTCACTGCCCCCTCTGCCTCACCCCCCATATGCTTAATGTGTCTTTAGTCTCTCAAGAGTGTTGGTTCAATTTTTGGATACATAGGTAAGGTCTAATTTTTGTTTATTTATGTTTGGGCAGCATAAAATGGTAATGGAATAATAAAATACTTAATATAGAGAATTCTTGAGGCAAACTCCCATTTTTGAAATCCGGTAAGATACAGTATGACACATACACCCACACCCCCTCCTCTGTTAATCAGTGGCACCAAACCTAAGAGTTGGGCTTGGACTGTCTTACTCCACAGACAGAGTGGGAGACTTGTATCTGGATTGCTGTTCAATTTTAATTAATAAATCTTGCTCCATAATGTTGCAAAAGAAATAAAAACTGCTTAAACATGTCTTACGCATGTAAATTTTTAAGGAAAGCTGGCAGTGAAGGAGAGGCGGAAGTGAAATTGGAGAAGTGCATTATGGTGAGGAACTCTCTGTGGCGGGAAATATGGTGATCTGGAGCAAAGGAAGTAAAAGCCAGGCATGGCTCTTTACAAGGCCGTTACAGTGGATAGTCCTGCTCAACAGGTGAGTTGATTTGAATTTTAGTATTCGATTGATTATTGAGTAATTTTTTTAAAAAACAAAGCTTTTATCCTAAAATGTAACAGAAATAATAAAAACAATATATAATGGTCCCCGTAGCTAGATATATGTTTTAACATGTAGTGAAGATAATGGTAGGGAAATAAACATTTCATTTATTTTCTGTATCATCATTTCTATGCACTGTTCTTGGTCAATTTCATGGTAATGTTTAAACACTTGAGCAATTCAATTAGTTATTGCCAAAAAGAATTATAAGAATTAAATTTAAGGGTATAAGAATATATTAGCACATGATTATATTTGGTTCCAAAGTGTTGAATAAATAAAAATCAGGTTCATAGTAAAAATACTCAGAGAGTAAGGGAAAGGAAAAACAAAATCTAATTTGCTGTCATTGCACATGCTCGGGTTGCTGGCTCGATCCCCAGTAGGGGGCATGCAGGAGGCAGCCAATCAAAGTTTCTCATCATTGATGTTTCTATCTATCTCTTCCTTTCCGAAGTCAATGAAAATACATTTATATATGTATTTATATTTCATAAATTTATATATAAATTTATATGTATATTTATTTATATGTAAATTACATATATTTCTAACTGATTACAAAAAAAGAATAGAAACAAATAAAAATTAGTAATTAAAGGGACAGAATTAAGGATTTGCCCTGCCTTTTTAGGAAGCCTTGCAGTTCATCTCCAGTTAATAAAGGAAAACCCTTATTTAAAGAAGAATCCCAGCTAATAAATATAGAAGGAATGGTAGAATTTGAAAATCGCTATTCTGTGTAACCTCTTACTCCAGTGTAACCTGATTCAGACAAGGATTGTAAATGGGATAGTAATGCCATTGTGTGAAAGGTGTTAGCGTGGCATCAAGGTGTCACCCAAAGTGAAGAAACAACTGCATCTCTACCTTGAAGCTGCATGTTGTTCTCCACCTCCACAACCTGGTGGGTTTACCATCATTGATAGGAGACAGAGGACTCTTTTATACCTACAGCTGTAATGTGGCATGGAAACATGATGTCATCTACTCAGTTTTCCTCCCCAAAATATTTGACATGAATATGTAGACTTAACTTCCAGTTATAGGAAGTATGGGGGCTAGAGGATCAGTTTGTAAAATGAGATGAGGAATGGGTGGAGGTATAGATGAAACAAGAACCACCAGAAATTGAGAATTATTGAAGCTGGCTGTTGGAGATTTATTATGTTACTCTGTTTACTTTGTATATATTTGAAATTTTCTAAAATAAAGACTTAAAGAAAAAACACTATGAGCTACAATTAGACAAATCCAGAATATGGGATAGTCTACGTTCTGGTCTCCTTAAAGAGTTAGTCATAGAGGGGGAAAAAAGATGGGACCTATTCTAGGTTAAAAGAGACTAAAGGACATCACCAAATGCAATATTTTTTGCACCTGTTGAATGAACTTTGATTGAGTCCTGGTTCTAGAAAATTACTTTAAAAAAACATTTTGGGGAAAATTTTAAAAAGTTGCAAATGGACTGAATATTAAGTGATGTTAGAAAAATTTTTTCTTAGGCAAGATGATGGTTTTGTGGTGTATAGGAGAAAGTATTTATTTTGGGGAACCGCATGATGAAGTCATGATGTGGGGGATTTTCAGGTAGTCAGCACCCCCCACTCAAATCCCTCACATGCACATAAGCAGATATGGCGTAATGGTAACCACTGTTAGATTTATTCATTTATTTTAAAAACATTTTTTTATTGATTTTAGTGAGGAAGTGAGAGGGAGAGAGAGAGAGGAACATCTAACATCAGTGGTGAGAAGAGAATCATTGATTGGTTGCCTCCTGCATGCCCACTACTGGGGATTAAACCCGCAACCTGGGTATGTGCCATTGACTGGAATCAAACCCAGGACCAGTCTGCAGGCCGATGCTCTATCCACTGAGCCAAACCGGCTAGGCCTTAACAACTGTTAGATTTAGATGAAACAGGTGTTCACTGTATTATTTCAACTTTTCTTACTGAATATTTTTAGAATAAAAAGTTTTGGGTCGGGGGAGAATATATTTATAGCAGTTGAATTAATTGTTGGGCTATTGACAAGAGATTTCAAGACTTTTTGACTAATGTTAAATTCCGTAGTGGGAAGCACTGCAATCTTGGTACCTGGACATTGCTTTTTTGTGTTTTCCCCCATTCACTGTTTCCTGATGAACATTGTACCCTTCTGACAATATACTGGGAACGATAAACTGAATTATTCCTAAACTTGAGGGCATGTGTAAAAGCATTTCTGTCCAGGAGTGTTGAAGCCAGTGACCATTTTTTAAAAATATATATTTTTATTGATTTCAGAGAGGAAGGGAGAGGGATAGAAAGATAGAAACATCAATGATGAGAGAGAATCATTGATCGGCTGCCTCCTGCATGCCCCCTACTGGGGATCGAGCCTGCAACCTGGGCATGTGCCCTTGACTCGAATCCAATCTGGGACCCTTGAGTCTACAGGCTAACGCTCTATCCGCTGAGCCAAACCAGCTAGGGCGCCAGTGACCATTTTGATGACATTTCCCCCTCCATCCCATCCCATCTAGCCATATGGTTAGTGTAGTTGTGAAAGTGGCATGATGATATCCAACAAGGGTTTTTGTTGTTGTTTTTTTTTTATATGTATTTTTATTTTTCAGAGAGGAAGGGAGAGGGAGAGAGAGATAGAAACATCAATGATGAGAGAGAATCATTGATTGGCTGCCTCCTGCACAACCCACACTGGGGATCGAGGATGCAACTCAAACATATGCCCTGACCTGGACTCAAACTGACCTCCTGGTTCATTGGTCGATGCTTAACCACAGAGCCATGCTGGACGGGCTCAAACTAATTCTTTGCTTCTATGTTTCCATCTTAAATTCTCCAAAGGATGATTGCATGTTTACAAGATTCCATGGATGTGCAGTTAGATGAATTGTCTCTTTTGTCTCCTTTATCTTAAGATTGCTTGTAAATAGAACGATAAGATTTTTAATTTCAGTTCTTTTGGTCTGGAAAACATATTGTGCTTTAGTCTTCTGGCTATATGGGGAAGATATTTTATATTTTGGTAAGGAATCAATACCAGGTGTATGTGACTCAGATTTAGTTGAACAAATAAACAGATAACTAAAATGCTGTATGCAGATAAATTAAAATGCCATATAATACCTGTGTGTCCACACTGTGGTGAGAGTCAGGGGACTGGCTCTGAAGGAAGGATTTCTCAAAGAAGTTGCTGATTGAACTGGAAGTTGGGAAAAGAGGGGCATTCTAGGCAGAGCGAATCAGCCAAACGACTTATGGAAAAACATGATGTTTTCTAAGTTCAGAATGGATGTACACAGGGTTTGGTTGTGGAGAGATGCTTGCAGGTGCTGAATGGATCCAAACTGAAGGGCCTTGTTTGTACCTGGGAACTTGAAATTTAAACTGTACACAGAAGGAGCCTGTCAAGGATGTTAAAATGGAAAGTACATCTTCAGTTCTGTATCTTGAGAAGATATGACTTTGGTGGCAATGTGTAGGATGTGTAGGATTGGCTGGAGAGTAGAGAGACTGTTGTCAAGAATACTGTTCTATGATAGTTCAGGGGGAAAAGATTGGCTCTGAAGAGAGAAGACAGAGATGAGAGACAGAGCTGAGGGAATATGCAAGTCCTGAGACATCAGGAGTAAGGGAGAATATGAAAATACTATTGGGGTGGGGATGGGAGTGGCCTGGAAGAGATTCATGTGGGGAAAGGAGGACCTATGTAATACTTTCAACAATATAGATTTAAAAAATAAAAATGAAATACTACCTACTTTTAGAGACTGGGAGGACGGGATTTGATAAAAGGAAGCTGAGTCAATAATAGGTACAGCGTAGATTTGGGACATTTCAGGTGGGAGTGCAGCTCTAATGCCAGTTTTTCCTAAATTAAACAACCACAGATCAGACAATTCAATTTAAAACTGGACAGAGGGCTTGAACGGACATTTCTCTAAAGATATGTACACGGCCAATGAACACATGAAACAGTGCTCAGCATGTTTAATCATTAGGCAAATGCAAACCAAAACCACAGTGAGATACCATGTCATACCTACTGAGATGACTGATATATTAAACAATGAACAAAATAAGTGAGGATGTTGAAACTGGAACCCTGTGATAACTGGTGGAAAAGTGAAAAATGCCACTGCAGGAAACCATTTGCTGTTTCTCAAAAAGTTAAACCTAGGCAGGGTGGAGGGGATCAATGGGGGATTGAAAGGGGCATCTATAATATTTTCAACAATAAATTTCAAGATAAATGGGGGCGGGGAGTTAAACCTAGAATCACCATATGATTCAACAATTCCCCTTTTGGGCATATATACACAAAAGACAAAAGCATGGATCAGATGCTCAAACCTCAGAGGGAAGGTAGGGGAGGGTGGGGGTAAGGGGTAGAGGTCAACCAAAGGACTTGTATACATACATATAAGCATAACCAATGGACACAGACACCAGGGGAGTGAGGTCATGAACGGGAGAGGGGTGGGGGGCAATGGGGGGATAAGGACACGTATGTAATACCTTAATTAAAAAAGTTGAAATAAAAACAAGATTTGAAAGCAGGGACTCAGTCGAACACCAATGTTCATAGCAGCGTTATTCACAATAGTTGAAATTGGAAACAACCCCAGTGTGTATGGAGAGATGACTGGATATACGATATGTGGTATATGCCTACAATGAAATATTTAGCCTTCAAAATGAAGGAAATTCTGAGATGTGCTACAACATGGATGAACCTTGAGGATGTTATACCCAACATAACATAAATACTGTATAATTCCACCTTCATGGGGTACTTTACTTCGAATAGGTAAATTCATAAGGACAGAAAATATAATAGAAGCTGAGGGAGGGAGAAAAGGGGAGTTGTTGAATTGGCAGTTTCTGCTTGGGATAACGGAAAAGTTCTGGAAATGGATAGCAATGAGGTTACACAACTTTATGAATGAATGTATTTAATGGTCCTGAATTTGTACACCACAAAATGGTTAAAATGGTAAATTTTACATTATGTATATTTAACCACAATTTAAAAACCCATAAAATACCATTAAATAATTTCAAGTAAGTGATTGTTAGGCATGCTAGTGAAAGTTGAATGGCATTTCCTAGTTTATGTTTTGCAAGATGAAAGGGAAAGTTTAGTTTTTCTAAAGATTTTTTTCTGACTGTCTAAGAATGAGAAGATCATTAAGAAACCTGTAGGTTATGAATAGCTCTTCTGGTAATCTTTAGTTTTATAAAGGACATAAGGTCAATACAGGTTGAGCCACGGTTTGAGGTCACTTTTGTGGTAAGGCTTCTATCTAGTAGATTTTTAAATTTTTGTCTACTCTTTTCCTTAAAATTTATTTACACACAGACACCAGGGGAGTGAGGTCATGAACGGGAAATAGTTTATCTTTTCTTATAACATTTATCATTAATTTGTTTAATTTTATTTTACCTTTTTTAGTTCCCATGGTGCATGTGTTGAGCTGGTGAGAAGATAGCATATGGCTATATGTCATAATTATTTATTTATTTATTTTTAAAATCTTTCCTTTTGAAAGTATTATAGATGCCCCCCCTTTTTTATTGTCCCCTTCTAGCTCACCACAATTCTTATTTAGATATTATTTGTTAATAGGCTATTGTTTAGATGCAATTCTTAGATAAGCATTTTGTTTTAATTTTAGGCATTTATCATATCACAGGGTAAGTCTGAAAAAGCCTACAGTAAGTTTCTTTTTGGAATTTTATTGAACTTTTTGATTCCAAATGTACACCTCTTTTTTTGTTGTTGTTCCAAACAAAATGAATAATTGTGGTTTTGTCTAAGCGTTTTTATATTATTCATTAAAGGAAGAGTCCCACATCTCTTTCCGGAGAAGGTGCTGTGGAGACTGTGGAAATGACAACAAAGAGACTCAAATCTTGTGGAGAAAGTGCTTTGGAGACTGGAAATGACAACAGAGGACTTAGAAGATCACTAAAGTCATTTAGGTGTTTTGATATTCCTTTCATTTTCCAGCATTGTGATTACTTAATTTTTAAAATGTTTTAATTGATTTCAGGGACAGGAAGGGAGAGGGAGAGAGATAGAAATATCCTTGATGAGAGAGAATCATCAGTTGGCTGCCTCCTGCACACTCCCTCCTGGGAATAAAACCAGAAACCTGGGCATGTGCCCTGGTTAGGAATTGAACCATGACCTCTTGGTTCATGGATTGATGCTCAACCACTGAGCCACACCTGCTGGGCCAGCATTGTGTTTTTTTTTTTCTTTCATATTCTTAGACCAACTTAATTTTCAAATGGAACTTGAATTGCTTTAATTGAATTTTTTTTTATTGTTTAAAGCAGCGGTTCTCAACCTCTGGGTCGTGAGCCCTTTAGGGGTCAAATGACCCTTTCACCGGGGTCGCATAATACCATGGGAAACACATATATAATTACATATTGTTTTTGTGATTAATCACTATGCTTTAATTATGTTTAATTTGTAACAGTGAAAGTGGGGGTCAACATAACATGAGGAACTGTATTAAAGGGTCGCGGCATTAGGAAGGTTGAGTTTAGCACTGGTTTAAAGTATTACAAATGTCTCCTTTTCCTCCCATCGACTCTTCCTTGATCACTCCCACCCCCCTAATTACAAGGAGGCATGATTTAAAAAATCAATCTCTGTTTCTTCTTCTCGGGATTTGGAGTATTTACTGAATTCAGACCACCACCAGAAGGTTGTCTCACCTTTTGAACAGATCTTTATGTCTGAATCCTTTGGAAAGTTTCTCAGATGAATGATGAAGACTTGTCACAGAATCTCAGTCTGGATTCTTCTACATACCTGCAATCTTTTTCCTACTTCACTGGGTACTCTGAGGAGCCTAAATGGAATACTCTGATGGGAGAAGGAATTTATTCACTTGTTGACCCCCCTTGTTCAGTTGGCAAGGTAAATACTGTGTGTAGAGTGAAAACTTCCAGGAGTGCTCAGGTGACTCAGAAATTCGCCTTAAGAACCCAGAGAATTTTTTGCAAAACACAGAATTGTTTGAAGATGCTGGCTATGTAAGAGCTTGTGAGTCATCTTTGTCCTAAGATCAGCAGGAAGTCAGGAAACATGGTAAACACTGGGGGTGACCCGAAGAGCATTTCATGTTGACAGGCTGACTGCCTGCACTGTGGTGGAAGGTCCATAACAATACCTGCTATGCTGTAACAATACCTACATTCTAGTAGTGCTTACAGTTCAGGGAATTGCAGTTTAGCTACATAAATTGTCAACAAGGCCAGGGAATCATGATCCCCATTAGTGATTTAGCTGTGGGCTCTCTGCTGCACTTGTGCTGTCGCCTTCTGTGTCTTTCAGGTTCCTAGTGGATCTACATTTAAATGGTGCTAACACTGCCCTTTCACAGCCTTGCCAGCACTCTGTTTAAACACTGAATTCTAAAGGTCACACACTTGGGTATTGTGACCCTTGATAATAAAATTGAATGGAATAAAAATATCAACATCTGAGTTAATATTACAGCACGTTTTCTAATTTTTGTGATCTTCCTCGAGATAAAGAAGTTGTATTCTGAGACATGGCACTTTTAATTTCTTTATTTCTCTTAGGACAAATCATTACTATCATGAAAACTGTTTTATAATGAAATGACTTCTAACCCTAATAACGGGCTCTGGTATTTTTCACATATTTTATTTAGTTTTAAAACTTCACAGTGAATTAACTGGTATTTCCCCATTTTCTGGAAGGAAATATTGAGGCTCTAGAGATGGTTTGTTGAAGATCAACAGCTAATAGGTAATGGAAGAGAACCGAGATCACAGTGTTTTTACAGTAGTTTCACTTGCACAAAATTTGTCTAGCAAAAGTAGTTGAGGTTGCACTTACGATACTGGGCACAGGAAAGTCCAGAAATAGAATAAAGGGGCTCTAGATGTGAATATCTTTTTTCTCATAAGTATGTTTTCAAATGGGAAAGGTCTATTGATGAATGCTAACTGTTGGGGGTAAATATTGTAATACCTTCCTAGTTATTTCTATTTTATATGTTCTTGTTATTGTAGGGATTAAAATTGGAGTTTTACTTAGATCATTACTGCAAGGATTACACGATGCTTTTCAGAACAACTGAAGAAGTGTGCACACTTGATCAAGGTAAGCATCTGTGTCCTTAAAGGTTTTGTGAACAGTATGGTGACATTTGCTTGTATTCCGGTTATGTTTGGACTCTATGTCATAAACTCGCTTCTAAACAACATAGAGTACAGCCCAGCTGATGGGGTGTCAGGTCCGGTCACTTCTCTGGTACTCTCGTTCTTGAGGTCCCTTCCTTCCTGTCAGCCTATCTCTCGCTTTCTCTGTGTGTGTGTGTCTCTGTCTGTGCCACTGACCTGTTGTTCTGTCTGGAAGCTGAGTCCACACCCTTTTCCTTACCACTTTAGTCAATCCTGGTTTTGGTAAGTTCTCCACTTTGTTCTGAGAGTGTCTTGATCTGAGAAAAGATACGGCATATCGTGCTACTTTCTTATAATGTCTAGACATAAGCTGTCAAGTCCCATGAGTGGGATAGATTTCCACCTTGACATTCCTGATACGACGATTCTCATGTGAAGCCATCAAGGTTAGCAGAAAGAGTACTAAGCCACATTGACTTCAGGGCCTCCTGATCCCATGTGTTCTCTGTGACCTGTCAACCTCTAGTATCGCCAGGTCCCTAAGCATTCTCTACCGGCAGCCCGAGAGATCTTTTGAAAATGTCAATATGATCATGTCTCTTCTGAAAACTGACAGTGGTCTCCTATGGCCTTTAGAAATGAGTCCCAAATCCTTAGCGAGTCCGTCCAGGCCCTCCATGATCCGACCATAGCTTCTTTTGCAGCCTTCTCTCCCCCACACCCCTTTTCTGTGGTCACACATTGAGATCCTCATTGGCATCACACTCTGCCAGCCCAGCTTAGAGCTGTGCCATGCCCTGTGTCCCGACATCTCCCTCTAGAGTCGGTGGAAGGCTGGTGATCTTTCTGGCATCTCCCATCTTTCCCCTGTCCTGCTCTCTGCTCCCATCGTTTTTTGTTTTTGTTGTCATGTTTGTTGTTGTTGTTTTTCTGCAAAACCGTGAAATGCTACAACTTTGTCCACCCTCAGGAGTTTTAAGGATCTCATTCAGTGTGGAAGCTGAGAATTATAAGCAGCAGAATAGTGATGAAGCTAACAGTAGGGACTTGTCTTTCTCACAAAAGAACAAGTCCACAGGTAGGCGGATCCAATATTGAATTCAGCTGCTCAGTGATGTCAGGGTCAGCTCCCAGCATCAAGGAGAGGAAAAAAATCCTCTCCTCGCTATTGTGCTTTATATCAGGGAGGAAAATGGTGTCTCAGAAATCAACTGTGAGACTCTCGCGTGAAGCCTTGGGCAGAACGGGCCGAATTGCAAGGGACATGGGGCAGTTTAGTGTCAAACTGCTCCTGTAGGAGGTGCCTCAGCCCAGGAGGAGGTGGTGAGGGGAAGGGTTAGTGGGGACGTGTGGGATTGTGAGCTTCCTATTTCTACTGTGATCACTGAGGGCCCCGTACATTTCTTCTGTGTGGACTTGTGGAGGAAAGGTGTCCTGAGTATCAGGGATGACTGTTTCACAACGGTTGCCTAGTGTTTCGATGTACCCTGTCTCATAGGGTCCATATGATCCACCTAGAACTGGTTAAACATATATGTTTTTATTGATCTCAGAGAGAGGAAGGTGAAGGGAACAGAGAGAGCGGGGGTGGGGGTGAGGAGGAGGCTGGGGAAGGGGAGAGAGAAACATGAATGATGAGACAACATCATTGGTCCCATAGCCCCTAGCGCGCAACCCCGGACTGGGAATGAAACTGGGATATCTTGGTTCTGGGGTCGACGCTCAAGCACTGAGCCACGCCAGCCCAGCAGCCACATATCATTTTCAAATGAAACTTTTTTTAATATTCAAATTTAGTAAAACAAAATTCACTGAGACATTTAGGCTTCTCTTGTTGGATACCTGAGGAGTGTTGGCTTGGTGTCTTGACCAGCTGGTTTGCCTGGAAAGCAAATGTGAAATGAAAGAAAGGAAATGTGTCTCCCCTCAGAGCAAGAGTGCTCATGTGAGAACGATGAGCTTTGGATGATGGGGCCACAGCACTGAGTGGATCCCTCTTGCACAGCGTGCCTCCTTTTGAAATACTCCCCAGTGGCATTCCTTTGTCCTTTTCTGCTTAGAATTTTCTGACATGATGGTTTTCATTTTAATTCTAGATTGTTCAGTGGTGGTGTCAGTGAACTATGGCCCTTCCGGTAGAACCAGGGCTGTGTACCTTGTTTCCGTACCGTCCTGTTCCAGTGGAACCATTGCCTCTCCCTTAGCTGAGTTTGACTGGTGAGTTAAATTCTGGGCTCATGGAGGAAGGGAAATGATTCAGGAAGTGTTTAGTGGAGGGAATTGTTTTGAGTTACTCCTGTTGCAACCAAAGCAATGCTCTTGCTATCCCTAGTGATTTGAAGTATGGTTGAGAGCTAGTCTACTGGTTGTTTCTGGCCAAATCGCAAATCCAGCTAAACGGCGAGGGAAGTAGAATGCCCCCCATTAAGTAATTTTTCCTTTCATGAGACCATTTCAAGATACAAATTGGCACTTGGGAAAGTTTAGAAAGATATGATTGAGTCTGGCCAGTGTTGCACGGTGGTCGAGCATCCGCCTGTGAAGCAGGCAGAAGTGCACAGTTGATTTGATTCCAGGTCAGGGCACAGGCCCGTGTTGCAGACTGGATCACCAATAGGGGTAGTGAAGGAGGAAACCAATCAATGCTTCTCTCTCATGGTTTATGTTTCTGTCTCGCCCTTTCTCCCTCCCTGAAATCAATCAAAGTGTATTTTTTAAAATGTATACTGAGTCTAGCCCCGGCTGATGGGGCTCATTGGATGGGCATCTATCTCCCCTTGCACTGAAAGGTTTCCGGATCAGTTCCCAGGGAGGGCACGTGGCAGGGTTTTGCGGTCAATTCCATGTCGGGGTGGGCAGGAGGCGGCTGGTGCACCTCTCATCTATGTTCTCTGCCTCTCCCCTCCTCTCTCTACTGTCTATCTGTATATTGGAGGTATGATCCTTGTGTCAACCAGAACCTGTACATAAAGCAAAATGAGAAGAAACTGTCACTTCTAGTAGTTTCACTTCTGACAGTTCACTAGTGTGAACATTTTGGTGTATATCTTTCCAGATTTTATTTCCCCATTTTATCAGTGTATACGTAGTTATCAGAAGAAATGAAATGTTTCGAAACTTATTTTAAAACTGTATTATACAGTGAGCACCTTCCATGTCAGCATATATGCGTACGTGTGTGTGTGTGTGTGTGTGTGTGTGTGTGTATGGAATTATGTATATGTACATGAGAAGACATGGTCTACACGTGTTTTAAATAAACAACCTTATTTAATCAAAAGGAGTATTTAACTTAATGGGAAATAGTCTACATAAATAGGTAGGTACTTTTAGAAATTATCCTTATTTACTATTATAAATGTACAGTTGGGATGTATTCCTCTGAATTATTTAAGATAATTGCCTAGAACTCTTCTGAGTGCTCGAGGGCAGGCTTCCAGCGCAGCCAGTAGCTGGCTCCATAATGGCTTCAGGTACTGCCTCAGGCCAGGCCTGGCCAGGGCAGGGCCTCTCGTTGGACCAGGCTCTGGCCCCTGAGCAGGCCCTTCCTCTGCCTCCGGAGAGCTCTGGAGCTCTGGGCGTGGACCTGGAGCAGGAGAAAGAGACAGATTGACTCACACTCCTGGCTTTCCTGTGACTTAGTGCGGACAGGAAAGATGCCACTGCCTATAAGGGAACTCCAGCCCATGATCCTGCCCTCCCCCGATGGTCTGCCCAGATGATCATTCTGCCTAACCTTGTTGAGTTGCCTCGGTGGGCTCAAGGTGCTGCAGCGCCAACCATAGATTTTGGGCGTGGCCCACCAGGTGTGAGGCAGGGGAGTTGACGGGCACCAAGGCCTTCTCTACCTCGAAGCAGGCGACAGGAAGGGGCTGCCCCAAACCCTGGACGTGGTCCAGCCAGGTCCCCACCATCGCAGCAAAGGCCCTGGGGAGAGGCAGATGGGCAGCAGAGTCTGAGTCCTGGTCTTTCCTTCCACTCTGCCCTCCCATGGCACACGTGTTTAGATCTGAGCCTCTGTGCAGGCCCCCCTTGCCCACCCCGGGGACAGCCCCATGCCACCCCCGGCCCCTGTGTGGCTGTCCTGGGTGTAGCAGTTGTGGGATCCAGCGGGTTCAACACGGAGTCTGTGTGAGACTCTTCTTCCCACTGGCAGCTCTCCTGAAGGTCCAGTGCACTGCCCACCCGCACCCTCCAGGCCCTGGGCATCTGGGCTGAGGACTGAGACAGACTTGTGAGCAGCCTGCTCACCACAGTCCCTGTTCTGAGCCTGGCCACCGTGGTCAGGGGAGATGGATATGGAGAGGGGCAGGCAGAGCCGGGTGCGTCTGTGGGGGGTGGGAGGGGACTGTGAGGGACAACTCAGCACAGCGTCCCCTCTGGGTCTACAAGGCCCGGGACCCCGCCCACTGTCATCTTTGACTCCTGTCCTCCTGGAATAGAAGACTCCAGAGCCCAGGCCTTTCTTGGGAATCAGATGATGTATAAGATTAGGGCTCTGCCAGGCACTCTCCAACCCCCCACCCACCACAGTCCCCACGATGCTGACTCTGGGGGCCCTCCTTCTGAACCCGGAGACCGCTCACCGTATGACGTGGTCCTGCGGTGTGTCAGCCCGGTCACTGTAAGCAGGTGTGCCTCCAGATGGAAAAAACACTCTGATCGCATCAGCCCTGATGGATGGTGGACACGACCTGCGAATGATGGACAGCCTGACTGCTGGACCCATTGCCCAGAACTGAGGCCCAGGGATTGTGTCTGCTTCATTCCTTGAGTCAGGCTAAGTGTCTCCAAAAGTGCGCGCACATTTTCGAGTAAAGAAACTCCAGCCAGAAGCATGCCATACATCTGAGTGGGCCTGGGCCCCTGCTCTCCCCAGAAATCCCCAGTGTGGCTACAGCAAGGACCAGGATCGGCTAGGTGAAATCTCACACTGCTTAACAGGTTGCTTTGCATGTGCTTTTCCAACCTCCGATGCCACAGGCCGCTGCTGGGTGTGTCAGAGTTCTTTCCATGGGACAGAGTGAAAGAATTGCCACCAACAACCGCCGCACATCCAGCTACCCTGTCTGCAGAGCCAGGGAGCAGGTGAGACCTGCCATGGCTTGTCCCCACAGCAGTGCTATGAGGATTCCTTCCCAGCAGCCCACTTTTCAGAGGAGCATCCTGAGACTCGGGAAGATGTGGTGACATTTTCATGCCTCACAGCTAGCAGTGGGCAGAGTCACGAGTGTGTGCTCACCTACTTAGAAGCTCGTCTAGGAACCGTTGGGCTCTGGAGCAGGCCAGCGTGGAGACGTGGGGGATGATTCCCCCCGGGAAAGCTGGTACCATGGCCATGGCCACCTTCTCCGAGGTGCCTTCCTGGAGGGCCTGCATCCTGCAGGACTCATGCAGGTTACCAGTTTGCTCGGCTGCACACTGGGTGGGAGAAGGAAGGACATCCATGTCAGCGGCATGACCGTGAATCCCACAAGGATGGAGGTTTGGAGCTCAGTCAGGAGGTCCCAGCCCCACGGGGACGTGTGCAAGAGGAGGGACAGGAGTGCCCCGGCAGGGCGAGGTTCTAGGTCTTCAAAGTGCCACTGAAGTTCTGTAAGTGTTCCTACAATTGCCACCTTCTCGGCATCTTCCCCCCCGCCCCCTTCCCTTTAGCTGAGGATCAACAAACCTCCTTTTAGCAATAGTGTATATGAAGAGCCCGGGCCCTGTGAGTCCCAAAGAAAGGTCCTTGTTATAGAGATGAGAACACAGAGGCATAGGAAATATCAGATGCCTGCTCAAGGGCATGCAGGTCAGAACTGGGTACTGTCCTGCATGACATTCCCTCTCAGGTACCAGAGACTTCCCTGCTACTGACATGGGCGGAAAGGGTGTGGGAACCTTGTCCCTCCCCAGTGTGGGAACAGTGTACACGGTAGATATGGCCTGTGAAAGCCTTTGACTTCAAAAGAGAAAGTTTTGTTTTATCCTTTTACATTAAAGGGCATTTTAAGACCCTCATTATGGAGATGGCAGATTCCGCAAGGTGGCAAATGCCTGGCGACTGCAGATGGGAGAAAGGCGATCACGGGGCAGGAATCTGACCAGAGGACTCGGGGAGGAGCTAATCCATGTGGTGGGTGTAAAGTGACAGGTGCCTCAGTGTCCCCATGAGGCAATTGCCAGGGACGGAACATTGTGTTTGAGTTGGACACCTTGATGTCGGCCAGGTGAAAATTTCAATGAGTGAGATTTCCCGGGCCAGGCTGGGAGCAAGGCAGCAGCCATCATCAGAAACTGCTGTTGGCAACGTCCCTGCCACAGCCCTTTGGGTTTGGAATCTGCCTGCAGCCGTTCAAATTTTACACGTGCTCGTCCTTCCCCCAGCAGTGGGCGTCCATCTCCAGCTGGGGACATTACATGTCCTGTGGTCTGAATTGTGTACCCCTAATCCCATGACTTTGCAACCCCTCGAACTTGATTATGTGTCTGCCTTTGAGTTTTAGTCTTCAAGCAAGTCATTCAGGTGACGTGAATTCAGTGGTGTGGGTCTTCATCTAATCTGACCAGTGTCCTTAGAAGAGGAGGAGAGGACACGTGGCAGTGCAGAGGGGAGTCCATGTGACACACACAGAGAAGACAGCCATCTACAAGCTGAGGAGCGACCCCCTCAGGAGATACCAGCCCCGCTGACGGCACCATCTCTCACTTCTAGCCTCCGGAATTGTGAGAAAATGAATGTCTGCTGTTAACACCACCCAGTGTGGCCCTATGTTATGGCAGCGCAAGCAGGCAACCTAACACAGTCCATTCCGACACACATCAGTGTTCCGGGCAGCACTGCTGACATGGCAGCTGAACTGCATTAGGCCCATATCCATCAGCACTGAAAGGCCGCATCGCTGGGCAAACGACCTCCCTGACTGGACCAGGTCTGCAAGGACAGTGGAGCTGAGTGCTCCAGAGGATACGTGGCAAGTGTAGTTTAAGCAACACAAACAGAGAAATGCCCAAGTGCTCATGGTCCACTGTGAAGTCACACGACATTTCTCTCTCTGATATTGCTACAAATATGTGAGGAGCGTCTCTCTACCGTCCCCTGTAGCTGGAGGGGGGCGTGGGGGTCCGCATTTCTTTGTCTTGGGGCTGTGGGACACTAGGGAGAGTCCTGGGAGGGTGCCCGGGGAGTCCCCAGATTTGAGTGTGGGTTCTGGGCACTGCCAGGTTGTGTTGAGGTTGTGGGTGTAGAGACCCAGGAGGCCAGCTCTCACCTCAGACAGGCACTGGTCTGTGTCGTCAGCCTGGTGCACCTGCACCCTGACCCCGTAGGTGGTGTAGTCGGGTCCATGGGCCAGCACCTGAATGATGTCCTCCTTGGAGCTCTGCAAAGACAGAGTGGGTACTGAGCCAGGAGGCATCAGGAACCTTCCACCCAATCTGTGGTCCTGTGTCATGGCAGACCTAGTCTGTGAGGACACAGTGAGGATGTTCCTGGCAGCCCTGCTGAGCTAGCCACAATTGATTCATGTCAAGGTGGAGCCACAGTGAAAGCCTGAATCACTGAGGAAAACTCTGTCCTAGTTGATGATATGGAGTTGGGTCAGGCCACAGCTCCTGAGCTGGCCGCGCTGCAATGGTTTGTCGTCCTCTGTGAGGTGATAGGTTGCAGAGAAAAGTATTCAAGACCTTAATCCCTTCCTATGCCCCTAACCCCCCCACCCCCACCCCCGCTTCCCCCCCTCTTTTTTTTTTTTTTAATACACAGCACTATCAAGTGGGATGATGTGTAAGCCTTGGAGAAGGCCTACAAGGACAGTGGGGCTGGGGCTGGTCCACAGGATACTTGGGGCAGGGAGTTCATCAGTTGAAAGGAGCATGAGGCAAAGAGAGCAACAGATGCTTTCTCTCTGATCCCAAGAAGCACAGGAAGAAAGACTGCTTTTCTCCCCTACCAGGGAGCTGGTCGGGAGGATTGAAGGTACAGATCACTTTGGGAGTGGGCTTGTGAGAACTTTGAGGCCCCAGATTTGAGTGTGACTTCTGGTCCCACCCCAGTCACCTCAGGGTCCTGGGTGTGGGCCAGCTCTCACCTCAGTTTGGCACTGGACGGTGTTCCTGTCCTGACGCACTTGTCCTTTGTACCCGTTGAGGGCATAAGTGAACCTGTCAGCCAGCTCCTCGACGCTGCCCGTGTTGGAGGTCTGCAAAGACAGAGCCCGCTACCGGGCCAGGAGGCATGAGGGGCCCCGGGCATTACCAGTGGGGAAGATGCCCACCACCCATTCTGCTCCCCAGATCAGGCAGAGAGGGGCATCTGCAAAGACCTCCAGACAGGGAGTGAAGTTGATGACCCCTTGAGCACCCCTGCAATTTAACAAGTGGGTAGCAGAGCTCCGACTCCAGCACTCAGCTTCCCTTCCTGTGAGCCATGACCTGGGCAGTGAACATGACACACCCTCCAACACCCTCCAGGCTTCTGACACTTACCCACCTGCTCCTGAGCCCAGGATGAGCATCCCTCCTTCCCCGCTTCCTTCCCCTCACCATCCCGGACACACACACACACACACACACACACACACACACACAGACCCGGGATGAGGGGTAAGAGGTGTGGGGTTCCCCAGGTGTGACCCCCAGGTGGCGCCCAAGTGTGAGCTGAAAGGGCCTGCCCTAGGTTACCTGTGTGTGCCTGGTGCCAGATGGTGAGGGGTATCGGTGGTGGCGCTTGCTCCTGTTTCCCCTGCAACAGAAACAGCTCTTGCCCTGGGCTTTCTTCTGCCCAGAGCGTCGGAAGAAGGGGAAGCAACAGAGAGCCATCCTGGTCTCCTGACCTTCTCCACTCAAGTGAGCTGGAAAGGCAGTTGTCTCTAGAATGTGGGTACCTGGTTACCACGGTTCCCATTTCTGTTGGGGATCTGTGCCCAGGGAAGTGAGGTCACCCCTTCAAGGTTCCATGACCTGTGCCCCTTCCTCCAATCAGGGCCACCCAAAGGCCCCTCTGGGCTGCTGACCTCTCACCTTCCTGGCCCATGTTATCTCCATACCTGTATACAAGCATCCAACACAGCCCTCCCCCCACGCTCCCTGGGAAGAAGGAGGCCCCCGGTTTTGGGGGAGAAAGCCGAGTTCACACCTCCTTTTTCTTAGGTGTTCTGTGCCCTGGGGGTGCCTCTGTGCCTCTCAGGGCCTCCCCCAGGCTCCCAAGCTGCCCAGTGAGGATGATGCTAGACACCATTTCCATAGGACGTCATCAGGTGCAGATGGGACAAGGCCCCTAACAGCTGTGGGCTGGTGTCCCATGAATCTGGTACACAAACCTAGAGGTGGCAGATGACAAGAGCGAGTGGGACACAGCATGCAACACTAGACAAAAGAGCCCTGGGCCCAGCCTGTGATCTCAGGGAAGTCACTGCTCATGTGGGCCTCATTTTCAAGTCTGTACCTGTAAGGGTTTGAAATGACAGGAAATTCAGATAGGGTCACACACTGGCCTCAAACCTCACCATGGTCTCTTGTTATAAACTTAGCCTCGGACAAGTGCCTCATGTGGGTCCAAGCGTTAGGGGCCTTCACAGTGGCTTCGAGTGAGTCCCGCCTCCTGGTGGGAACATCCTTGTGTCCGCTGAGTGCCCAGTAACTGGCTTCTGAACAACATAGGGGACAGCCCAGCTGATGGGGTGTCAGGTCCTGTCACTTGTCTTGTTCTCTCGTTCTTGAGGTCCCTTCCTTCCTCTCAGCCTCTCTCTCCCTTTCTCTCTGTGTGTGCGTCTCTGTCTGTGCCACTGACCTGTTGTTCTGTCTGGAAGCTGAGTCCACACCCTTTTCCTTAGCAGTTTAGTAAAACTTGGTTTTGGTGAGTGCTCCACTTTGTTCTGAGAGTGTCTTGATCTGAGAAAAGATACGGCATATCGTGCTACTTTCTTATAACGTCTAGACATAAGCTGTCAAGTCCCATGAGTGGGATAGATTTCCACCTTGACATTCCTGATACGACGATTCTCGTGTGAAGCCATCAAGGTTAGCAGAAAGAGTACTAAGCCACATTGACTTCAGGGCCTCCTGATCCCATGTGATCTCTGTGACCTGTCAACCTCTAGTATCGCCAGGTCCCTAAGCATTCTCTACCGGCAGCCCGAAGGATCTTTTGAAAATGTCAATGTGATCATGTCTCTTCTGAAAACTGACAGTGGTCTCCTATGGCCTTTAGAAATGAGTCCCAAATCCTTAGCGTGTCCGTCCAGGCCCTCCATGATCCAACCTTAGCTTCTTTTGCAGCCTTGTCTCTCCCTCACCCCTTTTCTGTGGTCCCACTTTGAGATCCTCGTTGGCATCACACTCTGCCAGCCCAGCCTAGAGCTGTGCCATGCCCTGTATCCCCACGTCTCCCTCTGGAGTCGGTGGAAGGCTGGTGTTCTTTCCGGCATCTCCCATCTTTCCCCTGTCCTGCTCTCTGCTCCCATCGTTTTTTGTTTTTGTTTTCGTGTTTGTTGTTGTTGTTGTTTTTTTGCAATACCATGAAATGCTACAACCTTGTCCACCCTCAGGAGTTTTAAGGATCTCATTCAGTGTGGAAGCTGAGAATTATAAGCAGCAGAATAGTGATGAAGCTAACAGTAGGGACTTGTCTTTCTCAAAAAAGGACAAGTCCACAGGTAGGCGGATCCAATATTGAATTCAGCTGCTCAGTGATGTCAGGGTCAGCTCCCAGCATCAAGGAGAGGAAAAAAATCCTCTCCTCGCTATTGTGCTTTATATCAGGGAGGAAAATAGTGTCTCAGAAATCAACTGTGAGACTCTCGCGTGAAGCCTTGGGCAGAACGGGCCGAATTGCAAGGGACATGGGGCAGTTTAGTGTCAAACTGCTCCTGTAGGAGGTGCCTCAGCCCAGGAGGAGGTGGTGAGGGGTAGGCTTAGTGGGGATGTGTGGGATGGTGAGCTTCCTGTTTCTACTGTGATCACTGAGGGCCCCGTACATTTCTTCTGTGTGGACTTGTGGAGGAAAGCTGTCCCGAGATTCAGGGATGACTGTTTCACAACGGTTGCCTAGTGTTTTGAAGTACCCTGTCTCATAGGGTCCATATTATCCACATAGAACTGGTTAAACATATATGTTTTTATTGATCTCAGAGAGAGGAAGGGAAAGGGAACAGAGAGAGCGAGGGGTGGGGGTGGGGGCGGTGAGGAGGCTGGGGAAGGGGAGAGAGAAACATCAATGATGAGAGAGCATCATCGGTCCCATAGCCCCTAGCGCGCAACCTCGGTACGGGCCCTGACTGGGAATGAAACGGGGATCTCTTGGTTCTGGGGTGGTCGCTCAAGCACTGAGCCACGCCAGCCCGGCAGCCACATATCACTTTAAAATGAACCTGTTTTTTAATTCAAACTTAGTAAGACTTAAAATTCACTGAGACATTTAGGCTTCTCTTGTTGGATACCTGAGGAGTGTTGGCTTGGTGTCTTGACCAGCTGGTTTGCCTGGAAAGCAAATGTGAAATGAAAGAAAGGAAATGTGTCTCCCCTCAGAGCAAGAGTGCTCACGTGAGAACGATGAGCTTTGGATGATGGGGCCACAGCACTGAATGGATCCCTCCTGCACAGCGTGCCTCCTTTTGAAATACTCCCCAGTGGCATTCCTTTGTCCTTTTCTGCTTAGAATTTTCTGACATGATGGTTTTCATTTTAATTCTAGATTGTTCAGTGGTGGTGTCAGTGAACTATGGCCCTTCCGGTAGAACCAGGGCTGTGTACCTTGTTTCCGTACCGTCCTGTTCCAGTGGAACCATTGCCTCTCCCCAAGCTGAGTTTGACTGGTGAGTTAAATTCTGGGCTCATGGAGGAAGGGAACTGATTTAGGAAGTGTTTGGTGTAGGGAGTTGTTTTGAGTTACTCCTGTTGCAACCAAAGCAATGCTCTTGCTATCCCTAGTGATTTGAAGTATGGTTGAGAGCTAGTCTACTGGTTGTTTCTGGCCAAATCGCAAATCCAGCTAAACGGCGAGGGAAGTAGAATGCCCCCCATTAAGTAATTTTTCCTTTCATGAGACCATTTCAAGATACAAATTGGCACTTGGGAAAGTTTAGAAAGATATGATTGAGTCTGGCCAGTGTTGCACGGTGGTCGAGCATCCGCCTGTGAAGCAGGCAGGAGTGCACAGTTGATTTGATTCCAGATCAGGGCACAGGCTCAGGTTGCAGGTTGGATCACCAATAGGGGTCGTGAAGGAGGCAACCGATCAATGCTTCTCTCTCATCGTTTACATTTCTGTCTCGCCCTTTCTCCCTCCCTGAAATCAATCAAAGTGTATTTTTTAAAATATATACTGAGTCTAGCCCCGGCTGATGGGGCTCATTGGATGGGCTTCTCCCCTTGCACTGAAAGGTTTCCGGATCAGTTCCCAGGGAGGGCACGTGGCAGGGTTTTGCGGTCAATTCCATGTCGGGGGTGGGCAGGAGGCGGCTGGTGCACCTCTCATCTATGTTCTCTGCCTCTCCCTTCCTCTCTCTACTGTCTGTCTGTATATTGGAGATATGATCCTTGTGTCAACCAGAACCTGTACATAAAGCAAAATGAGAAGAAACTGTCACTTCTAGTAGTTTCACTTCTGACAGTTCACTAGTGTGAACATTTTGGTGTATATCTTTCCAGATTTTATTTCCCCATTTTATCAGTGTATACGTAGTTATCAGAAGAAATGAAATGTTTCGAAACTTATTTTAAAACTGTATTATACAGTGAGCACCTTCCATGTCAGCATATATGTGTACGTGTGTGTGTGTGTGTATGGAATTATGTATATGTACATGAGAAGACATGGTCTACACATGTTTTTAATAAACCACTTTATTTAATCAAAAGGAGTATTTAACTTAATTGGAAATAGTCTACATAAATAGGTAGGTACTTTTAGAAATTATCCTTATTTACTATTATAAATGTACAGTTGGGATGTATTCCTCTGAATTATTTAAGATAATCGCTTAGAACTCTTCTGAGAGCACGAGAGAAGGCTTCCAGCGCAGCCAGTAGCTGGCTCCATAATGGCTTCAGGTACTGCCTCAGGCCAGGCCTGGCCAGGGCAGGGCCTCTCGTTGGACCAGGCTCTGGCCCCTGAGCAGGCCCTTCCTCTGCCTCCGGAGAGCTCTGGAGCTCTGGGTGTGGACCTGGAGCAGGAGAAAGAGACAGATTGACTCACACTCCTGGCTTTCCTGTGACTTAGTGCAGACAGGAAAGATGCCACTGCCTTTAAGGGAACTCCAGCCCATGATCCTGCCCTCCCCCGATGATCTGCCCAAATGATCATTCTGCCTAACCTTGTTGAGTTGCCTCGGTGGGCTCAAGGTGCTGCAGCGCCAACCATAGATTTTGGGCGTGGCCCACCAGGTGTGAGGCAGGGGAGTTGACGGGCACCAAGGCCTTCTCTACCTCGAAGCAGGCGACAGGAAGGGGCTGCCCCAAACCCTGGACTTGGTCCAGCCAGGTCCCCACCATCGCAGCAAAGGCCCTGGGGAGAGGCAGGTGGGCAGCAGAGTCTGAGTCCTGGTCTTTCCTTCCACTCTGCCTTCCCATGGCACACTTGTTTAGATCTGAGCCTCTTTGCAGGACCCCCTTGCCCACCCAGGGGACAGCCCCATGCCACCTCCAGCCCCTGTGTGGCTGTCCTGGTTGTAGCAGTTGTGGGATCCAGCAGGTTCAACACGGAGTCTGTGTGAGACTCTTCTTCCCACTGGCAGCTCTCCTGAAGGTCCAGTGCACTGCCCACCCGCACCCTCCAGGCCCTGGGCATCTGGGCTGAGGACTGAGACAGACTTGTGAGCAGCCTGCTCACCACAGTCCCTGTTCTGAGCCTGGCCACCGTGGTCAGGGGAGATGGATATGGAGAGGGGCAGGCAGGTCTGTGGGGGGTGGGAAGGGACTGCGAGGGACAACTCAGCACAGCGTCCCCTCTGGGTCTACAAGGCCCGGGACCCCGCCCACTGTCATCTTTGACTCCTGTCCTCCTGGAATAGAAGACTCCAGAGGCCAGGCCTTTCTTGGGAATCAGATGATGTATAAGATTAGGGTTCTGAATAATAGATACAGAGGCAGAGCTGCCTCAAACAGATTGTCAAACTGCAGCGGGAAGGCCGGGGAGGGTTGGGGGGCGGGAGGTAGGGGGGTTAGAGATCAACCAAAGGACTTGTATGCATGCATATAAGCATAACCAATGGACATAAGACACTGGGGGATAGGGGAGGCTAGGGGACTGTCTAGGGTGGGGGGGGAATGGACACATATGTAATACCCTTTGTAATAAAAAATTTAGAAAAAAAAAAGAAAAAAAAGTTTAGGGTTCTGCCAGGCACTCTCCACCCCCCACCCACCACAGTCCCCATGATGCTGACTCTGGGGGCCCTCCTTCTGGACCCGGAGACCACTCACTGTATGACGTGGTCCTGCGGTGTGTCAGCCTGGTTATTGTAAGCAGGTGTGCCTCCAGATGGAAAAAACACTCTGCCTGCTCTCTGAGTTGTTCCCATGACTGACTTTCTCAGGGGCCCGTTGGCGTGGGAGCCACGTCGGGTGACTTGCGCGGGCTCTTGGCAGGGAGCCCCTCTCTGTGGTCCTGCCCTGGACCCGTCGGGCTCTGAGAAGCTGACACTGCCAGGACAGGGGCCACGGTGGCCACTTGCCCTGAACGTCCAGGGCTGAGGCCTCATTCCTGGCAGCCGGGACTGCAGTCACTGCACGCTGCTGGGGCTGGAGCTGCTGCGGCCGCCACCTTCCGTGGCCATGGCTGGGCTGTGGTGGAGGCTGCAAGGGAGCCAGCCTCTCCTCCTTTGGGGAGTCAGTGAGAAGTGCCTCCTGTCCAGAGGTTGGCCTTAGGGACCCAGGTGGTGAAGGAGCTGGGACAGAGGGTGTGGCTGGCTTTTTCTGCCCCTCAGGTCCTCAGAACCCCCGCCTTCAGGTGACTCCTGTTTGCCGGCCTGTGGCCTGCGGGTCCCAAGCAGCTGGGCTGAGGCTAGGCTGACCGCCCCATTTAGGGACAGGCACCAGCGGGCAGCTGTGTGGGAGGTGGGGGGACAAGGGGGGAACGGGGTGGCCTGGCTCTGCCCAGAGAAAGGCTCTGGGGAGGCAGGGCTGCCTCAGGGCGCACTGGGTGGGCCTCAGGCTCAGCAGGTCTCAAGTTGGGCTTCACATACTGCCCCGCCTTCAGCAGCTTCCCCCGGAGGGGCTGACAGTCCTCCTGCGGGCACAGAGCTGGAGGGCATCCTCCCTTTGCTCCTGGCAGGTGCGCCTGCCTGGCCCCCGGTGGTCAGGAGCTGAAGGTGTTTCTGAGCAGGTACCTTGGCAGGTCATCGGGCAACTGGGAGTGTCGTACAGAGAAGAGAGGAAGGATGGAGAGGAGGGAGTGAGGGCAGGAGGGTTCTCGGAGAGCCTTCCCCTCCCAGGGCTGCCCCTCACAGCCCTCATGGCCAGGACCAAAGTTTCTGCTCCCGCTCAGCCTGTTCACAGCCTAGCGTCACCCCAGCTCCCTCAGCGCCCTTGGTCAGGACGCCAGGCCTGGGTGCTGGGTCAGCAGAGGCATCTGAGTGGTCAAGGCTGCCTCCGTGGAGGGCCACTCCCTTCAGTATCAGGTCCCCAGGGCCTGGGGCAGAGAAGGACAGTGAGAAATGGGGCTGCAACACCCCATGCCAAGGGGGGGCGACCACAGCGAGGCCTAGCAGCAGAGGCAGCGGGGCCCATGGAGCCCAGGGACAGAGGTGGGGCTGCGCCTCACGGGCCGTGGTCTGAGTGGGAGGCCCTGGCCGCAGGCCTGAGCGGAGGCCTCCACTCTACCCATCGCTCACAGGGCGGGCCCTGAGCAGCTGGGAGAACTTGGGGGACCAACTCATGAGGCTGCACCAAATGTTGGCACAGGTGCAACACATAACTCCTGGGCACACCTGCTGTGAGACACTGTGTCCTCAGATCCCTGATTTCAAAGCACCCTGACCCAAGTCTGCGTAGGACCACCCACACCTGTGGTCCGGGCCCTCACGGTCCAGGAGGACACCCTTTGGATTTGAGAACCAAGTCGGTTGCCACTCTAACAACCGTCTGTTTAAGAAGTCCTCCTCTCCGCATGGTGACTTTGACGGCACCATGAGTTTACCTGGTATTCTGTGCTTTCTGCAATCTCTGAACTTTCTACCGTGAACGTGTACTCTTGTCAAAGCTACACAGAATCCCAATTAAAAAACACAGGAGGGCAAAACCCCTAAAGGACCTGCAACCACCTCATCGTGGGCCAGCGCTGGGCTCTCCAATCCCAGTGGCACAGGCCTGCGGGGGAGCTCCGGGAGCACGGGGACAGGCTGTGTGCACAGCGTTGGGCTCCAGCAGCCCCGGAGCCACACCCACTGTCAGGAGTGCGGGCCCCTCCTCACTCTCCCAGGACCTGCCCCCCTGCCCCTCAGCCACTCAATGTCACACCCACCGTGAAGTGTGAAGCACCCAAATCTTACCACTTGACATCAGGCCTCCACTGCGTGAAATCACCTGGAGGAGCAGAGCGGCGGACACAGCCAAGCCAGAGAGACCTCGGGTTTCCAACTGCACCCACGGGAGACAGGCCGAGGGAGGACCAGGCCGTGCCAGCCCAGGCGTTAGAGCTGGTGCAAGAGTCCAAGTAGGGGACACATCAAGCCACTAAGTCAGGGCGATGGTGACTCCTGCTTTGGCGTGGTCTTGTTGTCATGGCGACTGAGGTTTCCATTAGCTTCAGGATTTTACTTTTTCCAAGCGAACTGGTTTTCTTTGGGATTTTTTGTTGTGGTTGTTGTTGATATACGAGTTTTTTTGTTATTTTAAAAGAAATTTAAAAAATTTTCAGAAATAAAGGGTATGTGATCAAGGCAGGGATAAAGGGAAAGGATTATAAATCTTCGTGGTCGGAAAAAAGGGAGAGGCTAGTTAGGGAGGAGAGGGTGAGTGCATTAAATGCAGCATTTAAATGACGTTAGACCAAGCAGAGCTGGCCACTGGAGGCTTGTCTTTGACCTCAACATGCTTCTTTTTCCTCCAAAAGGCACTCTTTCGTTGTTCCGTCGCTAAATTGTCATCCCGGATAACCAAGGGAGGAAGGATAAAAACACAGAAAACAGCAAGTAAATGAACTGAATAATGGACAAATGACGCTACATTCGCCAAATGTACTTGGGAAATCAGAATCCAGTCCAGCCCTGGAGAGACGGCAACATTCCCCCCAGCACAACCAGCACCAGGGCCCGGTGAACCCTTTCTGCTCGGACTCCAGTCAAGTGTTGGAGTGGCAGCTGGAGCCAGGGCTCCACGTAGCATGAGAGGAGCATTCTGTACTGCTCAAGGAGTCCATGTCTTAGACTGCTTTTCCATTTCCATGGGTTACATTATTAAGCAGGGGTGTTTATTGATGTAGGGGGCAGCTTTCCTTACTCATCCACTTTTTTGTCCAGTGTGTTTTTATTGATTTTCAGAGAGGGGGAGGGAGAGGGAGATAGAAACATCAATGATGAGAAAGATGGATCGGTTGTCTTCTGCACACCCACACTAGTGTGCCCTGACCGGGAATCAGAAGGTGATCTCCTGGTTCATGGGACGATGCTCACCCAACTGAGCCACACCAGCTGCGCTTACTCATCCATTTTAATGACAGGCTCCCTGACATCCTGTCTCACACACAACTAACTCCTGCTCCTCTCCAAACACTTAGTGGCATGTTTCTGGCCTGCTGCATGCAGTCAAACAGTCCACCTGAACTCCTCAGTAGTAATACTTCTTTTTAAAAAGTCCTCACCGTAGGATTTTTTTTCATTGGTCTTTAGAGAGAGAGTGGATGGGAGGATGTAGGTGAAGGGAGGGAGAGAGCAAGAGAGGGAAACATCGATGGGAGAGAGATACATCCACTGGTTGCCTCTCACAAACCCCAACCGCGGCCAGGATCAACCCTGCAACCGAGGTATTTGCGCTTGACTGGAAATCTAAGTTGTGCCCCTTCGGTCCTTCGATGCTCTAACCACTGAGACAAACGGGCAGGCTCACTAAGAATTCTGGTACCTCTCACAGCCTCTTATGGCAGGATGACTTTGCACATAATGAAAATACCTACCTCTATCTGATACCAAAACACCCTCAAACTCAAGCATTACTCCAGTGTAGATCGCGCCGCATCCTCTCCTCTTGGTTTAGCCCTCACAGCCTTTAAGTTCTAGTCTTATGAGAGCAGACAATTGGTCTAGTGACTTCCTCAACACGTCAATCCATGAACAGAAGGGATTTCTCCAGTTCTGATGGAGGATTCAAGTGCACAGCTGCACCTCTGCTGTTTCTTCCCCCACAGCGCCACCTGCTGACACAGCTCACACCACAGAGAAGGGACACCCTCCTCAGTGCTGGGGCCCCAAGATTGTTGAGCATCTTCAGGGACCAAAGCAGCTTGAAGGGCAGGCAGCGCTCACAGCGGTTAAGAGTTCGTGCCCCAGAACCTGTCATACGCGGGTTCGGGTCCCAGCTCCAACACTGATTCTCTGGGCCAGTGCTGACCCTGGTCAAGCATTCCTGAGCTCCCCTCCCAGCTCTGAACGGGGGACAGGAATAGAGCCGACCTCCCACGGCAGCTAGAACTCAAGGAGACGGATAAACTGGGTCAACCACCGAAAGGCTGCTGAGCCCAGAAAGCCCCCTCGTACGGCTGCCGTTACTAACTGCAGCCCCTGACCTGCTCATTCACGGATCCAAACCACAGCGGGAATCTGTCAAGCAGTTTTTTCTCAGAGGGTTTTGCTAACTCAACTGGGCTGATTATAGCTCATTCATCAACTTAGCCAATCACACAAGTGGACGTGATACATGTCCCAAAGTGTGAGGAGCCAGTATGAAAACCTGAGGCCACAGAACCCTCTGGAGAAAACAAATGCTAACAAGGCAGTAAGCTTCATGATCATTTACCTGCACGTGAGCGTTTCCCCGACTTCACCTCCTGTGAGACCGGGAACGCAAGCAGCAGCCCCCGGACAGTGTATCCGCGTGCGCACCCTTCATTTCTGCATCTCGAGTGACACAGCAGGACTGGCAGTGGTGACTGCCACCCGGAACGGCTGCTGCACCCGTCACACTCACAGGGCGCCTTGTCATGGCCCCGGGTCCTGTCAGGTCCTGTCACCCCAGCCCCTGGGAGCCCACGAGTCTCGGGCCTGGCCCCGTCTTCAGAAGGTCCTAGTGTCCTTCATCAAATTTTTCACTTCCTCAGGGGGCATGTTTGGCAGGTTTATAGGCAAATAATCAATAAAATGATATTTCAAAGTGAATGTGAAAACTAAACCACCTTTCAGTCGATGGCTTTGTTTAATTGGTTCTAAGAGGAACCCCACCCCCCCACCCCCGCCCCGCTCCCAACCTTCCATCTCTGAAATCAGGGTGCAGCTTGGAGCATCCCTCTCAGTCACTGTCGGCTGGTGGCGATTCTGACAAAACCCTCACTGCCACCACCCGATCACTTTCTTTCTATGAGGACAATATCGGGCAGCTGACAGCTGACAGCCTCTTAGATCCCAGGAAACACATGCAGCACATGCAGCTCCAAATCCACTGTGGGCCCAATGGCTCACTCCCATCACAGCCCTAAATGAGCAGGTCCAGCGCCCCCTGGTGGGAGGACTCGGGGCCGGTCAGGTGGGAGAAGAGAACCACACCTGCTTTTCAGAGCAACAGCAAGAGCAGAGCCCGAGCCTGGCTGAAGGCCTGGCAGATGTCCACGATGGGTTACGTGGGGGCTCTCCCGACAGAAATGGCTAATCCGAGGCCTGGCAGAGACAAGGAGCCCCAAACACATCCTCTCCTGAGCGTGTCTCCGCAGTAACTGTCTGGAGATCCGCTCTGGATATCCGAGGACCCACTACAGTGTACGTGATGGGGAGGCTCCTCATGCTGAAGGAACTAAATGGTTCTGGATGAAACTGCCGCCACAGTGACGTGGGCTTACATGTTCTACTTGGGTGTTCACACACCTCAGGGGGCAGACGGGGGCGTGCAGAGCCCCCTTCAGGCTCCAAGCACACGTGTGCGCACCCAGCTCGCATCTCGTCGGTTCTGCCCTGACCTCGAGGAAGGCCTGAGATCCTCCCCTTCACTGCCCTCCTGCAGCCAGGCCAGCCCCTCCTACCTTTTGGTGGGGGGCCACTGTGGGCGTCTCCCTTATCCTTCCAGTATGAGCACGATGGGGCGGCCTCCAGGGGCCCAGGAAGGCCGTCTGCCGGTGACTTGGCTTGTCCTCGTGAGCCGTCTCTCTGGCGTTGGAACATTTTGAGGAAGCCTCTGGCTCGACTCCAGCGCTTTTTCCTGTTAGGAGTAGAGGGTTAGGACACTGCCAACCCCCACTGCCCCTCCAGCCGGGGAAGCGGCCCTTCACGTAGGGTTCAGCACCAGGTTCCCCACGAATCTGCATCGCCAGCACCAGGATCATCGCATATGGCCTCAGGGCGTGGAGCACCATTGGCAGTTCATTCGCACATACCCCGGGATGGGAGAAGCGTTCCTTGTGGCAGAAACCCCGCACTAGCCTCTCGGGAAACAGAACCTCACATGCAGCCTCCACTCTGTGTCACCGGGAGGCACCGGGAGAGGTGCTGTGCTCATCTAGGTGTGCTGGCAATTGTGCATCCCAGGGCCATGTCAGGGAGAGTCAGGGCCTCCTCATTTCCTGCTGGAGCTCCCAATAGGTGAGACAGGCGGGCAGGCTTAGCCCCTTCCGGGCACTGAGGAATCTGGGTGACGGGGGAACAGGGTGGGCCCAGTGGGCCATGTGGATGAAAAAGAGTGGACACTGGCTGGTGTGCACCAGGAGATAGAGCAGTGGCCCAAGCGCTGAAGGGTCAAGGGTTTGATTCTGGGTCAAGGGCTTGTACCTGGGTTGCAGTTTTATCCCTGGGCCCACTGGGGGCGTGTGCTGGATGGCAACCAATCAATGTGTCTCTCATATTGATGTCTCTCTCATTGATGTCTCTCTATCTTCCCCCCAACCCTTTGTTCCCTCTACTCTCTCCAAAAATCAATGAAAAAAAATCCTCAGGTGAGGATTAAGCAAAATTAAAATAGCCCTAGCCAGTTGGGCTTAGTGGCTAGAGCATCACTCTATGGAGTGAGGGCTTCTGGGCTCCATTCTGGTCAAGGGCACATACCCGGGTTACAGACTCAATTCCAGGTGGGGGGTGTGCAGGAAGCAGCCAATTAATGATTCTCTTTCATCACTGATGTTTCTCTCTCTCACCCTCCGCCTTCTTCTCTCAATTCAGTTAAAATATACTAATATATATATATATACATATATATATATATATATATATATATATATATATATATGGTAAAATAAAAATGAATCAATGAAAACAGTGAACTTAAAAGGTAATACAGTGCAGCTAACCGGAACTGGAGGCATTCTAATGTCACAAGAAGAACCGCAGCTGGTTCTAATCCTGGCTCTGCCCCAGAGCGACACTGTGCTGACTCAACTCGAGTACTTTCCTCATCGAGGCCTCAATGTCCCCGCCAACACAAGGGACAGGAGGAGGGTGGGAAATTATGTGGTTTTGTGATGTCAACAGAGAGCCCTTGCAGGATTCATGGTGATTTGCCCTCAAGGCTGGGCTGGGGCAGGACAATCTGAAGACCCAGCTCCTAGCGCTCAGGCCTGGACGCAGGGGAAGGCCTGCTGGATGGAAGCCCGCAGCCTTGGGGACCGAGCCGCCCACCACCAGGGCTGCTGCTCTGCAGAAGGGAACGTGTTGGAGAACCACCCTGGGGTCCAGAGACTCCAGAGGAATGTAGGGAAGACCAAGAGGTTCCTGTGACTGAAGACCATGGGTGCTGGCCCAGGTGTCCGGCCCACGCTTCCTACCCAAAACAGAAACATGGCTTTCTAGGTCCTGAAACCTGGAGACACAGCCTGATAGTCCTGCTTCAGTGGCTCTAATCCAGACTCTCTCTTTCAACAGGACATGGCAGCTGGCATTCGCCATCCCTCAGAGGATAACCCCGAGGAAGGCCGGAAAGAAACTCTCAATTCTTTCAGAGCTGGGAGGGAGGTGCGCACAGGGGACCTGCCATAGAGGGGAAGGTGCGGGCCCCACACACTGGTCACTGCTCCACATGGCTTTCCCCACTCATGAAAGAGCAGCTTCCTGTTCTGTGTTGAAGTTCCTGCTGCTGAAATCAACTCACTTCCTAGGAGCAGGACACTGAGCCTCCTTTGGAGCCCCAATTCTATCCACTTCCGCCTCTCCTGTAGGCATAGTCTGCCGGGTGTCGCTGGAAACAGAGGAGAAAGAAAGAACAGTCTGGTTTTATATAAAACGTGTCAATGGACTCATCGGCCCCGGCTGGGACCTGGCCCAGAAGGGCCGACATTTTCCTGGGACTCGGACATCACGGTTCTCATGACCGTCAAGCTCGCCGAGTGGGGAAGATGGGGAGGGGAGCTTGTGGTGTGGGTCCGGGGACCCTAACACGTGAGGAGACCTGCTGCAGCACCAAGGAGCAGGCTGGAGAGCAAGCCCCAAACCATGTGCAACTCAGGATGGCAAACCCGTGGGCCTTGACGGCAGAGACCCTGGTTTCCTTGCTTGAACATGAGTCCCCTGGATCAAGGCAGCAGCTCAGGCTCCTTTGGCCATGAGGCTGCCGAGGTCCCACCTAAGACGCGGGCTTTTCTGAGAGTTCACCTTGAAGTGAGCAGGTGGGAAAAGCGACTCGCAAACCGCTGGGCCCAGGACCACCGACTCTGACCTGCTCCCAGCGGACTTGGCTCAGCATCTGTTCCTCTAGTCTGTGTTCCTCTCTTCCCTCAGCCAGGCTGCTGGGCCTTATGCTAGAGCTCTTTCCTGTCTGGCTCTGACTGACCCTACCACTAGGCGCACAAATTCACACAAGGCAGGCCCCTAACCCGCCCCTGGCTGGGAAGACTCCACTCGGAGCAGCTCAGGAAGCCTGCCCACTCCCTGGCCTCCTGCACACACTGTTTAATGCAAAACCATCATCAGATCATCCCCCATGGGTACCAGGCCCTGATGCTTCTAGTTGGCACCTACCCAACCTCTGCTGGTCATTGGGACCCGCTGCGCTATAGAGAGCCACCTCAGGCCACGGTCATTTCCACCCCAAACTACAGTGTGGCTTTCCCTGTAAACCATCCTGGGTAGGTGGCGAGCCAGCTGTAGACGAGCAGAAGAATCCGGGAGAAAAGTGAAGCAGCACCGTGACCCCGGGGGGCTGGGTCAGTGCCCCTGTGGCCACTGTGACCATGTCCCTCTGTCCCTCATGGCCAGCCACTCCCCATCACAAGGAAGGACAGTCCCGCAGCTCAGCACCGAGGGGTGAAGACCACCCTGGGCCCACCAGATGCATCTCGGGTCACTTGACTTCCAACCCCAAGGTTTCCAGCACCAAGCCTCTTCCTCCTGCCTCCTCTCTGGCAGCTCGCTCGGCCCTTAGACCAGCCTCCCATAAACACTCACTCCCAGGGAATCTGACTCCTTAGCAAGGCATGGAGGCCTTCCCCATCTGAGTGCCCCCTGCTCCAGCCTTCCCTCCTGCCACTGCCTGCACCTTCCCTGCACCCCGACCACCTATGCTCCACCTTCACGTCCCCCAACTCCCGCCCCCCCGGCTAGCCCTGTCCCCATCCGGGTCAGTTGCAGAACACCGACTCCCACCACCACGCTTCCTTCTCCACCTCCTTGGAGCTCCTCAACATCTGTCTGCTGGGCACACAGCTCTGCTCACACGCCATCACCGCTGCCGGTGCGTGGACACCAGGTCACTGGTTCTGTGCACCTCGCAGGGCCTCCGCCACAGCCAGGTCCGTGTCGTGTCAGCAGAGGGAGGACAACCGCGGTGCACCCACAACCCTCTCTCCAGCCCCTCAAGGGGAAATCAGACAGAGAACAGGCTCAACCCGCGACCTGGATTGCTTCCCTAGGTACCTCTCTTTACCTCTGTCATCATTTTTAAACTGAGCTTCATTCCAAAAGCAGATTAAGAAGCGGCTGGCAGTGGGCCATGTCGTTGAAGCCAGCAAAATCCAACTACCCCTCCTTGCAGAATTCTAGAGCCATTCCAGGAAAGGAGAGCAGGGTGCACTGGGAAGATGGTCTGATCCCTTGCCCTGGGGACACCAGTTCACTGGCGGGCTCTCTGCCCAGAATGTGGAGGCCTGGGCGTGGAGCTGGAAGCCCGCAGCCCTGTGAGGACAGGTGTCGGTCACCCCTCCCCCTTACACGTTCTGAGTGCAGTGCTCGTCACATGCGTCCAGGAGGCTCTGGTTCAGCTCTTTCAAGGTGTCTATCTCCCTCCTCAGGCAACGTTTCTCCTCTTGCCAGTCCTTCTTCCCACGGGTGAGCGACTGAAACACAGATCAACAATGTCCTCAACACCACGGGCCCCTGTGACTCCACTGCTGGGAAACTGCTCCCCAAAGGAGAAAAGGGCCACGTGCATGAACATGGCCATTCCGGCATGAGCTTCACCAGTCGTTAGGACCACCACAGCCAATGACATGGGGATGGCCAAGGGCACCGGCCGGTCGCGCAGCCCTGCCCACGTGTGGCCACTGAGCACTGACAACACAGCCAGTCTGAGCAGAGAGGCGCCATCCGTGCAAAATGTACAAGAGGCTCTGAGGACTTGACAGCCATTTTTAAAAAGAATGTAAAGTATCTCATTAGGAAGCAGCCCAAAGGGTGTGGCTCAGGAGGTGGAGCGGCCCCCCATGCACCAGGAGTTCACAAAAGAGATGCCTGGTCCAGGAACACGCCCAGGATGAGGGGTCGATCCCCAGTAGGGGGCGTGCAGGAGGCAGCCCATCAGAGGTTCTCTCTCATCATTGAAGTTCCCATCCCTCTCTCCCTCTCCCTTCCTCTCTCTGACATCAGAAAAATAAATGCCGGGCTGGATAGGAATTCGGGGCTGAGGTTGCTCAACTCTCCACCCAGAACCTCATCGGGCTGGAGTGGCGGGAAAGCCCAAGCTTTGGCTTCAAACAAACTGAGTTCAGACCCAACCTCAGAGGATGAGGACGGGCGCCAGCTCACAAAAGCACTGTGAGAATTCGGGGAGATGACACGGGGAGCACAGAGCAGAGAGCTCAGCCGCGAGGACAGAATGAAAACAGCACTTCGCTGCTTCCATGCTCGCCCCCCGGCCCTGCGAACAGGAAAGGTCAGGCCCTGACCAGTGTGGCACAGTGGAGAGAGCATCGGACTGCGAACTAAAGGTCCCAGGTTCGAATCCGGTCAAGGACACATGCCCAAGTTGTGGGCTGGAACCCCACGGGGGTGGTGCAGGAGGCAGCTGAACCACGATTCTTTGTCCTCATAGATGTTTCTATCTCTCTCTCCGTCTCCCTTGTTCTCTCAAATCAAGAAAAATAGATTTAAAAAGTACAAAAAGCAAAGGTTGGTGAGAGGTCTTTTCTAACACATCCCCACCAGCCAAGGTGCTTGTCCCCGTGAAATTCCTCTGGCTTCCTCTCGGCCTCTGGGTGACATTCCCACAGTCTTTGGGCACAGATGCCAATGAGGACCCACTCAGACCTGGCTGAGCCCCAGGCTGTCAGCCCCGGGCTCAGGCCCGGTGTCCTGAGGCCCACCAGCCCCAGGCCTCACCTCGCACTGCATGCTCAGCTTGGTCAGCAAGATTTCCTTGGGCACTCGCTCCGCCTTCAGGTCTTGGTAGGCGGCCTGCCAGATCCGCATCTTCCGCTGCACCTCCTCTAGGGAGGCCTGCAGCTCTTGGCTCCGGGTGCGGAGCTCCTCCTGCTCCCCCTGAAGCAGCTCAGTCCAGGAAGTGAGCCTGTGGGTGGAGAGCCACACGGCCCAGGGCTCAGGAGCACTCCCAGCCTCTGTCCCATGGACACCTCAATCACACCCCCATCCTCTCTGGGCCTCAGGTTTTCCCCTGTGGAAATGAGGGCTCAGCACATTCAGAGGTTCTCAAACTGTGTCCGTTGGGGTTCTATGCAGCCACCCCAGCTGCCACACTCTGGGCTGGGACACAGGACAGGCAGGCTCGGACACAATTCAACAGAGCAGCCTGTGAAAAAGCCTTCCCATGGAAGGCTTTGCATGTCTGCCTACTTGGAAAAAGGGTTCTTCGACTGAAACACTTTTGAAAAACATGGAATCAGAACATCTTTGCTCTGAAACTCTGCCTTTGCCCAGCTCTTCTCCCCAATTCCAAGTTCCTTTCTGATCCCAACTCCTGACACAAATAAGAGATTCTGGAGCATTATGTAAAGCCACTGACATCATCATCATCATTATCATCAGCATAATTACCCGACTGGCTTTCCAGGGGTAAGGGTTCTACCTGAAATCTCAACGACCAGAGGCTCATGGACTCCATGTGAACACAGATGGGCCCAGTGAGGCCCACACAGTCTCCGTGATTTAATTTGAATTAATTAGTTATTCAATATTTCTAAAAATGTTCCGTTTCACATCAGCATTCAGCTACCGAGATTCTGGGAGGGTGGAGAGAAAGCATCAAGCAAAGTTCCTGGCAGGGGCAGCTCAGCAGTGATAGCATCAGCCTGTGTCCGGAACGGTCACGGGTTGGATTCCCAGTCAAGGGCATGTCCCTGGGCTGTGGGATTGCTCCCCGGCATAGAGGGGTGTGTGCTGTAGGCATCCAATAGATGTGTCTCTCCCATCGCTGTTCCTCCCTCCCTCCCTCCCTCCCTCTCTCCCTCCCTCCCTCTCTCTCAGAAGGGCAATGGAAAAAGTATCCTGGGATGAGGATTAAATAATAAGAAGAATTTAAAAAGTAGAAACAAAAGGATGGCCTGGCAGCCCGGGTCCGCCCCGCAGCTGACCGCCTTCAGAGGGTGTGTATTCTCCATGAGGGCCTGCCCTGCCGCTGCCACTCCCTCCCCACCTGCTGGACCTGCCTGGCCCCGCAGGCACCTGACTTTGTAGCCCCAAACATATTAAAACAAGGCTGTGCGAAGGAAGGCTTCACGTGGTCAGGCCACTGGGCTGAGACAAGACCTGGATTTGAGCCCTGACTGGGCCACTACACTCAGGACTGACCCGAACAAGTTATTGAATCTCTCTGAGTCTCTTTCCTCATCTGCTTGAAAAGAAGGATTAAAAACTCAGTCAATTCTCAGGATTCGCAGTATAATGTCCTATGGAGCCCCCGCGAGCACTGAGCAGTGTAAACTGCAACTGTCCCCACCAGTTCCTGTGAGTCTCTGGCCACATTTCTGTCAACCAATCAAGACATAAGGACGCTTTGTGCCATATGCTCACTGGGACAGCCAACAGCACCAGACCTCGGGCCTGAACGACCCTCATGTGCCACTCGGATATTTTCCCTGAGGCCCAGCGCAGCGTGCACCTGGGACACTAGACAGCACTGCAGCACTCCATCTGGGGGCCGTGTCAAACAGTGAAATTGACACCAAAAAGCAAGAGAAGAGGACTCCATGGCACTCAATGGGCCACAGAAGGGACGCTCGTGTGCAGTGTGAGAGCTGAAACAGGCAGGAGTCAGAGGCCTTCTTCAACCGCAGCTGCAAATATGCACATCAGGCGATTCCGGGATCTCGCCCTATGGACAGGCCCCTGACAGGCCATGGGGACCAATGGGGGGTGACAAGTGCCTCTCAGCGAGGAGGTGAGTTCGCCAACAGGGAACGCGGGAATGATGTGGAGCAAGCATATGTCCTTCTGGAATGGCTGCTGAGAGAGGATGAAGAAGCCCGTGCCCGACACAGTCATCACCATCATCCATGTGGGAGGGGCCGTCACCCACACCCGAACGATGCTCCATCCCAGCCACCAGCCGGAGGCCCTTCCCTCCTGACATCAGCTGTGACCGTGACAGGGCAGGTGAAAGGGCACCATGACCAGGGGGCTCACCTGAGCTGAGCTCAGCGGGAGCTGAGGGAGTTGGTGTGAATGACACGTGGCAGATGCCGCTGCAGGCGCGGGCGGTTACCTTTCAATGTCTTGCCGCAGCCTCTCGTTCTCTCCGTTGTTCTCCGCGGCGGCGGCAAGGGCCTTGGCCTCCTGCTCCTGCCTCAGGGCCTCCTGGACTTGGGGCAGCTGCTTCTCCTGCTCCCCCGGCTCCTCCAGCTCCCTCTCCTCGGCCCCCTGTTGGTTCTGGGGGCCCAGGCTGGAAGGTTCCTCCTGCCCAGAGGGAAAAGGTGAGGATGCCTCACTGGGTGCAGGCCCCGGGGAGCAACAGACCCCGTATCCCTGCACCCCCACACGCAGTGAGGGGCCAAGAACAGGGCAAGTGCAGACCCCAAAAGAGCAGGGACCCTCGGGGCAGGCAGCACCACCTGTGCTGAGGGCGCTTCTCCCAGCACTGAAGGAACTGCGCTGGCCGGGCCCACGGCATGAACGGACCAGCACATGGTGCTCCAGGAGCCCTGCGCCCTCTCCACACACGGGACCTTTAGGGGCACAGGATGCCCGCTTTCTGGATCAGCTCCTTGGCTGCCCTCTGTGACCACATGTAAAAGCCTATTTTTTAAAAAGTACATGAGATCAACCAAAGGACTTATATGCAAGCATATAGGCCTAACCAATGGACACGGACAACAGGGGGCTGAGTGCATGAGTTCCCTCCCCCCACCAATAGGGGGTAATGTGTGTATATGGACACATATGTAATAACTTAATCAATAAAACTATTTGAAAAATAAAAGAAAAAGAAAAAGTACATAGAACATCAGCCAGGATACAGAATATCTGAACAACACTAGCAGCCAACTTACCCTGATATTTACGGAACAACCATCGACTGGGCACAGCCAGCAGCACCGCCCTCCTCCTCCCCTCAGTCCTGTCAACCACCACCAAGATGGCCAGTGTCCCTGGGAGGCAACACCTGCCCCCGCGGCCAGCAGCGGCTGAGAATTGCTGGTCTGAGCTGCAGCTGAGCGAGGGAACTGGTCACCCAGGAATCACTGATCAATGACCAGGACACGGCTGTGATCCCTAGGCTCCCTCGGACAGGCAGGCGCGCCAGGAGGACATGCGCTCTGGAGGGCCTACCTGCGTGACCCTGGAGGGCCTCACAGTGTTGGCGATGTTAGACTGGAGCTCTCCCTCCAGCTCTTCCTTTTGGCTGTTGGCCTTGTCCTGGATGAGTTGGGTCCCCAACTCTGCCACCTGCAGAGCCAAAGACCCAGCCCGTGCCACAGTCAGGTCACAGAGTGAACTTGGCTTGAGAGCAAACCCCAAACCTGTCACCCCACAGGACACCTGGCCACCGGCTTGCCCGTCTATTCCGGACACCGCCCACTGTTACCTCCATCCGGAGCTGCTGGTTCTCCTCCTGCAGCGTCTTTACTGTGCCCTGGAGGGCATGGGTATTCTCCTCCAAATCGATGATCCGCGTGCAGGCTGAAGAGCAAAGTGGAGTCAGAGCCCAGCTTCCAGGGCCTCCACTTCCCCTCTCTGACTCGGGCCCCGAGAGGACCATCCCCCCAGACGGCCACCCCCACCCCCACCCCAAGGCCTAGGTGTGAGGGCCGGGGATGGTCAGCTGGGTGTCGTTCACACGGTGCTGTCGCTGTTGGTTGTGGCCCCTGTGCTGGCTCAGCTGGGGTCCGGTAGGGGAGCCATCCAGAGCTTAAGAAGAAGGCAGGTGCCCGTTGAGAGGCCAAAGCAGAAGTTCAAGACGGTGGAACTGCTGGAACCACTTTTTACCGAGTTCTAACCTGACTGTCAAGTCAAGGATTTCAGAGACTCAGAGAGACGGCAAAGACCTGGCATGGTCCGAGCCAGCCGTCAGAGTGGGGGGGTCTGGGTGGCTCAGCTGGGGAGTGGGAGGCACGGTAATTGACCAGTATGTCTGCGGGGGGGAGCGGATCTGGGGCGCGTGTGTCGAGGACTTGCCACCCGTGGGTGAGGTCCTTCGGGAGGAGAGGTCATTGAGCAGCCCCTGCCCAGGGAGACAGAGAACAGACTGCACCCATCTACCCGAGGAGGACATGAACGGAGGAAATCAGCCCAGGCCTCTGTTATAATGCAGGTGAGCGAGCACTGGGGAAGCTCCTGCCATCCAGAGCTTTCAATCCCCCAGGGACAGTTCTAAGACAGCCTCTGGGGTCAGCGTGCTGTCATCCGGGACTGTCCGCATGGGCGCTGAGAAATCTGGCAACACTTACTTGTAGTTCATGTCCTGACTTCAAGGCTGCCAGGCCCCTCATGTTCCCCTTGGGGAGAATGGCAATGAAACGGTCCCAAATGGCCCCTGAATCACACCCTACTGACTTGGGCTGAGGGTGGGCTGACCCAGGAGATTCAGAGCCAAGGGCTCAGCTCCCTGGGTGAGGGAGAAGGCTGGCTCCCTGGTGCCAGGGGCTGCTGCCTACCTTCTATCAGCAGCTCCAGCTCCCAGCTCAGGTGGGCGGGCTGGTTCCTCCTCTGGACCTGTTCAGCCTCCAGGGCCATGATGTCCCCAGCAGCTCCTCAAGGAACTGCTGGGGGATGTGTCCGAGATCCTAGTGCAGGAAGAGAGGTGGGGTGAGGATGCGCACCATAGAACCCGCTGGCCTGCCCCGCCCCAGTGCAGCTACCCTCATTCCCCAGGATGAAGGGCCTCCATGCACCTGCTCGCTTCCTAGAGCACAGCTGCACAGAAGGGACTCCAACACAGGGTCCCGCTGGGAGACCTACAGCCACTAAAAGACATGCTGACCCAGTGGTAGGTGATGAAGACCCATGAGGCCTCAGTGGGGTCTGAGCAAAGTGACGCACGGCACAGGGCTGTAAAGCCGGTAACAGGAGGACGGGTGGCTCTCGGGCCCCTTAGCTGGTTTACCATGTCTTGGAAAGGCCGTAGGGACTCCCAAATCACAGCTCAGCCATCATCCTAGTTGCCAGCAGAGACCCTTATTGCCAGTCACCCACCTACATCCATCCTTACAGAAAGCAACAGAGCAGTCAGGCCCTATCCGTTTGTTTGTTTTTTGTTTTTTTTTAACATCCTATAGAATAAAAGCCTAATATGCTAAGTGTCCGGTCATCCATTCAACCAATGAAAACTTAATACACGAATGATATGCTAAGACCACTCAACAGCTTGCTATGACGTGCACTGACCACTGGGGGGCAGACGCTGCAACTGGCAGGTTGGCTTGCTGCTGGGGTCTGGCTGATTGGGGCTGAACTAGACAGGCCTGACATGCCCTGGGACCCTCCCATGGTCCCTCCCCACTAGCCAACCTCCTGTGTCCCTCCCCGCCCTGATCATACACCAATGGAGTCCCACTGCCTCGCCTATGCCCTCTCGCAATCCGGGACTCCTCAGGTGCTGTCAGAGAGCCAGTTTCAGCCAAATTACTGCAGGCCAGGCCAAGGGACCCCAATGGTGCACGAATTCGTGCACTGGGCCCCTAGTGTGTGTGTGTGTGTGTGTGTGTGTATGTGTGTGTGTGTGTATATATATATTTCTTTTAAATATACTTTTATCGATCTCAGAGAGGAAAGGAAGAGGGAGAGATAGACACATCAATGATGAGAGAGAATCATTGATCGCCTGCTTCCCACAAGCAACCCCTGGGCATGGAGCCCACGACCTGGGCATTGGCCCGGCTGGGCAGGCCCTGTCTCTTTTGAGGGCCTTCACTGCTGCCCACTTAAGCCACTGAGCTTAGCATTTGACTCTTCGCCAGTAGCAGGTCACTGTGTCGGCAGCAGCCCCCGCCCAGTAGCAGAAAATCAGAGAAGGGCACCACATAAACCTAAAGCTGCCCCCATCTGTTGTACACAGCATGCAAGAGTGTCTGACATGTACAGCCTCGTCTGGTTGGACGAGCGCACCTGCTGACAGGTGCGGGACTTCCCTGAGCCCGTTTCCCTAACAAGGAAGGGGTGGGGCTAAGATCTATCCCGGGTGTGAGGGCTGAGCCTCGGCCTCTCAATTCCACGGTCACTCCACTGACCTGGGAGCTGGAAATAAATGGCTGTTCCGGTGAGTTTTTGTTCAACACCCAGTTCCTATGTGAACAGGTCACACACAACCTCTTGGAAACCAACAGCCCTGGGCCGTTTCCCGGAAATGAGGGCTAAGGCACAGCAAACGGTACTATGGGCCCCTGGGTGTCAGGCACAGGCTGGGTGTGGGACGCCATGGCTGGCCCCTCACAGGCCCCCTCAGGGGAGGAGTCCGCGGGGCCTATTTCGGTCCCAGGGCCCAGCACACACGGGCAGCCGGTCAGCTCTTTCCCTTCATCTCTGCTCCAGCCCAGGAGCCCTCCCAGAACCACTGGTGTCCTAGGGCTGAGTCTCCCCCGAGCGCCTTCACAGTTTGGGAACACGCATGCACCCGACATGTCCCTTGCTCTCAGTGGCAGTTTCCCAAGGCTGGCCCCACGCACGGTTCTAACAACTGGGAGTGGGCGGTAGCTCCTGCTTTTCCATCTCGTGTCCACTTTCGCGCACCGGCCAGAACCCAAGGTTCTTGGTAGAAGGGAAGCCGTGGACCTGCCGCCAGTGGACACGGTTCTGGCCAAAGCCTGGCAGTGGGAAGGGTTTGCTCACAGACTCGGGAGTCACCTGGGCACCATCTCTCTGCCCATCCCCAGCCCTGCGCCAGGTGCCCTCTGTCCTTGCACATTCATTCCTCACTAGAGCCCTGAGGGCGAGGCAGGGACAGTCCCTTCTCACACAGGAAGAGGCTCTGCACTCACCGACTCTACGACCACCGACTCTTCTCACTCCGACTCTTCACACCGACTCTTCACACACTGACAATTCACACCGACTCCACACCACCAACTCCACGCCCACCGACTCCTCGCCCACCGACTCCGCACCTAACATTCCACTGTCTCCATGGCCCCCCAGCCAAACTGCTCTAGGCCCAGCATTCTAAAAGGCTCTGCCAGAGGCTCATGCCCCATGCTAACTGCTTTAGGAATACACAAAAATTAGAACACTCTCCCCATGAACATTAATATCTATCTGGCACATAAAATATAAAGAAACATAAAGGTTATGTTTATAGATCCTATACCATTATAAATGGAAATTAACCACTTCATTCTGATATGTCTGTCTACGTTTCAAAAATTATTTTTTCCCATCAGCCACATTACAGAAATTTGATTCGTTCCTTTCAGGGAACAACACAATCATTTTATTTTGTGAAGTCTTACCTACAGAGCCCAGCTCGGAAATTCTCCCCATCAACTGTCAATAGTTCATACATAAGACCCCTGAAGTCCACCAGTCAATTGCCTAAAAAAGAATTTGACAGACCACTCACTAATGTGTAGTTTATAAGAAAAATGAACAAAGTAAAGCTATATATTTGAAAAATATTTTATATATATATATTTTAAATATATATTTTATTGATTTTTTACAGAGAGGAAGGGAGAGGGATAGAGAGTTAGAATCATTGATGAGAGAGAAGCATCGATCAGCTGCCTCCTGCACACTCCCCACTGGGGATGTGCCCGCAACCAAGGTACATGCTCTTGACCAGAATCCAACCTGGGTCCCTTCAATCCCCAGGTCAACCTTCTATCCAGTGAGCCAAAATGGCTAGGGCTATACTTTATATATTTTTAAAAATTATATCTTTATTGAGTTCTGAGGGGAAAGGAAAGATAGAGAGAGAGAGAAACATCAATGATGAGAGAGAAGCATTGATCAATTGCCTCCTGCACGCCCCATAATGGGGATCAAGCCCCCAACCCGGGCATATGCCCTGAATGGGTATCTAATGGTGACCTCCTGGTCCATAGTGATACACTCAATCACTGAGCCATGCCGGCCGGACTGGAAAATATCTTAACAAAAGGACTTTGTACATAGCTTTCTGTGCAGGAGTACTAAATTAGCACATGCAAGAAAGACATTTAGAGAACAAATATACAGGCACCCTCAGAACAGAATTTAAACATTTAGGCTGCCAATCAATTATTTCTAAACTAGTAATGGTTTACTTGGGTTAATTAAAAAAACTCATTCTTAATTTAAGATAAATTTAAATTGTTTAAAGTAGATGAAATCTTTGGACTTAGATTGGGGGTGGGAGGAGAGTACTGATTAGCATTTAGATTAATTATCCAGCTCCAATGACAGTTATAAAATTACTGAAAGTGAAACTGGACAAGCAATGGGTCCGGGCTGCTGGTCACTCCTTGAGCCAATGAAGCAGAGACAGGGTTGACGCATATATGAGCGTTTATTCCATGAATGCAGCAGAAGGGGAGAGCAGCAGGTCACCCACAAACGTCTGCTCTACCCCCTGTCCCCACCTCCCATAAGCCAGCTGCTTATCTTGGGTAGAAGGACAAAGATACCATGGGAACATAGAAATTTTAGGCCCGGGAAAGTAGGAAGGTATAGTGGTTACAGGTTACAGGCAACTCGGGCTGGGGGTTGGCAGGGGTCGGTGGCTCCGGGACCAGATTACAGGCAACGAGGTTGCTGATCTAGGCCTTTCTCAGAAAGGAGGGTGGCCTGCATTCCCTTGTTAGCTCCCATGTCCCAGGGCAGACAACTCTCTACCAGATCAGAACGTGCTTTCCCTCATTAGAACAGAACAATCATGGTTAACAGAGCACCATTAATATTCCTTGTAATCATAGTGAGTCCCCAACAGTCTATTCCTGCCCTGAACAAAAGAACAAAACTGAAAAAAATCCCACCTAAAATGGTTACATTTTCATAACTATCTCAATCAATTCCTTGTACAGAAGCTATTCCATAAATCTAACATCCTTCATTTGTGGGAAGCATGATGAGATTTCAATTAATGTCCAATGAATGTGATCTAACCTGGAAACAATTTTATAGATGCAGTGACCTGAAGTGAGAACACAGCAAATAACATATACTTTAAGGAATACTGAGATAATGAAAATTATTTATCATTATGCAAATCAAGATTTCAAGAACAGTTGAATTGATGAGCTTATGCCAAAGTGATATAAACTGGATGATAAAATTTCAAACTCTCTGCTCCCAGTTTTCAGGGCCAACATTTTAGAGAAAGGATGCAAAACTTATGAACCTAGCTCTATTTTTAAGGAAAATACATAAGAATGACACAGAAAACAGGATGAGGCCTACTGAAACCACAAAAGAGTGAGCACAAGCCTGGCACAGTGATGAGCACATTGCACACATTGCATCTCATTCAATCAACTCAAAGTCATCAAGGTGTTCCATGAACTCCCATGGACTGAGCTGTATTTTGGACCACGGATATGCACAAAGGTTAGGAGTCACAGAAAGTTTTCTTTCCTAAAAATTGGTTCCACGACATGGCCGCTGTGAATCAGTTTGCTGGAGCATCATTCTCTATACGGAAAGGCTGTGGGTTCAATTCCCGGTCAGGGCACATACCTAGGTTGGGCGTTCAGTCTCCAGTGGGAGTGTGTATGAGAGGCAACCAATGGATGCTTTTCTCTCATATCAATGATTCTCTCTCTCAAATCAATAAGCACATCCTTGGCATAGGATTTAAAGAAAAAGTGGGTTCCATTAGGTCGGAGAAAGTCATTCTCAAATTTTCAGTTATCAATTCTTAGCAAGTTCTCCAATAGTTTCAAAGAATGCCTTGAAGCTAACTAAACCAGCAATACCATTCTTTTCTTATACAAGCAGTTTTACCGGCCCCCGAGCCTGGTCGGCCGGGTTCAGTGCTTGAGTGTCAACCTATGAACCAGAACCAGGCAGTTATGGTTGGCTTCCAGGTTGGGGCCCATGTCCCAGTTGTGGCCTCCATCCCCAATGCGGGGTGTCCAGGAGAGAGCCAATCAATGATTCTCATCATTGGTGTTTCTCTTTCGCGCTCCATCTCCAGTTTTCTGTGAAGTCAATAAAATATATATATAAAGTAAGAATTCTCCTCAAAAAAATGAATAAAGAAGTAAGGGTAGAGGACGCCCTGACTGGAGAGGGCAGTGGGTCTCTGCTATGGCCCCACGTAAAAATACCTGGGGAGGTTACATAGACAAGCCCCTCTCCTGCTGGGCTAACGCCTCTGGTCCTGGTGGGCCCACTTCCAAAGTGATCAGAAGGTCCATGGTGATTCTGCTGCACAGCCGAGTCCAGCACCACCAGCTAAGTGTGGGGGATGCTGATCTTACAGGGTCTCACCGCAGAAACACAGCTGCCATTCGATCCCTCACAACTCTGGCTGACCAGGCCGGGCACCGACTCGCGGCTCCAACTACCTCCCACCCTTCCACGGTGGGTCCACGTCCACAGGGAACTCACTTCCGCTCTTAGCAATTTCCTCAGTTTCTCCACAGGCTCAGGCTCACAGCCCGGAATCCTCTGCACGTCACTGTTCTTCAGAACCAACATCGTTTCCAGCACACAGCGAACCTTAAAAACATAAAGAAAAGAAAGAGAGAGCCATCCATTTCAAATGGTCATCACTTCAACTTGGAAAGAAACAAACCAACTCTGCACGTGGCCACCACTGCTGATAAACCCGATGGTCGCAGGCAGACCATCCCCACTCCAGACTCTGCAGCCTTTTAACATGACCCGGCACCGGACCCAGCCAGACCTCCACCGGGGCCTGGGCCACTACCCACAATGCTCCCCTTCCCTCTCCTGCTCCCCTCCACCCCCCTCCGCCCACTGATCTTCCCCCCTCCCTGCACTCCTCCCTCTTGGCCCTGGGCTCTGAGCCACCCCTCCTCTTCACGACATTGGCCATTCCTTCCCCACCCCTGGCCTGTACACTCTTTAACTTTTCAACTGGAAAGAATGTCACAATGAGAGAAAAGTCGCAAGAACAATTCAGAGACCTCCCAGAGAGCCCTGTCTGAGATTTCTCCAAGTATTCACTTTTCAGTGAGAGCATTCACACAGCATCACACCCACCCATTCACAGTGTCCACTGCATATGTTAAGGGCTGTGCATCCTCAGACGGCTCAGACCACAGCACAACCCAGTGAGCATTTCCGGTTTCAGGATGGTCCCGTCCTCCCTTTTGAGTCTGTGTCTCCTGCATGTACTGCTGTCCACTAAAGGCCCAGCTGAGAACATGGGCTGACCCCGCCTTCCCTCCCACCCATTCCCCGCCTGGTCAGTTCCAACTCCCACACCCACATCCCCTACCACAGAGCTAATCCTCCCACCACCATCTCTGACCCCCGAAGGGGGTCTTCCTGCCTGACCACCTCCGTCTTCTACGTTGTAGCCAAGGTGACCATTAGCACGAACCCTTCCCAGGCCATTTTCCCACTCAGAACCCTCCAGGTGCCTCCAAGATCAAAGCCCAAGTCCTTGCAACGGCCTCTGCCCTGCTCCCCTGTGGGCCCCACACGCACCCTCTCCCTGCTCCTCACACATCCCTAGGGGCTCCCCCGCCTTCCCCTATCTCTGATCTGCACAAAAGGAAAAGAGGCAGGAGCTCTGCATTTGTTGATCAGATGAGTGTGAAGTAATCGATTCTTAGCTCACAAAATACCCGAGTTTTAGTAAAGGAATAAGGTTTGCTCACACACTGACGATAAAAACATCTTCATCCCAGGAGCAGATGATAACAGATGGCTAGGGCATGGAACATAGCATTTACGCACTTATTTCACCTGCTGCTCAGCATCTGCGCACTTAGGCACTTAGGAGGCAGGTCGAGGGACCCATCGTCCCTGGTCTGGTCCTGGAACGTGCTGCCTGCCCCGCTGGCTTTGCCTGGTCTCTCTGATCATTGCCAGGGACATAGCATCGTGTTTTCTCAATGAAAATCCCCATTTTTCAGCCTGCACAGGATCAGTACCTTATCTTTCTCTGTGAAACTTCCAGTCAGTTTTGCCAACATGTAGGAGATGCGGAGAGACTGTACCAGGTGGAAGTCATACAAAAGGGCAAGGATGGTGAGCCGGCTGCCACCCTCTGTGCCTTCTCTTCCCTTTCTATAGATGTCATCGAACTTCCTCAGCACGGCCTCCAGAGAAGGAGCTGTGACCTGCACGAGTGAAACAGACCCAGCGTCATGGCACACACCTGACCATTGTGGCAGCGCACTCCTCTCAGGGACCCTTCCTGTCAGACAGCTGAGGCGTTTATGCTGAAAGAGTCAGTCCTTTTAAAACCAGCGCATCAACGCACGCCTGGTAGGACACTCACGGCCACGGGACATACCCTGTAAGACCCGGTCTGAGTGTGCAGGGTTGGCACAGGGCCACGTGGACTGCTGGCTGCAGCCCAGAGCAACCCACCACAGCACTGGGACCGGCCTGTGAGCCACCCTCTCGCCTTCTCAGTCCAGGGAGACCGCTTCCGCCAGCAGCCGTCTAGCTCCTTGGAAACAGAGCACCGCACATCTGTCTGCAGCGCTGCACATCCCACAGCCCTCATTCTGAAGCACAGCTGAGCTGGGAGCAGGAGGCGGGAGCAGCACCAGGTGGGGGCGTGGAGCCCTGTGGAAGGGGCAGTTGGGAAGGGAGGCCTGCCAGATGCAGTCCTGCGGGATCTGGGAAGGAAGACCCAGAGACCCAGCAGCTGTGACCAGCCACACAGCCACTAGATGGAAAAGATCAAACTCTGAGGAACAGGAGCTGGAAGAGGAAACCTGGGGGGGAAGAGCAGGTTATGGGGGGCGCCTTCAATTGTGGGTGCAGATGAGCTCGGCCCGACAGGTCAGAGTGTCATAAACCCGTGTCACTGCTGAAGGAAAACACTAAATGCTAGAAGCCTTCAGGAGGGGCGCAGATGAGCAGGAGGGAACCATGCCTTCACAGAGGCCAGCGCCCATAGACAGGGGCTACTCCTAATTGAATAAATAATAAATTTAACCTGTAAACTCCCAAGTGGAGCCTTTTCACTAACCATCAACCTGGAGAGCAAGCCATGACCACGACATTATGTTCAAACAGAACTTAAAACAGAGAAATTAGCCAAGCCGGCATGACTCAGGGGTGGAGCGTCGACCTAGGAAGCACAATGTCGCGGTTCAATTCCTGGTCAGGGCACACGCCCAGTTCAATCCCCACTGTGGGGCGTGCAGGAGGCAGGTGGTCAATGATTCTCTCTCATCATTGATGTTTCTATCTCTCCCTTCTTCTCCTAAATCAACAGAAATAGATTTTTTAAAAGAAAAATGACAATTCTGCAGATATAAAAATTATGTATAAAATGGAATGTTTGAATGGTTGAATGTTTTCAACACACTACTGGAATTACTTAACTACATCAAATTTTCTCAAAGTTTGAATTTATTTGAAGTCTTTAAAATACAGTATAGCAATATCTTGACCCATACAGCTCCTAGGCCAATGGAAACTAAGGAGGAAAGAAACAAACGGGACTACATCAAAAGAAAAAGCATCAACCAAAAGAACACGAAAGCCCACTGCATAGGAGAACACATTTGCCAATGTTATCTCCAATAAGGGTTTAGTCTCCAAAATTTAGAGAGAACTCCTACAACTTAACAAAAGGAAGGTAAATCATCCAATCCAAAAATGGGCAAAGGACCTAAATAGATATATTTTGAAAGAGGACACACAGATGCTAGCGAGGAGAAGCCTTAACAGAAGATTGAAGAGTAACCCAGCCTGTAAAAACTTTAGCATAGAATTGGCTATTGGAAGCTGAGAGTCACTCTGGCTCAGTTATGAACCTACTTTGCCCTGGATTCAGCAATTCCCTTGTAATTACCCACCTACTAGAGAAACTGTGCCTGGTACGTATGCCTTGTTGTGTTGTATTATGTGCCCTTAAATCAACGCAGCAAATCCAAGCAACAGCAGCCTCCTGATAACCACACCCTCTGAGGATAAGCAGCTGGACGTGAAGCCACCCCCCACCAGCCAGAAGAGCCACCAAAGCTGTGGACAGCACCCACCAGAGGAGCTGCTGCCAACTGTGAAACAGCTGCTACCACAACTGCCCGAGGAGCAACCACAGCCCAAGGAGCCACTGCCACCCAGGGAGCATCCACTGAACGACTCAACGTCTAGATATGTCAGTGAGATCAAACATGGGCAGACAGAGAAACCCCCAAAGGAAAGAATAGGAGGACTCACCAGAAAAGCAGCTAGGTGAAACCCAGGCATGCAGCATGACAGAAAAAGAATTCAGACTAAGGGTCCTAGAGTGCATAAACTGGATGGAGGAAAAAATCAACAACATATACAAGAAGCAAGAAGAAACAGATGAAAAAATCAACTACTTATGCAAGAAGCAAGAAGAAACAGATGAAAAAATCAACAACTTAAGTAAGACCCAAGAAGAAATGAAAAGTGATATAGCTGCAATAAAAAACACCATGAAGCCGAAACCAGTTTGGCTCATTGGATAGAGCGTCGGCCTGCGGACTGAAGGGTCCCAGGTTCGATTCTGGTCAGGGGCATGTACCTTGGTTGCGGGAATATCCCCAGTGGGGAGCATGCAGGAGGCAGCTGGTTGATGTTTCTCTCTCATCAATGTTTCTGACTCTCTATCTCTCTCCTTTCCTCTCTGTAAAAACTCAATAAAACATATTTAAAAAAAAACACACCATTGAATGTATAAACAGTAGACTAGGAGAAGCGGAGGACCGAATTAGTGAATTAGAAGACAAGGAAGCAAAACACACCCAAAATGTACTGCACTTGGAGAAAAAAATTAAAAGACAAGAGGAGGGCCTAAGGGAGCTTTGGGACAACATGAAATGAAACAACATACGAATAATAGGGGTGCCAGAACAACAGAAAGAGGAACAAGGATTAGAAAACCTATTTGAAGAAATAATATCAGAAAACTTCCCTGAGGTGGGGAAGAAAAAAGTCACACAAGCACAGAGAGTCCCAAACAAGGTGAACCCGAAAAGACCCACACCAAGACACATCATAATTACCATGGCAAATGTTCAGGACCAAGAGAGAATCTTACAGGCTGCAAGAGAGAGAAGGAAAGTTACATACAAGGGATCTCCCATTAGATTATCAAATGATTTCTCAACAGAAACACATCAGGCCAGAAAAGAATGGATGGAAATTTACAAACTGATGCAAAGCAAAGGACTGAATCCAAGAATACTCTATCCAGCCAGGCTATCATTCAAAATTGAAGGGGAAATAAGAAGCTTCACAGGCAAAAAAAAAAAGGCTAAGGGAGTTTATCACCACCAACCCAGCAATGCAAGAAATGCTCAAGGGACTGGTGTAAAAAGAAGAAACAAAAAGCTCAGAAGGAAAACAGCCACACACACAAAAAGAAATGGCTACAAACAAGTACCTTTCAATAATAACTTTAAACGTAAACGGACTAAATGCTCCAACCAAAAGACATCGAGTGGCTGAATGGATAAAAAAAACATGACCCATACATTTGTTGTCTACAAGAGACCCACCTCATTAGAAGGGACTCACACAGACTGCAAGTGAAGGGATGGAAAAATATCTTTCAGGCAAATGGAAAGGAAAAGAAAGCTGGGGTAGCAATACTTATATCAGACAAAATAGACCTCAAAGTGAAGGCCATAACAAGAGATAAGGAAGGCCACTTCATAATACTAAAGGGATCAATACAACGAGAAGGTATAACCCTGGTAAACATCTATGCACCCAATGCAGGAGCACCCAAATACATAAAAAAAACTCCCGGAAGATATCAAAGTACAGATCAACAACAATACAATCATAGTAGGGGACTTTAATACACCACTGACATCACTGGATAAATCCTCTAGACAAACACTCAACAAAGAAATAGCAATTCTAAATGACTCACTAGATCAGATGGACTTAATTGACATCTTCAGAACGCTTCACCCCAAAGCCACGGAATATACATTCTACTCAAGTGCTCATAAGACGCATTCAAAAATAGACCACATATTGGGTCACAAACAAAGTCTCCCCAAATTCAAGAAGATTGAAATCATACCAAGAATCTTCTCAGACCACAAAAGCATAATATTAGAAATGAACTACAATAAAAACAACCGAAAATACTCAAACACTTGGAAGCTGAATAGCATGTTATTAAATATTGATTGGGTTACCAATGAGATCAAAGAAGAAATTAAAAACATCCTGGAAACTAATGACAATGAAAACACAGCAATCCAAAACCTATGGGACGCAATAAAAGCAGTCCTGAGAGGGAAGTTTATAGCTCTACAGGCCTATCTCAAAAAACAAGAAAAAATGGTAGTAAATCATCTAACTCTACAACTCAAAGATTTAGAAAGAGAGCAACAAGAAAACCCCAGAGTGAGCAGAAGGAAGGAGATAATAAAGATTAGAGCAGAAATAAATGGCATAGAGACCAAAAAAAAAAAAAAAAAACAATACAGAAAATCAATGAAACCAAGAGCTGGTTCTTTGAAAGGATAAACAAGATTGACAAACCTCTAGCCAGGCTCACCGAAAAGCAAAGAGAGAGGACCCAAATAAAATCAGAAATGATAGAAGCAAAATAACAACAGACCCCACAGAAATACAAATGATTGTTAAAAAAACACTATGGACAGCTCTACTTCAACAAACTAGCAAACCTGGAGGAAATGGACAAATTCCTAGAAAAATACAACATTCCAATACTCAATCAGGAAGAATCTAAAAATCTCCATAGGCCAATAACTATGGAAGAAATTGAAGCGGTCATCAAAAAGCTTCCAGCGAACAAAAGCCCAGGACCAGACGGCTTCACGGGGGTTTTACCAAACATTCAAGGAAGAACTAAAACCTATCCTCCTCAGACTACTACAAAAAGTTCAAGAGGAAGGAACACTTCCAAGCTCATTCTATGAAGCCAGCATCACTCTAATGCCAAAACCAGGTAAAGACAGCACAATGAAAGAGAATTACAGGCCAGTATCCCCCATGAACATAGATGCCAAAATCCTCAACAAAATCTTAGCAAATCGGATCCAGCAGTACATCAGAAAGATCATACACCATGACCAAGTAGGATTTATCCCAGGGATGCAAGGATGGTACAATATCCGCAAATCAATAAACGTGATATGTAACATAAACTGAAACAAAAAAACATATGGTCATATCAATTGATGCAGAAAAAGCATTTGACAAAATCCAACACCCATTTTTGATAAAAACTCTCAGCAAGGTGGGAGTAGAAGGATCAAACCTCAACATAATAAAAGCCATATATAACAGGCCCACAGCCAACATCATATTCAATGGACAAAAACTAACACCATTTCCCCTAAGGACAGGAATAAGACAGGGATGCCCACTCTCACCACTCCTGTTCAACATAGTTCTGGAAGTATTAGCCATTGCAATTAGACAACAAGAAGAAATAAAAGGCATCCGAATTGTAAAAGAGGAAGTGAAACTGTCCTTATTTGCAGACGACATGATATTATACATACAAAACCCTAGAGACTCCATCAAAAAACTACTAGACTTAATACACGAATTTGGCAATGTAGCAGGATACAATATTAACCCCAAGAAATCCTAGGCATTTCTATACACCAACAGTGAACTTTCAGAAAGAGAAACTAAAAAAACAATCCCATTTACCATCGCACCAAAAAAATTAAGCTACCTAGGAATAAACTTAACTAAAGAGGTAAAAGACCTCTACTCAGAAAACTACAGGATGTTGAAAAAAGAGATAGAGGAAGACATAAACAGATGGAAGAACATACCGTGTTCATGGATTGGTAGAATCAACATCATTAAAATGTCCATACCACCCAAAGCAATCTATAAATTCAACGCACTTCCCATTAAAATGCCAATGGCATACTTCACAGATCTAGAACGAACTTTCCAAAAATTCATCTGGAATTAAAAAAGACCCCGAATAGCTGCAGCAATCCTGAGAAAGAACAATGTAGTTGGGATCTCAATACCAGATATCAAGCTGTATTACAAAGCCACTGTTCTCAAAACTGCCTGGTACTGGCACAAGAACAGACATATAGATCAATGGAATAGAATAGAGAGCCCAGAAATTGGCCCGAACCAATAGCTCAATTAATATTTGACAAAGGAGGCAAAAACATACAATGGAGTCAAGATAGTCTCTTCAATAAATGGCGTTGGGAAAATTGGACAGATATATGCAAGAAAATGAAACTAGACCACCAACTTACACCATACACAAAAATAAACTCAAAATGGATAAAGGACTTAACTGTACGACGGGAAACCATAAAAATTCTAGAAGAATCCAAAGGCAATAAAATCTCAGACATATGCCGAAGCAATTTCTTCACTGATACAGCTCCAAGGGCACTTGAAACTAAAGAGAAAATGAACAAATGGGACTACATCAAAATAAAAAAGCTTCTGCAAGCAAAAGAAACCATCAACAAAACAACAAGAAAACCCACTGCGTGGGAAAACATATTTGCCAATGTCATATCTGATAAGGGCCTAATCTCCAAAATTTATAGGGAACTCATACAACTTAACAAAAGGAAGATAAACAATCCAATCAAAAAATGGGCAAAGGATCTAAATAGACACCTTTCAAAAGAGGACATTCAGAAAGCCAAGAGACATATGAAAACATGCTCAAAGTCACTAATCATCCGAGAGATGCAAATCAAAACAACAATGAGGTACCATCTCACACCTGTCAGACCGGCTATCATCAACAATTCAACAAACGACAAGTGCTGGAGAGGATGTGGAGAAAAAGGAACACTCGTGCACTGCTGGTGGGAATGCAGACTGGTGCAGCCACTATGGAAGACAGTATGGAGTTTCCTCAAAAGACTAAAAATGGAACTCCCATTTGACCCTGTGATCCCTCTTCTAGGAATATATCCCAAGAAACCAGAAACACCAATCAGAAAGGATATATGCACCCATATGTTCATAGCAGCACAATTCACCATAGCTAAGATCTGGAAACAGCCTAAGTGCCCATCAGTAGATGAATGGATTAGACAACTGTGGTACATCTACACGATGGAATACTATGCTGCTGTAATAAAGAAGGAACTCTTACCATTTGCAACGGCATGGATGGAACTGGAGAGCGTTATGCTAAGTGAAATAAGCCAGTCAATGAAGGAAAAATACCACATGATCTCACTCATTCATGGATAATTGAGACCATTATAAACTTTTGAACAATAATAGATACAGAGGCAGAGCTGCCTCAAACAGATTGTCAAACTGCAGCGGGAGGCAGGAAAGGTTGGGGGGCAGGAGGGAGTGGGTTAAGAGATCAACCGAAGGACCTGTATGCATGCATATAAGCATAACCAATGGACATAAGACACTGGGGGGTAGGGGAGGACGGGGGGTTGTCAAGGGCGGGGGGGGAAGACACATACGTAATACCCTTTGTAATACTATAAGCAATAAAACTTAAAAAAATAAAAAAAAACTGTAAAAAAAAAGAAAGAAAGAGGACACACAGAAGACCAAGAGACATATGAAAACATAGTCAAGGTCACTAATCATCCAAGAGATGGCTTCACAGGGGAGTTTTACCGAACATTCAAAGAAGAACTAACACCTACTAGTATACTCCTCAGATTATTTCAGAAAATCCACCAATAATGAACTCACACCGTGAGAAACTAATAAAACAATCCCATTTACCCCTGCACCCAAAAAATTAAGATACCTAGGAATAAACTGAACTCACGAGGTAAAGCACCTATACTCGGAAAACTACAGGATGTTGAAAAAAGAGATAGAGGAAGACATAAACAAATCGAAGGATATACTGTGTTCATGGATTGGTAGAATCAACATCATTAAAATGTCCATACCACCCAAAGCAATCTATAGGTTCAATGAAAATCCCATTAAGATACAAATGAAATATTTCACAGACCTACAACAAACTCTTCAAAAATTCATATGGAATTTTAAAAGACCCGGAATAGCCACAGCAATCCTGAGACAGAACAACAAGGTTGGAGGGCTCACAATACCAGATATGAAGCCATATTACAAAGCCTCAGTTCTCAACACTGCCTGGTACTGGCACAAGAACAGACGTGTAGACTAATGAAATCAAACAGAGAATCCAGAAATCAACCCAGGCCATGAAACTCAATTCATATTTGACAAAGGAGACAAGAGTATACAATGGAGTCAAGATAGTCTCTTCAATAAATGGTGTTGGGAAAATTGGACGGATACAAGCAAAAAGAAAGAAAGAAAGAAACTAGACCACCAACTTACACCAAACACAAAAATAAACTCAAAACGGATAAAGAATTTAAACATAAGGCGGTAAACCATAAAAATCTTAGAAGAATCCATAGGCAGCAAAATATCAGACAATCATCATCAGAGAGATGCAAATCAAAACGACAAGGCCATGCCGTCTTTTGCTTTGCTTTCTGTGCGCGTTTTTGTCTTTTTCTTTTCTCCGCGCTGCTCCCCAGCGGAGGCTGCTCCCCAGCGGAGGCTGCTCCCCAGCGGAGGCCGCTCCCCAGCGGAGGCCGTGAGGCCCGGAGGCCCCAGCCCTCACCCCAGGCGAGGAGCGAGCCGCCAGTGTGAGCACCAGAGTGACGGCTGCGGGGAAGGGGGTTCGCCGCCGAGATGCCGGAGTTCCTGGAAGACCCCTCGGTCCTGAGGAAGGAGAACTTGAAGAGTGAGTTGGTGGCCTACAATGTCACGCTTCCGGCGGGGGAGCCGCGCAAAGACGTGTAGGTGCAGCTCTACCTGCAGCGCCTCGCGGCGCAACCGGCCACAGCTCGCTGCCGGCGCCAACAGCAGAGGCCCCGGACTTGTCCGGCGAGGAGCGGAGCCCACCCCCATCCTCGCGCCGGGCCGCCTCGGCAGGGTAAGGGCGCCGCCCCGGCCACAAGGCGGCCTTTGGCGGTTGTCCTCCCCGCCGCGCGCTCAGGGTCCTCCCTCCTCGGCGCCCCCTGGGCCTCGGAGGCGGCGGGCTGGACGCGGGCCTGTGCGCGGGCTTGCAGGCCACGGGAGGGGAGGGCGCTGGAGAGGAGAGCCCCGGAGTCAGGGCCGCAGGGCTGGTCTGGGCTGAGTGTGCCTGGGAGGCGTGAAGTTCACGTGCGCGCGGGGCGGCGGGCGCGCGGGGGGCTCGGAGTTGCTGGACCGGCCGCTGCGATGGTCTTTGGCCGGGAACTGCCGAGCCCTTTTGGAAAGCGCTGGGGGGGGTCAGCCCGAAAGTGCTCCGGGTTACCTTCGAGCGTTTTCCCGCTTTCTTAACTGCGGTGACTGGCAACCGATTCTCAGAGCGCTCGCTTGAGGGCCATTTGTGCATAATAATTTCTAATCCAAAATTTGAAATAAATTCCTGCCTTTTTAAGTTAAAAACAAAAAAAAGGAACTCCCATTGGACCCAGTAATCCCACTTCTAGGACTATATCCCAAGAAATCAGAAACACCAATCAGAAAGGACATACGCACCCCTCTGTTCATAGCAGCACAATGTACAAGAGCTAAGATTTGGAAACAGCCTAAGTGCCCCACTTAGCAGATGAGTGGATTAGAAAACCGTGGTCTGTCTATACAATGGAATACTACGCTGCCCTAAAAGAGAAGGAACTTTTACCATTTGCAACAGCACGGATGGACCTGGGGAGCATGATGCTAAGCAAAAGAAGCTAGTCGGAGAAAGACAAATATCATGTGAGCTCACTCATTTGTGGAATATAATGAAAAACGTACACTGATGAACAGAAAATAGAGCCAGAACAAAAACTATTTTAGAATATAATAGAAGTAATCCTGTTATTTGCAGATTTTTAATATTTCCTACAACTTTTGTGATATACTATGTTTTGGTAATATTATTATATTTTAAATCTTTTTTCCTTGAAATATTAATGTTTATTACATGTAATATTATATTTAAAAGTCTTTCTTGAAATATGAATGTTCATTGCACATAACATCTTTACTAATCAAAGGTTAATATGTTAATTAGACCAGGAGACCTTCTAGATCAGAGGTCCTCAAACGTTTTAAACAGGGGGCCAGTTCACTGTCCCTCAGACATTCCACACATGCGCACTGCGGGCACGGGACGAGTTGGCTGCTAAGCAGGACAGGCAGCCGCGGCAAACCACCCGGCGGGCCGGAGAAATGTTTTCTGCGGGCTGCACGTGGCCTGCGGGCCATAGTTTGAGGACCCCTGTTCTAGATGTCCTTTGGGACAAAGCCATGGTAGTGGGGCCGAGGCAGAGGCGGTTACGGGAGATTAGGCCAGGAGGAGAGGGCAGTTGGGAGCAAGCAGGCCATCAGGGGGGTCAGCTGGGGGGCAAGCAGGCCAGCAGGAAAGGCAGACGGGGGGGAGCAGGCCAGTAATTGTGGGCAATTGGGGGCGAGCAGGCCTGCATTGGGGGGCCAGTTGTGTGTGAGCAGATCAGCAGTAGGGGGCAGTTGAGGGTGAGCAGGCCAGCAAGGGGGGTAGTTAAGGGTAAGACAGATGGCTAGGGGGCAGCTGCGGGTACACAGGCCAGCAGGCAGAGTGGTTAGGCGCAATCAGGCAGGTGAGTATTTAGGAGCTATCGGTCCTGGATGGTGAGAGGGATGTTTGATTGCTAGTTTAGGCCCGATCCCAGAAATCATGCCTAAACCAGCAGTCAGACCACCCCTAAGGGGTCCCAGATTGGAGAGGGTGCAGGCAGGGCTCAGGGATACCGCACCGCCCCCACACACAAATTTTGGGCACCGGGCCACTGGTCTATATACACCGAGTGGCCAGATTATTATGACCACCCCCATCAGTACTTCGTTGGGCCACCTTTTGCCTTCAATACTGCTGCGAATCCTCTTGGCATTGGCTCCCCGAGATGTTGAAAGGTGATGCGAGGAATCTGACACCATGCCTGATGAATAGCACTGTCCAGTTCTGTGAGATTTGAGGGTTGTGGAACCAGCTGCCTGATGGCTCTTTTAACTTCGTCCCACAAATGCTCAATTGGATTGAGATCGGTGATTGTGGGGGCCACATAAGCAAGGTAAAGTCTCCCTCATGTTGTTGAAACTACTCCTGCACAATACGAGCACCGTCATGGCACACTGTCTTGTTGGAAGATGCCATTGGGATACGCCATCAACATGATAGGATGAACTTAGGTATGTTGTGCTATTCAGATGTTGTTCCACACGAATTAAAGGGCCCAAATCATGCCAAGGAAAACATCCCCCAAACCATAACACTGCCCCCACCAGCTTGAAGGGCTGTACTCATGCATGTGGGGTGCATGCTTTCATGCTGTTTCCACCAAATCCTCACTCTGCAATCTGCATGATGCAACTGGAAACATGATTCATCTGACCGCATGACTTTTTCCAATGCTCAACTATCCAAACCTTGTGTTCCTGTGCTAATTGGAGATGTTTTATCTTGGTAACTGCAGACAGCAAAGGCGTTCGACCAGGCCTTCAGCTTCCATATCCCAAACAATGCAGTGTATGGCTTATTTGCCTACAAACATCAGGTGGTCATAATAATCTAGCCACTCAGTGTATATAAAGTCCTAAGCTACCCTTGGACCAGTGTTACGATGCACACTGACCACCAGGGCTCAGACACTCAAAGCTCAGGCATGGAAACATGGAACAGACTGATCAACCTCAGAGGGAAGAAGGAAGGGGGAAGGCTGGAAGAGATGCACCAAAGATCTTATATGCATACTAGAGGCCCCCGGTTGGGTCCCTCAGACTACCTGCAAGTATTGGGTTGAAACTGGCAGTGCGACTTGCCCTGAGGGGTCCTGGACTGTGAGAGGGCCCAGGCCAGGACTAGGGACTCCGCTGGTGCACGAATCCGTGCACCCGGCCTCTAGTTCTACTTAAAAATTTTTTCTTGAAATATTAATGTTTATTGCACATAACATCTAAATATATATAAAAGCCTAAGAGAAAGTTGGACCAGCACCAGGGGGCAGAGGCTCAATGCACAGGCATGGAAACGGAATAGGCTGATGAATCTCAGAAGGAAGGGGTTGGGGGAGGGCGGGAAGAGATTCACCAAAGATCTTATATGCATACTAGAGGCCCCCGTGGGGTCCCTCCTCTGGCCTGTGGGGCTCGGACATGTCCTGAGGGATCCCGGATGGTGAGAGGGCGCAGGCCAGGAAAAGGGACCCCACTGGTGCACAAATCTGGGCACCAGGCCTCTAGTTAGAGGTAAAATGGTTTTTCTTGAAATCTTGTTTACTGCATGTAACATATTTTAAATCGTTTTTCTTAAAAAAGAGAAAGAAAATGCCAAAGAAATAAAAAATGAAAATAAAAAAATAGAGCTTAGTAGAGCCTCTCAAACGAGCAATGGCATTCATGTGGCTGGAGTTCCTGGAGCACCTGCAGTGATTCCGAGGGGCGCGCACACAGGTCTGCAGGCCTGCTGTCTGATGGACCCAGAGCAGCTCGGGGCGGCCCACGGGCTCGGGACACACTCTGGGCCCCCGAGGACGCCCCTGTCGCCACAGGCCGGAGCTGAAGGCCGTCCCCGAGCGCGTCGTGGCCGGTGCCCGTCCTGCCGCGGGGAAGGCTGCAGCGCCGAGTGCACAGTGACCTCCTGGGCCGCGTCCCGTGGACGCTGGACGCCGGACGGGCAGCGGGAGGTCGGGGCCCGTGGCTCTCACTCCCCGTGGGGACCTTCTGTCTGAGCCGAACCCTGTGCTGAGGAGGATGCGGTCGGACACCGCAGGCCTTGGGCCCGGGAAGCCCTGGAGCGGCGCCCTGAGCGGGGCCACACAGGGCAGGGCAGGGCCGGCGCCGGGTCCAGCGCCCTCTGCAGGGAGGCGGGCGGCCTGGCCGGTGAGGGGGCCTCTTCCTCAGACACAAATCCTGACTAGGAAGGCGCCTCCCTCCCTCCCGGAGCCGCTGGTGGGGGCAGAGCGGGGGTCGCCGCCCGGAGGACCCGGGGCCTGAGCGGGGCGGTCCTCAGCCCGCGCCCCAGGGCCCCGCGGCCCCCACTCGCCATCTTCCCCGCAGAAGCCTCCAGGCTGCCCTGGCCGCGCGCTGCCAGCAGCCACGCAGGTCAGACAGTGCCCGCACCTCCCTGCTGTTGGCTCCACAGGCGCCTGGCTGACTTCCGGGAGGGGCGGGACTTCCGCGCGGTGGGCGGCACCTGCGAGGGCCCGTGGGGCGCCACCTGGTGGCGGGAGGCGGCGGCACAGGGAAGTGTCAGCACCAGGTGCCTGCTGGGGGAACACTGTGCGCTGGGCAGGGGCGGCAGGGGGCGCTCTCGCTCCCACAGGAAAGCCCTGCAGCTCCCGATGCAGAGGCCTCCGCCTGCCCGCCACCGAGGGGCCCTGCTGGTCGCAGGCGTCACGTCGGCCCACGTGGGCGCATGGACGGAGAGAACATGCCCACAGGGAATGTGCCCGTGGCCTGGGCGCGTATTGGCCAGAATTGACGGGCAATTTCTACTCAGCTTGGTGTTTCCACTCAACCCCTGGCCGCGTGCCTCCGTGTGCCATGTGGGGCCTCTTCTGGGGTGTGTTCTGTGCCCCAGATCCATGCTGATGGGACAGAGTGGCCGTGGCCTTGTTGGGAACAGGGCCTTGGCCGGTGGACTCCAGGTCAGAGGGGTCTCCGGGTCTGGGGTGGGTGGGCCTCACTGAGTGACAGGTGTCCTGGTGGAGGGAAATGAGACTCGCTGGCAGAGAGAAGGTCATGTGACTTGGGCGCAGATGGGTGGGAGGATGGGGCTCCCAGCCCAGGAATCGAGGACAGCTGGCTCCACCCGAAGCTGGGAGAGGTTTTCCCTGCAGCCCCAGGAGGACCAGCCTTGCCCTCTCCCTGATCCTGGGGTGAGAGTCTCACAGGCAGCGTGGAGCGCTCCGGTCCCTGCCTACCTGCCCGGTCACTGCCTCCTGGGCTCCTGGAGAGAAGCCACAGGAGAGGAAGGGGCTCCCAGCTGTAGCCTCCAGGCTGGGGGTGAGGGGCAGGAGGAGGGGTGCCTGGGGTGCTGGCTCATCCCTGATGCCCTGGGCACCTCCCATCCTGTGCCCTGACCTGTGGACCTGGGTTTATATCTGCCCAGAGGGCCTGAGGACCAGGGCGCAGGGCTGTGCGAGGGAGACTCAAGAGCAGGCGTGACAAAGCTTGCCCTCAATCGGTTCCCACCACCTGCAGGGCTGCGTACACTCAGCACCCTCACTACCCCCACCCAAGTCTCTACAGCGTCTCCGTCTGTCTTACACCCTGGAGCCCATGCCTCTTTCTCATGCAATGGTTTCTCTGGTGCTAATTGGGAAGAGGGAGTCAGTCACCCCCTTTCACAGGAACCACATGAAGTGAATCCATTTATTCCCATGGAGTGCTGACGAGGGCTCTGGCACAGAGGAGCTGCTCAGTGAATGAATGCCAGAGCCTTCTGCAGGCACTCAGGGCAGATGGTGGACAGGAAGTTCTGTTGCTCTGCTCCTGCTGAAAGGCCTGGTAGCAAACATATGACAGTTCAAGCATGACAGAGGCTGACAGGTGTGCTACAGGGCAAGTGCTAGGGACAGAGTGCTGGTGTGCACACATGTGTGCATGAGAGAGAGCGAGGGAGAGAGAGAGTCTGTGTGTGTGTTTGCAGGACATGCCAGTGTTTCCTAGGCTGTCATCCTAGAAGTAGCTTAGGGAAAATGTATGAATCTATTTTAATGAACAGGTAAGGGCAAATTTCCAAGCTGCTTCTGTGTCAGCTCACACTCAAATGGAGAGTGAGCGCCTGTTCGCCACACCGCCTCCTTCGTTGACTCCTTCCTGGGTTTTCATCTTTGCCCATCTGGTAGGTGAAAGGTCAGTATAGAGAGGCCCTGTGAGAAGGGAAAGGATACGGGGGGACCCTAGGCTGCAAGGTCACCCAACCCTCTTCTTCAGCTCCCTTTGGCAGCCACCCAGCCACAACCCTGGCATTTACTCCTCTGAGCCTGGGGGAGAACATTCGGCTGACCCTGGGAGCCGCCCAGTCTCTTCTCCCATCCTTGTGACCACGGTCCTGCAGCCCCTCCTGCGGGTCCTCTTCGGTGCATGCGCTGGCAGAGGGCTCACTCTCACCCTTGCAGGCCCCTGCCATTCAGCCCACCCTACGAGGCAGTGGCCCTGGCTGAGCTGGAGCAGCCCATGGGTGTGTCCAGGGGTTTCAGAGGCCATGTGATAAACACAGAACAGCTAACAATTAACTTATGTGAACTTGGGATTCAATAAATTATATTAAAAGCAAAGGTGGTAACCCTGGCCGGTGTTGCTCAGGTGGTTGGGCATTGATTGTCCTGTGCTCCCAAAGGTCACCGGTTCCATTCCCAGTCAGGGTTCAGGCCCAGGTTGCATGTTCAGTCCATGGTAGGGGTGTGGGTGGAGGCAGCTGGTCAATGTCTCTCTCTTTCTCTCCCTATTCCTCTTTCTAAAATCTATAAAAACATAATAAGAACAAAAGGTTATAAATACTCAAAACTTGCCCCTTGGCCTAGCTGGCGAGGCTCAGTGGTTGAGAGGCAACCAATATAACAGGAGGCCACGGTTCAATTCCCAGTCAAGGGCACATGCCTGGATTGCAGGCTTGATCCGCATTCGGGGGTGTACAGGAGGCATACGATATAGGATTTTCTAATCATTGATGTTTCTCTCCTCTCTCTCTCTCTCTCTCTCTCTCTCTCTCACTTCCTTTCTGAAATCAATAAAAATAGATTGTAAAAAAAGAAACAAACCCTCAAACTGGCTACTTGGAATTGTTTCCCTGTTACCCATACTCTTGGGGTTATTCAGACCTATCTATCGTACCTGCATGGAGGCGATATTATAGAGCAGGGTGGACCATACATCTATTCCCATGTCCATGGTCCATGGTCAGGACACCATGTCAGCAGCCTGAAATCACCTCTGCTAAAATATTTGCACCCTAGGAATTGGCCAGTGTTACCAAATCAGGACTTGATTTGTTTTCTTCTGTGCCTGTGGTCTCTAGACTTGAGAAAGTGATGAAGAAAATGTTAATAGTGAAGATTAAACCTAAAAGTGTGTCCTGGGTGAATATTATGACACGGAAATTGACTCTCTGGTTTTTAAAAAGACCTCTGTATGTCTTGCAGTGCCAACACATTATAAGAATTGAGGGACTGGGCTGGCATTCAGAAAAGCACTACCTGACTGAGTAGTCACTCACATCATGAACAAAAGAGTGAGGATCTCATAGGCACCTCCAGTTTGTCTGACTTACTAACATAACAGCAAGCATCACCCAACATTCTCATTTGAATGACACTCATCCATCATCGAGAGCAAGCATAATGTGGCTATAAATTCACCTGTTTGGCAAAAATGAAGGAGAGCTTTCCAAGGGAGTCAATGGGCTGTGTATCTACATGTTTATATACCTGTGTGTGTGTGTGTGTATGTGTGTGTTTGTGTGTGTGTGTGTGTGTATGTGTGTGTTTGTGTGTGTGTGTGTGTACATATAAATATACTCCCTCTTCTTCCTCTGGTTGGTTGATAAAGATTTGGCTGGATGCTTCCTTCCCAATGTGTGTCTGACCTTTTCCCATTTTCCGACTTTCCTGCTCTCCCCAGGGGGAGCCCCTCTGGTGCCACAGGTGACCCCACCCTCTCTGCAGGCAGACCTCAGCCCTCAGCTGTCACTTGGATGTTTGCCACCCCCCAGAAAGCACACCTCCCAGTCAGTGCAGACAGGTGGGGCCCTGGAGCTCAGGACGGCCTGGTTTAGGTGCCCCCTCAGCAACAGGACCTGTGGCACCGCCACAGGGGGACCACCCCGTGGGTTGGGTGGTATGTGAGTGAGATTTCAGAGTTGGGAGCGGCTGGGGGAGTGAGGGATAGGACACGGGGAAGGGAGTGCGATGCCCAGCATGGTCTGGGGGAAGGGGACAGTGGGGATGAGAGGAGGAACATAGAGGCTTTGGTAGGGGAGGAGGGTGAATGGTGTGCTGAGCATTGTGGGGTGGAGGTGTCTTTGGGACCTCCAAGATGGAAACAGATCTGGGGGTTCCCAGGAGAAGCCAGGGCTATTGGTGCTGGGAGCCTTTTGGGAAGATGGCAGTGAAAGCTGTGGTATGACCAACTTGCCTGGGGCTGGAGGGGGGTGATAGCGGGTGGGATGCACCCTGAGGTGAGTCACATGGAACACATAGTCCGCAAAAGGACGGGTGTACCTGTGGGAAACTGTTTATTGCCTTCACTATCTGATAAGCATAGACAGAAACCCCCTGAAGGCTGGGTGCCTTTGAAGCCCTAGCAAAGCTCGGAGCTAGGCGCCACCTCTGTTTGTCCAGACAGTGGTAGCTGAAACTACTCCCCCATTTATTATTATGTAAATCCTTGCTGATGGGCTAGTCTGCTTGTTAATGGGGGGTCACCTGCCTAAGGGCTACTCCAGATCAATAAAAGATTGGAGCAGCCTGAGCACGGGAGGAAGTCCTTCGGGACTTGGCCGCCTGGTCCCCCGATATTGCAAAATTATCTCGTGTCTTTTTCTCTCATTTGCTGTGCGGCTCCTCTTTCAGATACCGAACCCTACTCCACACAGAACGTGGAGGGAATCATACTCAACAGTACCTAGTGTGGAGGCTGAGGGAGGGAGGTTCACAAAGGTAGGTGAGCGGGGTGGATGCCAGAGGTGCCAGGGGCTGAGAAGTTGTGGGTGGCAGGCAGACCAGTTGGCCAGGCCCTGCCAAGACCCAGGGACAGGGCTGTCGGGGGGACCTGGGATGAGGACAGTCAGCTAAGAGGGGCTGGCAGATTCCAGATCCATTCCAGACCCAGATTCAGGGGAGTGACAACCTGTGGGAAGTAGAGAGTGGAGGTTCAAGCCTGCACCCCAGGTTTTGGCTTCTGTGATTGACAGCTGGTGGCCTTGAATAAGCAGGGAGCCCAGAGGAGTCAGGGACAGTGGAGAAGCCTGCAGCCCGGGCAGGGGGTCTAAGGCAGCGACCTCAGGCCGGAAGCTCAGGAGCGGTCAGTGCTGGGGAGCAGGTGGCTCAGCCCAGCAGAGGGGCAGGGAGGGGGCTGGTGATGAACAAAAGAAGAACATTACTCTTCCTATGATGAATTTCTCCATCTTAGTTTGTGGTACTTCCATACCTCCAGCTGCTAAAACCAAACCTTCATGTCATCTCTGACTTTTTCCAGTGTCTCATCCTCAAAAATAGACAATTCTAAGAGGACATAAATAAATGGACTTTTAGGGATAGAAGAAGGGTGAGGGAGAGAGAGAAAGTCCAAGTGGACATGCCTAAAACACAGATCCAGAATCTAACTGTTCCTTCCACCTGCACGGACATCAAACTGTCACCATCATACTCTTTATGACTATCACAGATGCTTCCTTCCTGGTCTTCCTACCAACTCCTGCACACCCATATTGATCATCATGCTGCAGCTACAGGGAGTCCAATATGACCTGACTCTCATGCCTCACTGCTCCAATCTCCCATTGCTCCCATCACATGCATATCAGACAACCATGTTGTCACAAAGCTCCTCTAGACCTGACTCCTGTCCCATTATTACCTGTTCCCATTCAAAAGAAAAGCATACCTGCAGGTCCCTGAACCAGCTCAGGCTTCACTCCAAGCCTTTGCACATTGTGCAACTTATGCCTGGAAGGACGTCCTATATCTCATTTCACTGTTTAGCAAAATCAGGGTCCAATTCATACACCCCTAGACATGGACTTGGAATTCTGGGCTTGGTGTTACTTTAGGTCCCCAGGTCCAAGGGCTACCCAAATGGCAGGACAGACCCAGGACACCGCAACCTCAGAGGCCATGAGAGTGTGAGGTCCTGAAATAAGCTCCACAGATCAGTATCACTTAAAGACTCTGCACTTGCAGGATCTGTGAAAAGAGAAAGATCTGTTGAGAGCCTGGATGCACGGGCTCATGCTGCTCAGTGCCATTGCCCAGCTGAGGGCCAGGTGACCTGAGGATGGTCTGCATTACCTCAGGGCCTTGGTCCTCACTGCACACTCTTGCCAAGTCCATTGTCTTTCAAAGGACTGGGAATCTAATGCACCCCCTTCAGGTGTGTGAGATGATTCTCTTACCATTGTGAACACTGGCCAAGTCTGGGTGGATGTTTACCTGTTAAGGAAAGATCAGGGCCATTTTCTCTTAGTAGTTTGATAAATATCTACCACCTCCTTTACTCTCAAATCTTTAAGACACTCCAACCCATCGGAGGCTCACTTGGCTCAGCAGCCAGCAACCCTCCTGCTGGTCAGATAATCAGCCTGTGCAGAGGTCGCCCCACTCCCTCCCTGGGCAGCTCAATGGCAGAAATACTTATTTCAGGTCATAGTTTGCACCTTCCTTGATCACTAATTTTCTTGGAGCAAATGCCAACTCCTAGGTCAGATTCCACAATCACCGATAAAGCAGAGCTTAGTCCATTTCGCACTAACCATCGGACAGAGTGGCCACCAGCCTGCATTTGGACTAGAGAGGGCCTCAGAGTCACGCACGAGAAACCAGCACCAACTCCACCTGGCAACTGCTCTGGGCTTTTGCCGGCCCACACCCACCTGCCCAGCTGCCACCGTGGCTCCCAGCCTTGACACCTGAGAGCATTCTGGGCACAGCAACCACCTGAACCTGAAAGAGCCCCAGCTCAACACCTGGCTGGAGGGTGCAGAGAGCACAGGGGCTTGTCCAGGCCCAGAGCTTCTCCTGGCTGCTTTGGTTTTAGTTTCAGGGAGCACACTGACGTCATCATTCCTTGTGGGTGATTGTGTAGCTCACCCCGGTTCCGCACCTGCTACACTGACAGGAACAGCACCTCCCCTGTGTCATCTCAGCCATGTCATGCTCTGCCCTCATGAAACCCTGGCTTCTGGTCACCACGGGGTCCCTGGGCTGTGCGGGTGTTCACATGTGTGTGGACTGACTTGGTAAATAAAACAAACATCGATTTTAGAGACCGAGATAAATGGGGAGAGTGAGAGAAAGATCAATTTGCTGTTCCACCAATTTTATACATTCTTTGGTTGATTCTTGTTATTGTCCTCACCGGGGATGGTACATGCACCCTAGGCATTATAGAGCTGAGGCTCTGACCCACTGTTCTATCCATGCATGGCCACATATATGTGGGATTTTAAGTAAAGTAACCCACTAACATGCTGGGGAATAGAGATATACAAAAACCACCATGATAGGATGTGAGGGCTATCTGGCTGCGACATCTGTCACCCGATTGATCGCCAGGGTTGATTCGGCTGATCTGGCTGGCTAGGTGGGTGTCCCCCTCCTCCCTCACCGATCCATGTGCGTCCCTCCCGAAGCTGCGCGCTCGGTCGAAGAGGACGACCTCCCCCCCCCCCCCAGGAGAGGACCGGTCTTCGGTCAAGGGTATACGAGTAGCTGCGCTCCCCTGCTAGAACCTCCAAACAAGCTCTCAAGGTCCAAAAACCACCATGATAATAGGTACGATGGAAGGCAAGAATAGGATTCATGGGGTTTTATAAGTGTTTTCTTTAAATGGGTATATTTCAGATAACCGATTACAAAGGTGGAATATGTCCTTGAAACAGTTATTCCATATGCCAACGAAGAAGCACTGAGGAGGGGAGGAGGAACTTGTGTTCAGGGATGCAGGCATGTATGGAACCACCAAAAGCATATGTTTAAAAAATGTACATTTAAATCAATTGTACTTTAGAAAAACTTTTAATAATGTATAAAAATTGCCACTGCCCTATTATTTTACTGAGTAATTATAAAAGGTCTTGAGCATATTTGTTGCTACTGTATCAGTATGTTTGAAATAAAATATATGATGTTCTACTGAAATAATCTTATCATGTCCATGTTCAGTGCTACATTTTGGCAGTTTGACACTGATGATGATGAGAATATTTACACCAGGGAAAATGACAAATACTACAAACCTAGACTTCACTTAATGTATTATTGAAAGCTTAGACTTAAAAAAGAGTGATGGAGAATGTAAGCAATGCAGATTAAATATATTTATATGGTACAAGTTTATTTTAATGTACATATGATGAAAATTGAGAAAAACAATTTTGCTTCCAGTATTCAAAACCCATAGTTCCATACAGCAAAGAAGTCACTGGAGTCATTGAGGAATGAGTGAAAGTCAAACATATGTGTTAGATACTGTGCTGGTCTCCTATTGGTTACAATAGTAAACCCACTTAAAATAGGTAAACCATTCTGAACAGGCCTTTAAACAAAGGAGATAAACACATTGTAATAAGTGCATGAAAAAATGATCACCATCACAAATTCTTAGGGAAAAGGAATTAAATGAAAGTGGGCTAACATTATACTCATTTCCAGAGCTTGTATTTAAAAAATTGACCATTGTGATTGCTCCCAGTCTACGGAAGCACTGGGATTGTCATTACTGTGGGTGGTGGGAAGGCAAAAAGAACTACCATTTTAGACCACAGTTCCACATCTCTTAAAATGCAAAACATTCACCTACACTGCAACAGTTTGATAAGGAAAACATATAACTATATAAAGAAATGAATGCAAATATTCCCAGCAGATTTATTTCTATTACCACAAACCTGAAAAAATTAAAATCATAGAATGATCAATAGATCAAGTGGTTATCCATAGAACATTGTGGGGTGCGGTTATGGTGTTTTGGCCACGTTCAAGCCTCAGACTAATGAAAGGACAGGGTCCTCTCATTGCCATGTGCAAGTCCCAGCTGGAGGGCAGGGCCCTCCCAGCACAATCATAGCCAACGGCTGTGGTTGTAAGCTTGAACCTGTGGTCTGAACACGTAACCCCACGTGCCTTGTGGTAGAGTTCAGGTGCATATAGTTGAGTGAGGTTGGAACTCGTGAGAATGCTGTAAACAACATGATCACGCCTTTGCTTTGCCTCGTGACATCTTCTATAAAATAAAGACACAGCTTGTGGGCGCTGTCGTTGTCTCCTCACCAGGGAGGCAGCGTCCCACCGAGACCCAGCTATTATTCTCTTGTCTGTCTTTCCTTAATCCTGTCACCTCCCGCCCCACTCGGGATCACCCTTGGCCTTGCTGGCATGGCACAAATGGCGCACGAACAGGGACTGAGTTCTGCGACCAGGGACTGAGTTCGAGTGTAACAAATGGCGTCTGAACAGGCCTGAGTTCGGGGGAATTTAAAAAGGTGGTCAGGTAAAGGGGGCTCCAAGGCTCACACATAAGGTAAGCTCAAAAGAAAAAAGAAAGAAAAGAAAGTAAGCTTAAAGAGCAAAAGTGAGATAAGGCCAAAAACCAAAAGCTAGGGAGCTGAAGTGTGCTAATATTAGCTCGGTGTAAAGTATGGGAAATACAGGATCACAAGATAAAAATGTATATATATCTATGCTTAAAGCCATGCTCAGAGCACGAGGCTGTTCCATAAAACAGCAACAGCTTCTTGAGTTGTTAAATGATGTAAAGAAGATTTGTCCTTGGTTTCCTGAGGACGGAGAGGTAAACATAGAAATATGGGAAAAGGTAGGGAAGCAACTTAAAGATTACTATGTAGCCGGAGGCCCAGAGAAGATTCCTAGCTCTGTCTTCATTTTGTGGTCCAGGATTCGGGACCACTTGGAGCCCCTTCCCGAGGGGGGATGGAGGAATGTGGCAGGAGATGGAGGACAAATAGGAGAAAGAGACCAGAGGATGCCGATTCCACTTACACCTTCAGCACCTCCATTACCTCCTCCAGTCCCTGGGGCTACTGTTCCTGTGGGGGAAAGCCCTCTGGATAAGGTGCTTCCTCCCAAAAAAGAAGGAGAGTTGGAGGAGGAGGCAGAGAGGGAACAATGCAGGCGGGCTGGGATGACGGGGTCTAACACAAGCCTTTGGGAAGCTGACTGTTGCTTGTAAGCCTCTCAAGTCGCCTTCTAAACAAGCAAGAACAAGAATGGGATTTGACTCCACTCCAGTGGTCTCTGCATGAGGCTGGGCAGGCTGGGGAAGATATTTCAGGATCCAGTCTATCCCCTATATTTGAGCAGCCTGATCCTCAGAATCCAGATCAGATGCTCCGTGGTCATCAGTCTATGCCTTTTAAGACGTTAAAGGAGTTAAAAACTTCCTCTTCTATGTATGGGCCAACTTCTCCTTCTGTGCTAGGGTTGCTAGATACAATATCAGAGGAAGCTATGGCTCCTAGTGATTGGAACACTGTTGCAAAGGCTTGTCTCTCACCTGGGGATTATTTACTGTGGAAATCTGATTGGGTAGAGCTTAGTGTGGAACAGGCTAATAGAAACCAAGCTCATGGGGTGCCCATTACACTTGATATGCTCATGGGCACTGGACCTCATGGGGCCTTGCAGGCTCCGTTGGTATACTCCATGCAAGCTTATCAGCAGATTAACATCTGTGCCACTGAAGCCTGGAAGCAGCTGCCAACAAAAGGCAAAAAGTCTTTAGACTTAAGTAAGATCAGGCAGGGCCCTGAGGAGCCAAACCAGGATTTTGTAGCTGGTTTGTTCCAGGCCGTGGGCAGGGCTGTGACTGGCCCTGAGGCTGGAATGATACTTGTGAAGCAATTAGCTGTCGAAAATGCAAACAGAATATGTCAAGAGGCTTTGCGTCCCTATAAGAAAACGGCACTGTCCATGATTTTATCCGTGTTCGTAGTGACATTGGACCAGCCTGTGTACAAGGAGTGGTGTTGGCTGTTGTGTTAAAGGGGACATTGCGAGGAAAGGAAGAAAAATGTTTTCACTGTGGTAGACTGGGCATTACGCTAAGGACTGCAATGTCAGAAATGGAGGCGGGAAGGCTATGGAGAGTGGAAATGGGCAGCCTGGACTATGCCTACAGTGCAGGAGAGGAAAGCATTGGGTAGATGAAAGCTACTCACGGGCTGATGTTAATAGTAATTCAATACGCCATAGGCAGGGAAACTTCAAGAGGGGCCAGCCCCGGCCCCACCAAACAGGAGGGGCCGTATCTTTGACACCACTTCAGCCTTTCCAGCCGCTCAGTCCCAAAGCCAACGTCTGAGACCTTTACCGCACCCCCCCCCTCCCAAGGAAGCGCAGGAATGGACCTCTATCCTACCACCGATGCATACTAACACCTGAAATGGGGCCTCAGGCCATTACTGCGGGAGTGTATGGTCCCCTTCCTGCAGGCAAGGTGGGACTAATTTTAGGGAGAAGCAGTTTAACATTAAAAGGGTTTCAAGTTCTCCCGGGGGTAATAGACCAGGACTATACTGAAGAAATTAAACTAATAGCACAAACAATTAATACTATAATTCAGGTATTACCAGAGACAAAAATAGCACAACTTTTCCTTCTGCCTTATTATGTAGGAGGGCGAACGTTAACCGGTCGACCCCGTGGTGCAGTGGGGTTTGGATCCAATGACGCGGTATCCTGGGCAAGAATAGTTAAGCAAGATCGGCCTGAATTAGAACTAAAAATTAATGGGAAGCCTTTTAAAGGGGCTATAGACACAGGAGCTGATGTATCAGTCATTGCCTTTAGACATTGGCCACAGGCTTGGCCCTTAAATCCCGCAGCTTCTGAATTGCACGGAGTAAGGGCATGTTACTCGACCTCTGCAGAGTGCTCAGCTCCTTCGATGGGAAGATCCAGATGGAAATACAGGTTATTTTAAACCTTATGTATTGCAATATTTACCTGTCAATTTATGGGGTCGAGAGATGTTAGAACAAATGGAAGTTTTAATAACAAGCCCTCTTTCTATTGCTACTTCTGGTCAAGAATATCACCCCCAAAAGAGGCAAGGAAAGAAGCAGCAAGAAAGGCATTTGTCTATCCCAATGTCCGTTCAAAGGGAGAGGCGTGGATTGGGTTACCAGGACTTTCAACAGGGGCCTTGATCTTTTCTCCGATCCAGCGTACAGCAGCTAAAATTACCTGGCTTACAGATACCCCTATCTGGGTTGATCAATGGCCCCTATTAGGAGAAAAATTAAAAGCTGCACAAGAATTGGTTCAAGCTCAACCTGAGGCAGGGCATATTGAACCCACTCACAGTCCATGGAACACACCCATTTTTGTGATAAAGAAGAAGTCTGGTGAAAGGAGACTATTGCAAGACCTGAGGGCAGTTAATCCCTGGTCCGTTAGCTATAGGCAATGAAACTATTGATCACCTCCTTGCTGTGGTGCAGGAGAAGACGCCATTTTCTCTTGCACAGTCCTCCCATGCTTTGCATCATCAAAATGCTACTGCCTTGCGTAAACAATTTCATATTTCTCAGGAGCAAGCTCGTCAAATTGTTAAGCAGTGTGATCAGTGTGTAATTCATTGCCCTGAACAATCATTAGGGGTTAATCCTAGGGGTCTTAAACCTGATCAAATCTGGCAAATGGATGTCACCCATGTTCCAGAAGTTGGTAAGCAGAGATGGGTACATGCTACCATAGATACCTGCTCTCGCTTTATTTTTGTGACTTCCCAAACGGGAAAGTGCCAAGCATGTAATCAATCATTGCTTGGCCACCTTTGCTGTACTGGGTTCTCCCTTAGAGCTAAAAACAGACAATGGACCCGCATACGCTAGTTCTGCTTTTCAGAAATTTTGTCAACAATATCAAATTTATCATAAAACTGGTATTCCTTATAACCCTCAAGGGCAAGCAATAGTGGAAAGAGCCAATCGTACTCTTAAAATACAATTACTAAAACAAAAAGGGGGAGACGGATGTTACGTGTCACCTCAAAATAAACTCAGTCATGCTCTATATGTTTTAAACTTTCTGAATTGCGATGCAGAGGGCCTTACAGCAGCTGAAAGGCATCAGGCCTCCAGCACAATAGCCTCCGCCAGGTTAGCCCGATGGAATGACTTACAAACTGGGCGATGGTTCGGACCAGATCCAGGAATGATGTGGGGAAGAGGCTGTGTTTGTGTCTTTCCAGAAGGAGCAGTGCAGCCAATTTGGGTGCCAGAACGGTACGTGCGACACCACAATGGACCCAGAGAAGCTCCTTGTCCCTCCGTTCAAGAGACGGAGAGTTGCCCCGATGACAGCAAAGAAGAAGCAAAAGGAAACAGAGGCTACACTAAGGGCCGAGGTGCCAACATGGGATAGCTCCCTGGGACTTTGGGCCCATGTGAGACACCAGACTCAGAGTTGGAAGTCTCCAGCTACCGAGGGTTGCTCCTTTCCATGCAGCAGCGGATAAAGAAAAAAGCTGAGAAGGGACCAGACCTCCAACTGCGTGGACGAAGCTGATTTGACTGGGACTGGTGCGGACTCAGTGCCGAGGTCAACCGCCCAAACAGCCTGGCCCAGGGGACTGGTTTTGCATCAAGGACATCTTTGCATCGGCGAGATATCAGCATGGAGTCAGCTGAAGAAGATGGTGACTAAGGCCAAGCAAATGTTAGAAAAGCAAGTGGAAGCTATGCTAGCGTTGGTGAACTGTCAGTTTTCTGTAAAATCTTGCGGAGCTAAAATCTAAGGACTTTGAGTAATATATCCTGAAAATGATGACATGTTTGTAACTTGGTTTTGCGTTGGTGTTGCTTTGTTATTAGCCAGAGTTTTGTTCTCTTGTTAACATTGCTGTTTATGGTTTTCTTAATAACCAGGGGTTTGTTTTGATGTTTTGATTATGTTGAATAATTTATTTAGAGTTTTTTGGATAATGTAGATAGGCGTGTTTAAAAACAAAAGTAAAGGGGGAGATGTGGGTCGCGGTTGTGGTGTTTTGCCAGGTTCAAGCCTCGGACTAATGAAAGGACAGGGGCCTCTCATTGCCACGTGCAAGTCCCAGCTGAGGGCAGGGCCCTCCCAGCACAATTATAGCCCACGGCTGTGGTTGTAAGCTTGAACCTGTGGTCCGAACACGCAACCCCACGTGCCTTGTGGTAGAGTTCAGGTGCATATAGTTGAGTGAGGTTGGAACTCGTGAGAATGCTGTAAACAACGTGATCACGCCTTTGCTTTGCCTCGTGACATCTGCTATAAAATAAAGACACGGCTTGTGGGCGCTGTCGTTGTCTCCTCATCAGGGAGGCAGCGTCCCACCGAGACCCAGCGATTATTCTCTTGTCTGTCTTTCCTTAATCCTTCCCCCCACCCCCCTCGGGATCATCCTTGGCCATGCTGGCATGGCACAGAACATGATGCTACTCAGCAATAAAAAAATTACATATTCAAATAAGTATTAGGGTTGAGTCTCAAAATAACTGTGTAGCATGAGGAAAACCAGTATTTATTAAAAAGTACACAACTTACAGTGCAAATAAAGTTGTGAAATATATAAAGTAATCTATTGTATATGAAGGAAAATCAATGACTGCATTGAGAGCTGGGAAAGGCAGAAAGAGAGATTACAAAATGGTAGGAGGTAAATATAGGATGTGCCAAAAGTACATTTAGAATCGTTGGTATGAAAAGAAATACAATAAATAAGAACTAATAATACAAGAATATACTCTGCCCTGGCTAGGATGGCTCAGTTGTTTGGGCACCATCCTGTGCAGTGAAAGGTCACTGACTCGATTCTAGGTCAGGACACATGCCCATCTCCATCCCCGGTAGGGGGCGTGCAGAGGTATAAGATCAATGTATCTCACTCATCCTGTTTCTGTCTCTCCATCCCTCTGCTCTCCCATAAACCTGAATAGAATAAACGTATTTTTTAAAAAGTTTTTAAAAAAGAATAAACTCCGTGTTTTGCTTACTCTTACTCACAACCATAAGACTACTTCTGCACTAGCATCTATATGAGTGACAGGCAAGTTTACCTCACATGTGACAGTTTCACAGCTTTATATGTGTGCCAAGGCTCACCAAATAGTAACATCAGAAAAGTGCTCTTTGTTGCATATCAGTTCTCATTTCCTGGAAGGAACAGCCTGGTGCCCCGGCTGCAAATATTGGCAAGCAGTGAGGAGTATTGCCATGGGAACCAGAGGGGGTGTTGTGCTATATGCCAGGTTCAGAGCTTGTAAGCCATATATATGCACACCTGCCTATTGTTGAGAGATGATACAGTGATCAATAGGAATGAGATAGCACATATCAGCATCACCTGGGCTTGACTATCTACACTGGAATGGGGGAGGGAGAGAGTAAGATAGAAATATATTTCAGAGATGGTGAATTAGAATTTTGGAAAAGAAGCAAATTAGAAAACAACCCATTCTCCTCATGGCATATTTGTTTTACCTTTGAAGTCTTGCATCTGGGAAAGAAGCTGTGGGAGAAAAGTGTTGTGCAAAGAATTATGTGCAGCACCTAGTGCAAAGTGATGACCTCAGCACCATGGGATAGTGGTCAGGAGTGTGATGCCATGATTTTGGTGTATTGGAAGTCAATTTTGGGGACAATAAGGGTATTGCCTAACAAGACTAGTTCAAATCCCTCACAATCCCTTTATGGGCAACATTTTTTTCTACCCTACGTTCCTGACACCCACTGTTATTGACAAGGGGCCGTGTGACTCCCATCTGAGGCCCAGAGCACAGGTATAATCTGTCTCCCCATCTGCCTTCATTGTGGTGGGAAGACACAGTATCAGCAGGAATATAAGGAGAGAATGATTTTGATGGGACCGGGACCATGTATGTTCTCTGACGTGGAGAGTAGAGGGAACAGATAGATGTGAAGGGTGGGGAGTATGATGAGCCTAAAATTTCAGAAGAGAAGCTAATCATAGGCTCTACTGACCCCAGGATATGGGCTTTGAGGACATGGCCATTGCCTTCTCTCAGGAGGAGTGGGGCTCCTTGATGAGGTTCAGAGACTTCTGTACTGCAAAGTGATGCTGGAAGGTTTTGCTCCTAGATCATCTGTAGGTGAGACCTTCACATCCCTGCTGGTGTCCTGAAGTGATGTCCTCTCTTCCTTAAGTCTCAAGACATGGCCTTTTGTCTACCACAGCCAGGCCATGTGTTCTGATAATTTCCCCCACTGTTCTGTCAAATGTGTTCTGGCTGCCAGTGCTGAGCTGTGTGGAGAGCCCATAGCAATGCCTCCACAAACATCCCTAAAACCAGTTGCCCCAGAAAGTGCAGGAAGTGTCTGGGAGTCAGGAGTTTTGCAGACAGCTTCCTGGGTCCCACCTGCTTTTCTCCTCTCTGAGAGGGTGACTGTGTCCAGATCATGGCTTCCCCTTCAGCCCCTTCCTCTAGCTGAGGCCTCTTGTGACTGCTTATGCCAGGCTATGTGCTTTACTCACATGAACAATGGTGTCTCCTTGTAAGACCCTCCTTCAATTGTTTGTAACATTCTCTTTCCTGAATACTACTGTGAGCTGAATTGCTCTAGGCCACTGCTGACTGCTCACCTGTTATCTTTCACTAATACTTGGAATATTTAGGTTTTGCATATTGGTAGAATAGAAGATGCATGAAAAACCCTGGTTTTCTCACAGGGTGAACATGCAAGCTGGTCTCAGCAGAGGTCTGGCCCTGATGGCTGACAACAGCGTGCTGGATATGACAACAGCGGTGTTCAGATCATACCAGGAACCAGCTTGTCAAACAGTGATTAGGTGCAGGCACCACTGACTACACCTCACTTCTACCTTTTCTTTCCCATACGTTTCACTTTCTGATTTGTCATTTCATCTGGGGCTTCCTGGATTTGGGCTATGTTCACCTTTGTGGCACCTTTCCAACACCTGTTCCTCTGCACTGCTCTCTCTGCAGTATTCTCTAATATTGACCAGGATATTTTTATGAGGTGCACTTACATGCTTAAGTAGACCTTGAACACCAGCCACTCTTTAGTTGAATTTTACTTGGAACAGACATAACCAGCCTTCTGCACAGCGTGCCCATGTCACCAGCAGACAAGCCATGTTGTGAGCAGAAGAATGACCTGGAGATCCTGCTACTCATCCATGTGGTGCTTGCCATCTCTGCATCATATTTCTGGAGAGGTCTTCCTTGTTTTGTGATATTCAGTAGCTCAGAACTTCACAACAGCATCTTATTCATTCTCCCTGCAGATCTTTGTTTTCCTCTGACAATTGCATTGAACCTACGTGTTATATACAACACACTTTTTAATGAGACTCTCCCTGCCACCAAGATCACCACTGACTTCATCATTTCTCTGTTTTCAGGTTGTTGGCATAAAACAGATGATGAGGAGGCCTATTCTGAGCATAGTGTGTCTTTTCGAGGAGACTCGTGGACAGGGCTTCTAAGAGAGTTCCAGCAACCCAGGAGTAAGCGGTGTTCCTCAGTGTTAAAAGACACTTTGCACCTGACTGACGTACAACAGCAGACTTTGAGCAGAAAGCCTGCCTTAGTGACGCCTGTAGGAGGGACTTCTGTTTCAGTGCAAACCCTCAGCAGCAGCAGAGGGGCGCCAGTGGCATGAAGCCCGGGGAAGAACACATGCACCAGGCCTTTTTTGAGATCTGGTGCAGCTTCTACTTCCCTTGGATGCCTTCAACCAGTACGGAGGCTGGTAAAGACATGCGAACCATCTCAGATCTCCAGCACCAGGCCACTCTTTTTTCTTTTTCTTTATTGACATTACAAGATAGGTAATAAGGATTTATTTTTTCAATTTTTTCTTTATTGATTAAGGTATTACATATGTGTCCTTATCCCTCCATTTCCCCCGCACCCTCCCACTCATGCCCTCACCCCCTGTTGTCTGTGTCCATTGGTTATGCTCATATGCATGCATGCAAGACCTTTGGTTGATCTCTCCCCCTTACTCAACTCTCTGAGGTTTGACGATCTGATCACTACTTCTCTGTCTCAGGATCTGTTTTTGTTCATCAGTCTATGTTGTTGCCTATATTCCATAAATGAGTGAGATCGTGTGATATTTCTCTTCCTCTGACTGGCTTATTTCACTTAGCATAATGCTCTCCGGTTCCATCCATGCTGTTGCAAATGGTAAGAATTTCTTCTTTTTTACCACAGCGTAGTATTCCATTGCATAGATGCACCACTGTTTTTTAATCCACTCATCTGCCCATGGGCACCTAGGCCGTTTCCAAATCTTAGCTATGGTAAATTGTGCTGCTATGAACATACAGGTGCATATATCCTTTCTGATTGGTGTTTCTGGTTTCTTGGGATATAATCCTAGAAGTGGGATCACTGGGTCAAATGGGAGTTCCATTTTTAGTTTTTAATGGAAATGCCATACTGTTCTCCACAGTGGCTGCACCAGTGTGCATTCCCACCTGCAGTGCATGAGGGTTCCTTTTTCTGCGCGTCCTCACCAGCACCTGTCGTTCGTTAACTTGTTGATGATAGCCATTCTGATAGGTGTGCGATCGTACCACATTATCATTTTGATTTGCATCTCTCATATGATTAGTGTCTTTGAGCATGTTTTCATATGTCTTTTGGCCTTCCATATGTCTTCTTTCGAAAAGTATCTTTTTAGGTCTGTTGCCCATTTTTTGACTGTTTATCTTCATTTTGTTAAGTTGTATGAGTTCCCTGTAAGTGTTGGAGATTAAACCCTTATCGGTGATAACATTGGCAAATATGTTCTCCCATGCAGTGAGCTTTCTTGTTGTTTCATTGATGGTTTCTTTAGCTGTGCTTTCGAAAGCTTTTATTTTGATGTAATCCCATTTGTTTATTTTCTGTTTAGTTTCCATTGGCCTAGGACAGTGGTCGGCAAACTCATTAGTCAACAGCGCCAAATATCAACAGTACAATGATTGAAATTTCTTTTGAGAGCCAAATTTTTTTAAACTATATAGGTAGGTACATTGTTATTAACTTAATTAGGGTACTCCTAAGCTGGCCTTTGCAAAAACTGTTCTCAATCTGAATGAGGTACGTTCGCTGAGGTCGATCCCTTCCAACTCTCACATCCATACTCGTCTTGTATACTTGTTTCCTCTATCTCCTTTTGTTCATCCTCTCTATATGTCCAAACCATCTCAACATACCTTTCTCAATTCACGACACTACATCTTCTTTCACCCACAACGTTCCCTAAAATTAACTTAATAAAATTTACTTAAAGTTTTAAGTCGCCGAAACCGGTTTGGCTCAGTGGATAGAGCGTCGGCCTATGGACTGAGGGGTCCCGGGTTCGATTCCGGTCAAGGACATGTACCTGGGTTGCGGGCACATCCCCAGTGGGAGATGTGCAGGAGGCAGCTGATCGATGTCTCTCTCTCATCGATGTTTCTAACTCTCTATCTCTCTCCCTTCCTCTCTGTAAAAAATCAATAAAATATATTTAAAAAAAAGTTTTAAGTCAACTGCGCACTGTACATGCATTCCCGCACGTGGTATTTTAGGGAAGAGCCACACGCAAGGGGCCAAAGACCCGCATGTGGCTCGGGAGCCGAGGTTTGCCGACCACTGGCCTAGGAGCTGTATCGGTGAAGAAATTGCTTCAGTATATGTCTGAGATTTTGCTGCCTGTGGATTCCTCTACTATTTTTATGGTTTCCTGTATTATATTTAAGTCCTGTATATATTTTGAGTTTATTTTTGTGTATGGTATAAGTTGCTGGTCTAGTTTCATATTTTTTTTGCAAGTATCTGTCCAATTTTCCCAACACCATTTATTGAAGAGACTGTCTTGACTCCATTGTATGTTCTTGCCTCCTTTGTCAAATATTAATTGGGCATAGTGGTTTTGGTTGATTTCTGGGTTGTCTATTCTAGTCCATTGATCTATATGTCTGTTCCTGTGCCAGTACCAGGCAGTTTGGGGAACAGTGGCTTTGTAATACAGCTTGATATCTGGTATTGAGATCCCTGCTACTTTGTTTTTCTTTCTCAGGATTGCTGCAACTAATCGGGATCTTTTTTTATTCCAGATGAATTTTTGGAGAGTTCGTTCTAGGTCCGTGAAATATTCCATTGGCATTTTAATGGGGATTGCATTGAATCTATAGATTGCTTTGGGTAGTATGGACATTTTAATAATGTTGATTCTACCAATCCATGAGCACCGGTATGTTCTTCCATCTGTTTCTGTCTTCCTCTATCTCTCTTTTCAGTGTCCTGCAGTTTTCCGAGTATAGGTCTTTTACGTCCTTAATTGAGTTTAGTCCTAGGTATCTTAATTTTTTTGGTGCGATGGTAAATGCGATTGTTTTTTTGGTCTCTCTTTCTGTAAGTTCACTATTGGTATATAGAAATGCCATAGATTTCTTGGCATTAATTTTGTATCCTGCTATATTGCCAAATTCATTTATTAAGTCTAATAAATTTTTGATGGAGTCTTCAGGGTTTTGTATGTACTGTATTATGTCATCTGCGAATAATGACAGTTTTATGTCTTCTTTTCCAATTTGGATACCTTTTATTTCTTCTTCTTGTCTAATTGCTATGTCTAGCACTTCCAGAACTATGTCAAACAGGAGTGGTGAAAGTAGGCATCCTGTTCTTAGGTGAAATGGTTTTAGATTTTCCCATTCAGTATGATGTTGGCTGTAGGTTTGTCATATAAGGCTTTTATTATGTTGAGGTATGATCCCTCTATTTGCATTTTGCTGAGGGTTTTTTTTTTTTATCAAGAATGGTGTTGGAGTTTTTCAAATGCTTTTTCTGCAACAATTGATGTGACTATGTGATTTTTATCTCTCAATTTGTTTATGTGATGTATCATGTTTATTGATTTGCAGATATTGTAGCACCCTTGTATCCCTGGGAGAAATTCTACTTGGTCATGGTGTATGATCTTTCTGAGGTAATGCTGGATCTGATTTGCTAGAATTATGTTGAGGATTTTGGCATCTATGTTCATGAGGGATATTGGCCTGTAATTCTCTTTCATTTTGTTGCCTTTATCTGGTTTTGGTATTAGGGTAATACTGGCTTCATAGAATGAGATTGGAAGTGTTCCTTCCTCTTGAATTTTTTGGCATAGTCTGAGAAATATAGGTTTTAATTCTTACTTGGATGTTTGATAAAATTCCCCTGTGAAGCCATTTGGCCCCGGGCTTTTGTTTGCTGGAAGCTTTTTCATGACTGCTTCAATTTCTTAAATAGTTATCGGCCAACTGAGATTTTTAGATTCTTCCTGATTGAGGTTTGGAAGGTTGTGTTTTTCTAGGAATATGTCAATTTCTTCCAGGTTGCCTAGCTTGTTGGAATAGAGTTGTTCATAGTATTTTTTAACAATCCTTTGCATTTCTGTGGGGTCTGTTGTTATTTTGCCTCTTTCATTTTGGATTTTGTTTATTTGGGTCCTCTCTCACTGAAGGGGGTGTAAGTTCCCTCTCTAGAAAAGTCTGGTAGAGTCTATTTAAAAATACACATGCTTTTCCCACTGTTTGCATTGTTTTGAGAGAATCTAGTGAATAAGTACAAATGATATAAGGAGATTTATTGCACAGTTATTTGCAATGGCAAAACCCTGGAAACCACTTCCATTTTCAGTCTCTATGATTTTGACTATTCTATGTGCCTCATATAAGTGGATTCATACAGTATTTGCCTTTTTTGTAACTGGCTCATTTCATTTAACATGTCCTCAAGGTTCACCCATGCTGTAGCTATGTCAGAATAGCCTTCTTGTTTAGGCTGAATAATGTTCCATTGTATGTCTAGGTCACACTGTGCTTCTCCGTTCGCCTGTCAGCGGCCACGGGGCCGCTTTCCCGTCGGGTGTTGTGCCGAATGCCGCGCCCGCGAGTGTGGGTGCAAATGGCTGCGCCTGCTCCCAGCTGTTTTTGAGCATGCGCGCAGCGGCGGGACTGCTCGGTTACATGATGGTTTTGTTTTAATTTTTAGGAGCTGCCACACTGTTTTCTAGCTGTATAATCTCACTGAATTTATGTATAATTATTTTTATTACTTCAATTTTAGTGATACATAATTTATTATCTATTCAAATATTTTATGGGAAAATGTCCTTTACCTTAAAACATTCTTTGTAACTTCCCTTTGTATCCTTATCAGTAGATCTTCCTTTGGAATCCTCTATGACTTGTCTTTTGTTCCCCACCCAACATCTAAACCATGAGGAAATAGTGCCAACTCACATATCCAGAATCCTAATCCACTTCCTACCACTTCTACTTGCCTGCCTGGCTAGTCTGTTCTCCCCACAGCAGCTAGACAGTCCATTCAGAACCTAATCAGATCACATCACTACTCCCTCAAAATTCTCCTAAGGATTTTTCCATTTCATAAAATCCAAAGCCCTTGCCATGGCCTGAGAGGTCCTTTAGAAACTCGTCCCTGTCCTGAACTCACTCACCTCCCTCCCTTCCTCTGCCTCCTCCTGTAGCCACATCAGTGTTCTTGCTGTTCTTTGAGCACACAGGGCATCCTTCCTCAGCACCTCAGCACCACCCTGACCCCAGCTTCATAGTTTTGTTACCTGTTTTCTTACTCTGCTCAAATGACACCTCAAAAATACCTTTCTGGATGACTCTATTAAATGTTAAAACTAACACCCTCCCCAATCCCTTCCCATCCTCTCACCTTGCTCTAGTTTCTTCATAGTTCTTATCTTCATCATCACATTTTTTATCTTCTACCCCCACCAAAATGTGAGCTCCATGAGATACATTACCTTGTTTGTTTTGTCCATTCTGTATCTCAGAACCTAGAAAGGGCCCAGCACATATAGGCATTCCTACGTGTTTGTCTTAAATGCACCTTCTTATCTGCATTTCCAGATAGTAGCAATAAGCACTTAACTAAAGAGAAGGCTCTGGACATAAATTTTCCTACTTATCACATGGGTTCTAGTTTAATTACTTTGGGCATTTTACTTAACCTGAGCCTCAGTTTCCTCATCTGAAAAATGGGGATAAATAATTATACCTTCTTCATAGAGTTATAGTTGAGGATTTAATGAGATCTTCTATGTAATGTACTAGGCACTATATTTGCACATACCATATGATCAAAAACATTATTTTGTTGTAGCTGATGTTGACATTCTTTTGGTTTCTACTTTCCTTTTTTTTTTTGCTTGAACTTGTTTCATGTGATACTAGAGGATGGGTACCCCTGACTCTGGGCTTACCTTCTATCATCGTAAAATCATTTGTGAAAGGAGGAACCCTTTTCTTTCATAATCCTATCTAATAATAGACAAACATGGTAATTGACAGTACCTTCGCTATGCCTCCCATTGGCTAATCAGTGTGATATGAAAATCAACTGCCAACAAAGATGGCGGCTAATTTGCATACTGCAGGCAGGGCGGGACAGCACGAGCCACCAGTGCGCTGCCATCCAGGGCAGGCTCGCCCCTGCCTTGCTGCCCGGGACCCGATTGGCGGGTCCCAGGCGGCAAGGCAGCCCCCCACCCCCCCAGAAGCCACAGAAGCCGCCTGATATAGAGGAACTCTATCAGTAAGCACTCTGGAAGTCAGTGGCCTAAATGCACCAATTAAAAGACAGATTATGAGGGTGAATCAAAAACAAAACCCACTTTATTTTATTATTGTTATTTTTTAAATATATTTTATTGACTTTTTACAGAGAGGAAGGGAGAGAGATAGTTAGAAGCATCGATGAGAGAGAAACATTGATCAGCTGCCTCCTGCACATCTCGTACTGGGGATGTGCCCGCAACCAAGGTACATGCCCTTGACCGGAATAAAACCTGGGACCTTTCAGTCCACAGGCCGACGCTCTATCCACTGAGCCAAACCGGTTTTGGCACAAAACCCACTTTAAATATAAAGACACATATAGATTAAAAGTAAATGAATTAAGCTGCATCCTGTTTTGCTCAGTGGATAGAGCATTAGCCCGTGGACTGAAAGGTCCCAGGTTCGATTCCAGTCAAGGGCATGTACCTCAGTTGCTGGCTTGATCCCCAGTTCCTATCAAAGCATGTACAGGAGGCAACCAATCAATGTGTGTCTCCCTTCCCCTTCACTCTCTCTAAAATTCAATGGAAAAATATCCTTGGGTGAAGATTAACAAAAACAAAGTAAATGGATTAAGTAACATTAAAGAGATTATAAGAAAAATACATTCCAAATTTTCTTAGTTGTACAATGGTTATGTTTAAATTATTAACACCTAAGAAATTGGGTGAAGGGTACATATGGTGTAGTATTTTATAGTTTTTTTTACATGTATGAGATTATTTCAAATTAAAATATTAAAAAATTAAAAATTAATAAAATATTAATTGAAATGTATCTGCATTACATGAAAAATCTCCTAATTGTTTCTAGCATAATTTATTAAATTGTGCTAAAATTTACAAGGGCTCAATTAAAAAATATCTTAATTCTAAATGATATAATAGAAAATATATAATAGTGCAGTTATAAGCACTTATCTGAAAATAAAAATTTAAAGAAGTGAATTTAAAGAAGGGATTAGTCAAAGAAAATATATGCACAACCCATGGCCACAGACAACAGTATGGTGATGGCCAGAGAGAAGTGGGGGACAAGAGCTGGGTAGAGGGGGCGAAAAGGGGGAAATAGGGGCATCCTATATAATAATAATAAAAGGCTAATATGCACATTGATTGAACGGCAGAATGACCAGTTGCTATGATGTGCAATGGCCAACAGGGGGCAGACGCTCAATGCAGGAGCTGCCCCCTGGTGGTCAGTGCACCTCCATATGGGGAGTGCCACTCAGCCAGAAGCTGGCTCATGGCTGGCCAGCGCAGAGGTGGTGGCAGGAGCCTCTCCCACCTCCGTGGCAGCACTAAGAATGTCCAACTAATGATTTAGACCTGATCCCTTGGGGGCCTAAGCCTTTAGTCAGACATTGCCCAAGGGCTCCCTGGCTGCCAGAAGGATGTCTGACTGCAAGCTTAGGCCTGATCCCCTAAGGGAGTGGGCCTAAGTTGAAAGGTGGACATCCCCCAAAGGGTCCTGGACTGAAAATGGGTGCAGGCCAGGCTGGGGGACACTGCCCCTCCCCCCCCCAGTGCACAAATTTTTGTGCACCAGGCCTCTAGTCTATATATATATAAAAGCTTAAGTGACCATTACAACCGAATGACTGGTCGACCAGTCGCTATGACACCCACTGATCACCAGGGGCCAGATGCTCAATGCAGGAACTGCCCTCTGGTGGTCAGTGCATTCCCACAGCCAACCTCCTGTGCCCACCCCTGCCGGCGACCCCCCCCATAGGCCATGATTGGGGGGCCGGCTGGCCAACTTTCCGGGGTCCCTGCCACTGGCCAGCGGGGCCCCCCCCAGGACTTCAATTGTCAACCAGGCCGAGGGACCCCACCCATGCACAAATTCATGCACCGGGCCTCTAGTCTATCTATATAAAAGGCTAATATGCTAAGTGTCCTTTCCACCTTCCAACAGGTCAATATGACTCACACTGACCACCAGGGAGCAGATGCTCAGTGCAGGAGCTGCCGTGACGTGCACAGAGAAATGACACCACGGACCTGGTGCCCAGAAAGCAACGCTTGGCTTCCCCCAAGTGGGACACAGGCCCCACCACCACCCCGGAGCGACACCCCACCAAATCGCAGCCGACGCTGCCAGGACCCCATGGCGCAAAATGCAGCCTATAGCCCACCCCAGTCTGGAAACAGTGGCTGTGGCCGCCCAGTAATGATGTCAGGTAGCAACGCCCAGCTTCCTCTCCCTAGCGACTAGCCTCCTTGGAGTTCCAGGAACACAGACGGAAACTTTTCACACTTCAACCAAATATCTGTGAAGCGTTTTCCCATGCCTCATCTCATTTGATCCTCATGGAAGTCTTGGAGTAAGTAGATAGGAGACTCAGTGGAATCCTATTTTCTTATCATTAGCCAGAAAACGGAGATTTAGAAAGCTTAGAAACTTGACCGGACTGAAAAGAAGAAATGGTGGCCCTAACCAATTGGCTCAGTGGATAGAGCGTCGACCTGCAGACTGAAGGGTCCCAGGTTTGATTCCAGTCATGGAGGCATGTACCTTGGTTGCGGGCACATCCTCAGTAGGGGGTGGCAGGAGGCAGCTGATCGATGTTTCTCCCTCATCCATGTTTCTAACTCTCTATCCCCTCTCCCTCCCTCTCTGTAAAAAAATCAATAAAATATATATTTAAAAAACACGCTGTCCAAATGATAGGCCCAGTTACGTGCTCTTGAGCCCTGGAAACCTGGCTGGTGAGCATGAGGAGCTAAAGTGTAAATGCTAATTACACAGCCAGGAACGGTCGCTCCCACGGTGTCGTGCAGCGAGCCACAGAGGAGAGCGTTTTAGGGCTCCTAGGATAGAAACAGTGAGCTCTTTAGAATTTTCTGAGTGAAATGTTCTTCCAGTTCCTTATTTCTGTGCAGGGTACGTGCTGTTTGGTGTGCAATGAGGTATGTCGTCCCTGTCTTGGAGAAAAATACACAGAGGACTTTTAAACAAGCACAGGAAAGACAACATAGACCAGTGACATCACAACATGCTTTCATATTAATGAAAAGGCACATCATACCCAGTGCAGAGGAGTCAGAGGGACAGGGGTCTCTTCAGGAGCAGGAGGCGTGGGGGCTGGGCACGCTGCCCGTGTGCAGGCGGAGAGGAGTGGAGACGCCACAACAATGAAACCAGTGGTTTAGGGCCTGGCAGGTGAGGGCAGGCTCTGCGGGAGGCTGATGGCTGCAGCATGGAGGCGGTTCGGAAGATGCGCTCACCTGTGTCACACACAGTTACGGCTGCCTCCGAATTCATGGCTAAGCAGCGTGGGGACAGCGCTCACAGGGAAACTTCCGCATTACTGAAGAACGCAGCACCGGGGGAAACGCCACCAGAGTGTCACTGCAGGAGCAGAGCCCTGGCGGGTGATGAGCAGAGAAACCGCCGGGAAGCCCACACTCGCCTGGACCAGAGGCACAGGTCTGACCGGAGGGGGCCATGGAGGTGACAGCCGCAGAGGGGGCCATGGAGGTGACAGCCGCAGAGGGGGCCATGGAGGTGACAGCCGCAGAGGGGGCCATGGAGGTGACAGCCGCAGAGGGGGCCATGGAGGTGACAGCCGCAGAGGGGGCCATGGAGGTGACAGCCGCAGAGGGCGCGCGGCACGCGGTGCTGGATGTGAGAAGGCGACTGTGGAGGCACTCAGAGCGTCACAGCACGGCAGGCTGAGGGTAGCACTTGTGGGGGAAGCGAGTCCAGCCACGCCCCCAGGCTGTGGGAGAGCTGGGGGTGAAGGTGTTACAGCCTGAACCCTGGGGTGAGCTGGAGATTTCAGGGGGAAGCAGCCACTGGAGGGTACCTGGCTGACAAGCCTTTGCTGGAATCAGTCGCTGTTCACACCTTCAGTGCGGCATTAACATTTAGCTTGGCCCTGCCCAGGCAGCCAGGCTGGTTAGAGCGTTGTCTTCATTACGCCAAGGTTGCGGGTTCGATCCCCAGTCAGGGCACATACAAGAAGCGACCAATGGGTACATAAGTAGAACAGCAAATCGATATTTATCTCTACCCCCTTCCCCCTAAAATCAATCAATAAAAAGACGCTACCTTTAACCAAGACTTGATCTGAAAACTTGAGTGTGTTTTTACTTGAGGACTGGAGCATTGTTAATGTTAACAAGCACATGATCTGTAAGCTTCAGCAGAATGATCATTAGCACCGATGCCATGTTTGTAACTAGTAGTTTATTGAACCTTCTCCCCACAGTTCCCACTCCCCACCTTCCCCCTCGCTGCTAACTCTGATCTTTTCTTTGTCGAGTGAACAAAAGCAAACATGACGAACAACTGGTCTGAGAACCTGGGCCCAATGCCGTGTGGTCTGGGAATGAAGCTGCTATGGGTTGTTGCCCAGTGAGTTGGGTAATAAACTGAACACCTTCTCTCTCTAGAACTGGAAGTGGAAAGTTAGGCTTGTCCCAGCCATTCTCTGCTGGTAGTCTTCGTCAAACCTCTCGTTCTGAGCCACGATGAAGTGATTCTTCCAGTCTCCGACCGCCCCTGAAAAGACATGGGAGTCAGAGCTGCTGGAGGACTGTGTGCCCTCTGCCCTGCTCTTGTGTGCGGTGTCCACTCGCCCTGCAGGAGGGCGGGGCTGGGCTCGGCGTTCTTCCTGCCAGCCTGTCCCTTTCCATCCGAAGGGAAGAGGACAGTCATCTGTCTGATTGTGAGGCCAGGAGAGCCTGCTGCCCCTGAGCCACGTTATGGCCGGGGGGGGGGGGCACCACGTTAAAAACCGCAGGCCTGGGGGCTTTCCTGTCTTGCCCCGTCCTCTTGCATGTCAGATAGCATAGAGCCATCTACACCGTGGATGCTTTGCTCCATCGGACTAAAGTGTATTTCCACCTTATTATTGAGAACTCTGGAGGGGAGATAAGGCGGTGGGTTTAGGCACTAAACCTTACTCTCTAGTTGTGGCTACACATTGGTTTCATTTCGTCTGTGGTCTCTTAAATACTCCTTCCCCAGTATCATTTATTATGGACCTTGTCTTATCCATGGAAACCTCCCCACAGGCCCTGGGGTCCTCGACAGCTCTTTCAAGGTCTTGATGTGCAGAGAGAACCACCTTTCCTCATGAACGGAGACACCGAGTGGTCCATGACCTCCGCGGGGACTGCCGAGTAGTTCACCATGGAATTTTGCTTCATAACATCAAACGAAGTGTGATGGACAATTTTATCCAGGACGCTGTCATCCAGCTTTTTCCCAATAAATTCTCCCAGCTTCCAGATTTCATGCTTTGGGTTCTGTGATCAGAGTGAAAAGAAAAGTGAAGAGTTGATATAAAACAGTTTAAAAAATATTGCATTGAATTAATAATGGTGATAAGTAACATAAAATAAAAATCAATACTGCCTCCCAAATGCTCAACTTTCCAGAAATGACTAATTTTAATACAGAGACACAGATTTTTAAAAATTAACCATAGACAACCAAGATGGCAGCATAAGGTATATACCTGTACGTGCCACCCCCCACAATCACATTAAAACTACAACTAAAGACAAAATGGCTATCATCCAGAATCACGGGAAAGCTGGCTGAGTGGAAGTTCTACAACTAGAAGAAAAGAAAAAAGCGCATTGAGGCTGGGTAGGAGGTGCGGAGGCGCCAACAGCAGAGGTACGGAGGCGCGCAAACCAGGATGCACCTGGGTATGCGGTTTTTTTCAATTGGAAGAGAGATACAAGCTCCAGACTGCACTGAGCTCATTTCCGGCGAGACTCTGGGGACCCAGACTCCTATGGGGAGAAACTGGACGGTCTGGCATCGGGTTGGAAAGCGAGGGTAGCTTTCTTGCAGAACTGCTCACAGGGATCATTGTTACTGTGGGGGCACGGGACTCGCCGACGTGGGAACCTGGAAATGGCTGACGGACAGGCATTGCTGTTTGCTCCACCCTGGTGATTCTCTGAGACCCCGCCCCACCCAATTTATAACCCTACCCAAGCTGTGCACAGCGACGCAAAGGAATTGCCTGTCCTTTTGCAGCCTAACCTAAGAAACTGCAGCTGGGTCAGAGAGCTCCAAAATTTCCAAACCCCAAACAAAGAGGAGAAATCTGCAGATCTCACAGTAGCTCCTGCTGGGTGGACTCACACATTGGTTGAATTTGCACCTCCTTGGAGATCCAGGAGGCAGTGTGTGAACCCAGTGGTCAGATACCAGATTTCAACTCCTCACATCCTTAAGTGACACACCCAAGAGGCAGACTCAGTGAGCACCAAAGCCCCACTGAAGCAAGTCCTGCCCCATAAAGGTGTCTCCAGCACAGCAGTTCTTCCACTATAGACACAGTGGGTCCTTGCAATCAATTGGCCTGGAGGCCATTTCCTCCCAGGGATACCAACAGCAATCAAGGCTTAACTATAACAAGACTGTGCACCCAGCCCACAAAGGGGTGCACCAAGGCTGTCCACCTCAGGTGATTGGGGAGGCTGAGCCACTGTGCCCAATAGGACACCTACCACACAAAGCCACTATCAACACAGGGAAGCAGCCAAAATGCGGAGACAAACATGTCACAAATGAAAGAAATGGAGGAAAACAAATTACTGGATTTAGAGTTCAAAACCACAGTTATAAGGTTACTCAAGAATCTTCTACAAACCTCCAATGAACTTAGTGAGACCTTTAAGGATCTTAATGAGAATGCCAAAAAAATAGAAAAGGACCAGTCAGAAATTAAGCATACACTGACTGAAATAAAGAATATTATACAGTAGACTAGAGGGTCGCAAGAATCATGTCAAAGATTTGAAATATGAGGAAGCAAAAAACACCCATCCAGAAAAGCAAAAAGAAAAAAGAATCCAAAAATATGAAGATAGTGTAAGGAGCCTCTGGGACAACTTCAAATGTACCAACATCCGAATTATGGGGGTGCCAGAAGAAGAGAGAGAGCAAGATATTAAAAGCCTGCCCTGACCGGTTTGGCTCAGTGGATAGAGCATCGGCCTGCGGACTCAATGGTCCCAGGTTCGATTCCGGTCAAGGACATGTACCTTGGTTGTGGGCACATCCCCAGTGGGGGGTGTGCAGGAGGCAGCTGATTGATGTTTCTCTCTCATCAATGTTTCTAACTCTCTATCCCTCTCCCTCCCTCTCTGTAAAAAATCAATAAAATATATATCTTTTAAAATAGATATTGAAAGCCTATTAGAAGAAATAATGACAGAAAACTTCCCCTACCTGATGAAAGAAATAGACTTACAAGTCCAGGAAGCAAAGAGAACTCCAAATAAGAGGAATCCAAAGAGGACCACACCAAGACACATCATAATTAAAATGCCAAGGGCAAAAGACAAAGAGAATCTTAAAAGCAGCAAGAGAAAAACAGTCAGTTACCTACAAAGGAGTACCCATACGAATGTTAGCTGATTTCTCAACAGAAACCATGCAGGCCAGAAGGGAGTGGCAAGAAATATTCAAAGTGATGAATAGGAAGGACCTACAACCAAGATTACTCTACCCAGCAAAGCTATCATTCAGAATTGAAGGTCAGATAAAGAGCTTCACAGACAAGAAAAAGCTAAAGGAGTTCATCACCACCAAACCAGGATTTATGAAATGCTGAAGGGTATTCTTTAAGAAAAGGAAGAAGAAAAAGGTAAAGATAAAAATTATAAACAACAAATACATATCTGGGGGCGGGGGGTAAGAGATCAACCGAAGGACTTGTATGCATGCATATAAGCATAACCAATGGACACAAGACACTGGGGGGTAGGGGAAACCAGGGGAATGTCAAGGGGCGGGGGGGGGGGGACCTATGAAATACTCTTTGTAATACTTTAAGCAATAAAACAAATTAAAAAAATACCTATCTATCAACAAGTGAATCTAAAAATTAAGTGAATAAAAAACCTGATGAACAGAATAAACTGGTGAATATAATAGAAGCAGGGGCATAGGAAGGGAGTGGACTGACAATTCTCAGGGGGAAGGGAGTGTGAAGGGTGCAGGAAGAGATTGGACAAAAATCTTACACCTATGGATGAGGACAGTGGCGGGGGGTAAGGGTGTGCGGTGGGGTGGGAAACAGGTGGAGGGGAGCTATGGGGGGAAAAAAGAGGGACGTCTGTAATAATCTGAAGAATAAAGATTTATTTTTTTAAAAAAATTAACCATGCCCTAGCCGGTTTGGCTCAATGGATAGAGTGTCAGCCTGAGGACTGAAGGGCCCAGGTTTGATTCCGGTCAAGGGCATATGCCCAGGTTGCGGGCTCGATCCCCAGTTGGGGGCATGCAGGAGGCAGCCAATCAATGATTCTCTCTCATCATTGATGTTTCTCTCTCTCTCCTTCTCCCTTCCTCTCTGAAATCAATTTAAAAAATTTAAAAAAAAGAAAAAGAAAAATTAACCATAATTATTAAGCTTTTCCTGTTCTGTGATGGAAGCACCGCTGAGTGTGATGCAGTGTGTGGGAATGCTGCCCTAAACTTATTTCCAAATGTCCTGCTCGGCCGTTACTGGAGGGTCTTGGTCGGCCACGTGTGCAGCAGGGAGAGTGTAGCCTGGTGATGAGAATGAAGGCACGGCAGAGTCACAGAGCAGGCGATGGAGGACTGACCGGGGAGGCTGCCGCTGGCTCTGACTTGGACAGAAACGCGCCCAGACAGTGCCGTGTGGCAGAGGATGGAGAGGACCTGTTACACTCCGGAGGCGACTGAGAGGCGCTCATGGCTGACGACTCCAGGCCCAGTCCGTCCAACCGGTGCGTAGGTGTCTCAGTGCCTAGGGAGCCAGTGTTCTCTCATCAGAGGGACACAGAGCCCTGGGAGATGTGGCCGTGGGACGTACCTGTTTCTAGAAGGAGTGGGGGGAGGGCAAGTGGAGGAGTTTACCCCACGATGGTATCTTTTGCTTTATGATGAGCTTCTGCTTTAAAAGGTTGGATGTTTAACTTGCCCAGACTGGGGTCTCAGTGGTTAGAGCCCTTGCCTGTGATCTGAAGGGTCACAGGTTCGATTTTGATCAGGGGCACTTACCTCAACTGCAGGCTGGATCCCTGGCCCCAGTCAAGCCACGTGGGGAAAGCAGCCAATCCATGTGTCTCTCACATCGATGTTTCTCTCTCTCCCCCTCCCTCCCACCCTCTCAGAAAGCCAATGGGAAAAAACATACATTTGGGTGAAGATTAACGACAAAAAGTGCTTAATTTAATGGGCCTACAGACTAGGAATCAGCAAGAGTGCGGAAAACTGAGCTTTGTGTGACTACGTTCAGGGAATATTCCAGAATAAGACCACAGAACATGTAAAAGGGTTTAGGGACTCTGAGGTGAGACTACCTGTGTATTAGAATATTAGAAATGTAATAAGTTATTTGTTTTAAAAAACCATGGAGTGCAATTTAAAACAAAAGAAGAATTCATAGACATGCGAAACAGGCTGGGTTTGCAAGGGGCAGGGCGGGGCTGTGCGGAGTGGGTGAGGGGTCAGAGGTACAGACGCCCAGCTGTCCGCTCAGTCAGTCCTGGGGTGTATGTGTAGCAGGCCACTGGTTAATGATACTGCGATGCATACTTGAAAGGTGCTGAACTATAAGAAATAATTATATTTGGTGCAGATGTTAAGTAGACTTATTGTGGTGCTCATTTTGCAAGGTGCACAAATATCAAGTCATCCTGTTGTATACCTGAAACTAACACTATATTACACCTCAATTATCTCAATTAATAACATAGAAAACAATTCTGTGTTTTTTACTCTCGATATTTTATATCTGGCAATAAAGCTAGAATTTGAATTCAATAATTCTGAGTCTAATTCATTAGTATTTTCCCATTATACCATCATTTCTTAAACTGTTTCTTAAAATTGATGTTCCTCAATGAATAAAATGTGTTATAAAAGCGTTTCCCTCCTAAGCAGAATTTAAAATAGATGTGCTGGAAGGCTAGGCGAGGGACCAGCAGCGGGGGCTGTGGGAGACGTGATGCGGGAGCCAGGACAGCCCAGTGCATTGCGCATGGGGACAGCTGTCACCACTGAAATGCAGCCGTTCTCTGCTCCCTGTTTACTCTGCGAGGCCCTGATGCGGCCGCTACACTATGATGTAATATTTCATGGTCAGATAGGAACGTGCTGCCCTCACCATCTTCAGGTCCTCTTAGAAGAGGTAGAGGATGTGGTGTTGGTCTCTGGCTTCCCACCATCCTTTCACGTGGTCGTGCCATGAGCCCCAGCACACTGCAAGACAAGGCGGGGATGGGGCCAGGGGAATGGGACGGGGGACAGGGAATGGGATGGGGACAGGGAAATGGGATGGGGATGAAGACAGGGGAATGGGATGGGGACGGGGACAGGGGAATGGGATGGGGGACAGGGACAGGGGAATGGGATGGGGACAGGGGAATGGGATGGGGACAGGGAGAGGGGAATGGGATGGGGACAGGGGAATGGGATGGGGACGGGGACAGGGGAAGGGGGTGGGGAGGGGGACAGGGGAATGGGATGGGGACAGGGGAATGGGATGGGCCACAGCGACAGGGGAATGGGATGGGGAACAGGGGAATGGGATGGGGGACAGGGGAATGGGATGGGGGACAGGGGAATGGGATGGGGACAGGGAGAGGGGAATGGGATGGGGACAGGGGAATGGGATGGGGACGGGGACAGGGAAATGGGATGGGGACAGGGGAATGGGATGGGACACAGCGACAGGGGAATGGGATGGGGAACAGGGACAGGGGAATGGGATGGGGACAGGGGAATGGGATGGGGACAGGGACAGGGGAATGGGATGGGGGACAAGGACAGGGGAATGGGATGGGGACAGGGCAATGGGATGGGGACAGGGGAATGGGATGGGACAGGGAGAGGGGAATGGGATGGGGACAGGGGAATGGGATGGGGACAGGGGAATGGGATGGGGCACAGGGACAGAGGAATGGGTTGGGGCACGGGGACAGAGGAAAGGGATGGGGCACAGGGACAGGGGAATGGGATGTGGGACAGGGGAATGGGATGGGGACAGGGAGAGGGGAATGGGATGGGGACAGGGGAATGGGATGGGGACAGGGGAATGGGATGGGGACGGGGACAGGGGAATGGGATGGGGACAGGGGAATGGGATGGGGACAGAGGAATGGGATGGGGACACGGGAATGGGATGGGGACGGGGACAGGGGAATGGGATGGGGACAGGGGAATGGGATGGGGAACAGGGACAGGGGAAAGGGATGTGGATGAGGGAATGGGATGGGTATGGGGGAATGGGATGGCGACAGGGGAATGGGATGGGGGACAGGGACAGGGGAATGGGATGGGGACAGGGGAATGGGAAGGGGGACAGGGGAATGGGATGGGGGACAGGGACAGGGGAATGGGGTGTGGGAGAGGGAAATGGGATGGGGGACAGGGGAATGGGATGGGGGACAGGGACAGGGGAAGGGGATGGGGGACAGAGACAGGGGAATGGGATGGGGACAGGGGAATGGGATGGGGGACAGGGACAGGGGAATGGGATGGAGGACAGGGGAATGGGATGGGTATCGTGTTTCCCTCCACGTCCTGCGTGGCTCAGGGTTCGGGTCTGGAAGAGGAGCCGCACACAAATGAGATAGAAAAGACACTAGATAATTTGGGAATATTGGGGGACCAGGCGGCAAGTCCAACTCAAGAGGAAGGACTTCCACTGTGCTCAGGCCTCACCAAGCTTTTTATAGTGAGCGATAAACAAGGTAGTGGTTACCATAGTTACACAGTTCTTGTGAGTTTCACTTGTTTACACTGTTGGTTACACTTCCTGCACTTCCTCAGCCCCTTAATTTCCCAGATAAGATCTAGGGAGTGTTATAAGGTCAAGCCTAATTATGCTAAGAGGACTGTGCCCTCTAAGCTAGGACTTGTTTGTGACTTTGCCAGCAGGTCAGTCTGAGGCTTAACCCTATATCAGTTTCCCACATCTCACCATTTTTTTTTATTATTAAGCTACTATAACTTACACATCAAGAACAAAACTCTGGAACTGAAGGTCAGATAAAGAGCTTCACAGATAAGGAAAAGCTAAAGGAGTTCATCACCACCAAACCAGTATTATATGAAATGCTGAAAGGTATCCTTTAAGAAGAGGAAGAAGAAGAAAAAGGTAAAGATACAAATTATGAACAACAAACATGCATCTATCAACGAGTGAATCTAAGAATCAAGTGAATAAATAATCTGGTGATCATAATAGAATCAGGGACATAGAAAGGGAATGGACTGACTATTCTTGTGGGGGAAAGGGGTTGTGGGAGATTTGGAAAGAGACTGGACAAAAATCGTGCACCTATGGATGAGGACAGTGGGTGGGGAGTGAGGGCGGAGGGTGGGACGGGAACTGTGAGGAGGGGAGTTATGGGGGGAAAAAAGAGGAACAAATGTAATAATCTGAACAATAAAGATTTAATAAAAATAAAATAAAATAAAGAACAAAACTCTGGCTATTAAAACAATAACAATGCCAATCCGTAACCCAAAACATTTTAAAACTTAAGCAGAACATTTCAAGAACAAAAAATGTTTTAAGTCCCAATTTCAATGCCCAACAGTTCTGAGTCCAAGTTTCAATGTCCGACAGTTCCTTATGTGTACATGTCAGCAATGATATTTCAGTTCTGGATGGTGGACAAATGGTGGCAATGCAGGTCCGACCCTCTCTGGTTTGGTCCTGGGCAACCTGCAGTGAAGCACAGCTGCTGACTGCTAGCATGGCAAAGCGTCGTCAGCGTCTCCATCTCTGAACTGTCTCTCCTCTTGTCTTCATGGCTGGAGAATTCCGGAGAATTCCTCTCTGTTGCAGCAATCCACGTGGTCTTGAAGTTGTTTTCTGAAAATATACAAACATATTCTCGACCAAAGGTTAACAAAGGGAATTTTTCTTAGGATCCTTTTTAAATTTGCCCAAATGATTTTCCTTTGGCTTATTTTGACACCATGTGTGTTTTCCTGGGTGTCTCACTGTTGGCATTATAAATGAAAAAATTTTTCTAAATGTAGTTTAGTTACAGGATATTTTTCCTTACATGGTATTCTTCTACTATCCCCCGTTTTTGAGTTAATTATTAGAAGGCTGTATGGGAAATTTATAATGCAGTCTAGATAACTCTAAATTTTAATTTTTTGCACAAAAATATGACTGCTTTAGGATCACTGCATGTTAAGCAAATTTACTATGAAATGAAAATTTTGGTTAATACTTCTTGAGCCAATTTTAATCTGAAAACCTGACTGCTATTTTACTGTTAAAGTTAATACTCTAACAACAATCTTAGTTTACACTGTAAATATTAATGGAAAGGATTATTTTGGATCCTTGAGAAGGCCCTGAGCATTCCTGGTGTTAGGCTGGTTGTAGATATAGGGTAGCTGTTGTCAGCCAAGTCTCTGTTTTCTGGGTACTGATCTCAGCTGGGCCAAGTCTCTTTCTGTTATCTGGATCCTGATCTGAGCTGGGCGTGGGAAGCGCAGCAGCCATGGGGGCAGGAGACCTCCCTCAGAAGGGGCGAGTGTTCAAGCCCCTGCATAATTGGGGGGGGGTGGGGATCTGTGCCCCACCTCTGTTGACCCCCAAGTTCTCTCCTGATGGCCCCTCTGTGACTGTGTCTGTCTTAGGTTGTTCCTTCCCTGAGGAATCTTACCCGTCTCTGGCTAACCAGCCATCTCTGGGGCCAAGCAGGGTGATGTGAGGTTCAGTTCTATCTCCTTAGTAGCCTATGCCCCTGTGGCCTCCACGCCCAGCAACTGCCTTGGGATCCCCTTGCCTGCTGGCGGGGCCCCGGCATTGAATCACATATCTTGGGGAACCCAGGTTTCTTCATTGGGCGAGAGACAGATCCATGGCACCAGCTACCACGAGGCTTCAACCTCAGCATGAACAGAGCTCAGGCAACAGCTGTAGGCAATTGAATTGTAAGAAGAGGGACCCTCTTGGCAAAAAGGGCAAGAGAGGTCAATACAGAATGCTCAAGTGCCTCCTCAGGGAGGCCTTCCACACCATGGAGGGGATTAAATCATTTCATGTCCTTAATTAAATTAGTGCCAAACAACAAAGAATTAATTTGTAAGTTTGTTTGGGATAAATGTACAATAATGACATTGTAGAGCAATATCATGTAAGGATATTCTTTTTTCTAGGCCATGGCAATTCAATTTTAAACTGGCTGTTAATGTCTTTTTGTATAGACAAGCTCTTAGTTACATTTTCCTTGACCTGTTGTATGAAATGAGAGGTCTGAACAGTCTATACCATAGATGAAACAGCAATGCCCACAGAAGTAAGTAACAAGGGCAAAGATTCCTGCAATTAACATTCCAAGAAATCTTTTTTGTCTTTTTAAGATTTTTTACTAGATCATGCAACAGTTCGTAGGTTTGATGAGATTCCTATGGTTCAGTTAAGTTAGTGGGAACCCAAGCAAAAGCTGGTTGTTTTAAAATTATGAGGAAGTTCTTTTGAACAGTAGAATTGATACAATGGGATAATGTACAAGCTGTGCATGACACCTCATACAGATGGCTTGTAACATTAAGATGCATCTGAATGGGGCCTGATAGGAGCACAAACGGATCAAACACACAGGCAGTAGCAAACACTGTCTTATTGAGAGTTCCTCGTAAAGCAAAAATGGAACTATTTGAGCTATAATTGAAGCTATACCATTTTATAGGTGCAAGTGCAGCAGCTAATTTCCACTGCGTACTTCGTAGAGGCCAGTTGTCATGTTGAAATTGAGGCCCAACAAAGTCTCCTCCATGAGATGGAGTGATTTTCTTCAACATATAGATAGGATGCATTCCCTTCCCATTTAGGGGTGCAGTTGTTACTATACAGAGAACCATAAGGGCTCCAGTCTATAAAAAAAAAATTATTAAGTTTTCTGGTGGTAGGATAATTACTATAACAATCTTGCCAATTAACTTCTTCCTCAGTGGGATTCCATACATAAGACCATTTACGTCAAAGCTTCGTGGCGGGGGGGTGGGGAGGGGGGGTGCCTTAGCATACTTATATTTTTTGCACCTTTCCCCGGAGCAAGTAGAGGTAATACATGTACTTGAGCCATTTCTTCCCTGTTGTTTGGGGTCCAGGCTGGCCCAAAACTTCTCTTTAATTTTACACACAAGGCGCAGTGGCTTGATTTAGAGTCATACAAAAGGGAAGCGGGGTGGCAACAACTGTGTAATAATACCTTGTCCATATGCTTCCTTGCCTCACCTGTGGTCCTCCTGGAAGGATCGGCCCATGTAGGTTTCTTACCCATGAAGGGTCAGGAGTGCAAGTCTGAAATACTTCCACATTTGCCCTAGGTAATATTACCGTACAGATGATTACTGCTAGCATGGCAAGAAAGACGTTCTCTGTACAGTCTTCTTTACCATGCCCCAGGTGGTCTCCAGGCTGTTTGTTGTCTGGCTCGTCCTCCTGCTGCTGGGTTAGACTTGGAAAACTTCAATGTAAAAAGAAATCTTTTTCTTTGACACTAGGTAACCTACAGGGTCACTTCCTGGATGTTGCCTGATAGTGCCACAAGGCCGTGTATTTCAGGTCAAAGTCCTTACACATTTACGGTGACTGTGCTTTCAGATTTGGTATTTTAACAGCAGATCATTAGATTATCCTGTAAATATTAGTGGAAGGTATTTCAAAATTTTAAAATGTTCTCCTTTTTATTAAATTTAAGGTAATATTTTTAAACAGCATTCCCTTTCGGCTTATTTGCATATACAGAGGGATCGTGGGAAGCCTTCAGTAAGTTCTTTTTTAGAAGAATTTTACTTTACTAGGATTCAATTGCTTACAAAGATACTGGCTTCTTATAGTAGGTACTTTTATTAATAAAGTTAGTAAATTTAGTAAGGTTTTATGTCTGATTCACGAGGTGCAAACACTGCCCCATCGCCAGCCTAATTTAAAATGCAGCGGCGAGGAGCTTTTGTTATTTTAAATTACATCTTAAAATTCTACTGCTGCACTTCAAGAAATATCAAACAAAATAACTTGTTTTGCCCTTTCTTAGAGGCAAAAACTTAAAATATATTTATTAATTTATATCTGATAAATCTTTCCATGTGATTTCAAGTATATTAAATTGGCTTTATTAAAAAATCTTTTAAGAAGAGAGAATAAACGTTTGAAAACATTTCAGGGCCCATGAAATGTCCCAAAGTCATTCCTTGGTTATGTTTTTGAAATCCAACTTGAAAGATCATCAAATATATATGTGTAAATATGATTTAAAGATTATATACCTTTTATAATTATTAATAGATATCAACTAAATTAAAACTGATCTTAGCATATAAAAATTTCGGTTGGGATCACAGAATTTACCCTCTTTTTTCAATTAGACAAATGTTGAAATTTTACTATAATTATATGATTTCTCCCAATTTACTTAACCAGAACTTTAAACTCTTAGCTGACAAGCCAAATATTTAGCATTTCTCAATCAATAACATTTTTAAGAATAAACTTCAAAAATTGCAAGACATAATCAACCAACAGATTTAATTCTGTCCTCTAGATTTTTCATGAGGCAGATTTAGCAAACTCCCAAAGCCCTAGGCTGCCATTGCTCCCAAGGATGGGAAACTGGGAAGCAAGCCTGTCTTTGGAAGTTGCCACTGGCAGGAAATTTTTTGGCCTACCTGCTTGTTCTGTTGGGGGAAGGGAGGCTAGCCCTTCCTCTATTAGAAATTGCCTTGGGAATCCAGCCTTAACTAAAGAGTGTAGCCATCCTTCACCGGGCTACTTAGATTTTTATAATTAATATAGTTCAATAATTCTTGAGATTCAAATCCAAATTATCTTAAGACATACTCTTTAGCAAATTTTTATAACAGAGACAATTTTACTGAATTTCCTTTTCGGCCTTGAAGTTAACTTTTTAACACCCTTCGTTAGCATTTAAAAATTGTTCTTTATTGTGGAAATATGCCAATCTTGTTGCTAGAATCTAGCCAGCATCTTTTTTCCTTTGGGTAAAATTTGCCATTTTTCTTAGGAAATAATCAGTCTTGGGTTTTATTCTGTACATTTGTAAAGAGATTTCAGCTTAAAACTCTATCTAGTCCAAAATCGGATGATGCGCGCATTAGTTCCAAGCCAGTTTTTTTCTTTACACGTGCACAGAAATCCCAGACACATTTTTTAATTTTGTAAAACTTTTCGATCACGAGAAGGGTTTAAATTAGAATACTTGGGGAGGAGGCATCCATATTGAATCGCCATGTGCTCCCTTCTTCGCTTTCCCCACATCCTGCTTTGGGGGAAGTTTCAGCAAATGACTCAGATGGTGTATTTTTCCCAAAGTCATGCTTAATAGAAAAACGCATTTTAAATTTTTTCCTTTTTCGCTTTCCAAAGTTATGGCTAGCACCCAAGGTTATCTTAGCCAAACTTTGCACTTCCCGACATGTTCTCCGGTAATTTTTAAACAATACATTAAGTAATCTCATTGTGGGAGAGCGTATAGCTCTGCCCTCTCCTGCCACCTTTGAATCTCTCCACACCAGAGGTGGACTCAGCAGCAGGGTTTCATTTCTTATTACAGATTTTAGATTCCAAATACAAATTGAGATTTTAATTTGAACAAGAAACCACATTGAGGTGACCATGGCACTCTTTTTTTCTTTCAGCCTGATTTAAAAGAGTACCTTTTAATATTCCAATTTCTTTATAATTTGGCGTTTTAGCACAGTTGATTCTATTAACAGAGAATTAAACATTTCAGGATTAAGGCATGGAGGTGGAGGAGGCCATGAAGGCCATTCCTCCCATTTTTTCTTTTCTTTCTGTTCCTCTTTAGGAGCAAGGGGAGGAGATTTATCCTCCTTGGCCTCTCTTAAAGGCTCTAGCAAATTAAATACTGTGTTTCACAAGGAAAAACAGTTTTTGGAGGCAAGTTTTTCCCTGCTGCTGACCTTTTTTTCAAGTTCTAACTAACTTTTTGGCAAACTTTTAAGATCTAATGTACCTTTTTCAAGAAACCAAAAGTTATGTTCTGTAACAACATGCAAAAACTATAAGAGATTACCTTCTGAAACTTTTAACTCCTTAAACATGCAACTCAAAAGTCTATAAGAAAGTTTCTTACTTTTTTTTAAAAGCCCAATCTACTTTTTAAAGCCGAATCCTACCCGTTAGCCTGGGTGAGAAAACGTTCCCACGCCGCCTACAGCTCCGGACCACTGTAGCTGACTGTGGCGTTTGTGTGCGGTGAAATAACCCCTCACCTTTACGGGGAACTTTCCTACCTTTACGGGGAATTCTTCTTCCTCACTTTGCCTTCACTTCCAGAGTCCCCGTCGGGCGCCAGATATCGTAAGTGTTTCCCTCCACGTCCCGTCCCGCGTGGCTCAGGATTCGGGTCTGGAAGAGGAGCCGCACACAAATGAGATAGAAAAGACACTAGATAATTTGGGAATATTGGGGGACCAGGCGGCAAATCCAACTCAAGAGGAAGGACTTCCACTGTGCTCAGGCCTCACCAAGCTTTTATAGTGAGCGGTAAACAAGGTAGTGGTTACCATAGTTACACAGTTCTTGTGAGTTTCACTTGTTTACACTGTTGGTTACACTTCCTGCACTTCCTCAGCCCCTTAGTTTCCCAGATAAGATCTAGGGAGTGTTATAAGGTCAAGCCTAATTATGCTAAGAGGACTGTGCCCTCTAAGCTGGGACTTGTTTGTGACTTTGCCAGCAGGTCAGTCCGAGGCTTAACCCTATATCAGTTTCCCACAGATGGGGACAGGGGAATGGGATGGGGACAGGGGAATGGGATGGGGGACAGGGGAATGGGATGGGGACAGGGACAGGGAAATGGGATGGGGCACAGGGACGGGGAATGGGATGGGGGAAAGGGGAATGGGATGGGGACGGGGGAGTGGGATGGGGATGGGGGAATGGGATGGGGACAGGGGAATGGGAAGGGGACAGGGGAATGGGATGGGGACAAGGAATGGGATGGGGACACTGGAATGGGATGGGGGACAGGGACAGGACAAAGGGGTGGGGGAAAGGGGAATGGGATGGCGACGGGGGAATGGAATGGGGACAGGGAAATGAGATGGGGACGGGGAATGGGATGGGGACAGGGGAATGGGATGGGGCACAGAGACAAGGGACTGGGTTGGGGGACAGGGGAATGGGATGGGGACGGGGGAATGGGATGGCATCGGGGGAATGGGATGGGGACGGAGAAAGGGGAATGGGATGGGGACAGGGAAATGGGTTGGGGACAGGGGAATAGGATGGGGGACAGGGAAGGGGAATGGGATGGAGACAGGGGAATGGGATGGGGACAGGGGAATGGGATGGGGGACAGGGACAGGGGAATGGGATGGGGCACAGGGACAGGGGAATGGGATGGGGACAGGGCAATGGGATGGGGACAGGGGAATGGGATGGTTACAGGGGAATGGGATGGGGGACAGGGACAGGTGAATGGGATGGGGCACAGGAACAGGGGAATGGGATGGGGGACAGGGGAATAGGATGGGGACAAGGGAATGGGATGGGGACAGGGAGAGGGGAATGGGATGGGGACAGGGGAATGGGCTGGAGACGGGGACAGGGGAATGGGATGGGGGACAGGGACAGGGGAATGGGATGGGGACAGGGGAATGAGATCGGGGACAGGGACAGGGGAATGGGATGGGGACAGGGTGAGTCCCACTCACCAGCTGACACTCCTCCGAGGAGAGAGCTCCCAGTGTCATGTGGTGATCCCCTCACATCCAAGAAGGCAGGTCCCATGAGTCCTCAGGAAATTACCCTTTTGATGGTGTTGGAGGCTTCGAAAGGGGTTCAGAGCTGAATGTTCATACCTTTCCCAGTCAGAAAGCTCTCAAAATACTCCTCCCAGGTCCCCGGGGCCGGAAGCGCTTTATTCATCCTGTGGAAATGGTAGTAAGACACCAGGTTGTCCTTGGGGTTTCTTGCCACATAGATTATCTGCGGGGAGAGGGGGGAGAGAATTAGCCCGTGAGGCCGCTGCGCACTGGTTATCGCCCACAACCTCCGTCCATCCGTCCAGGGGGTCTTTCGGATGCGGATCCCGGATGCGGGTGTTGGGAGATGAAAGGCTCAGAGATGTGGGCACGGGGTTGTTGGGAAGAGGTGAAGGGTTTTCCTTTAATAAGTGAAGAGCTTTCTGAGGAAGCAGACTGAAGACCAGAGTATCACTCAGAGCTCCTGTTGCTCTTTACCTGACCGTTTTTCTCCAGGAAAGACGGAGGCAGCAGTTGGAAGGGAAGGTGTGTTTTCAGGGTCCGTGGTGAGGGCATTGCGTTAGCTTGTTCCAAGCCTGTAACATGATTCTGATCATTTCCCACTAGTGTTCGCTGTGCTTCACAACACGCTGCTTTCACTGTCACCACCTGAGGGCCAACTGGACAGTCAGGCAGCTCTGTGGTCTGACCCGCGAGGATGTGTCCAACCAACGAATTAATGTTCTGGCTTGAACAATGTCTAACCATAACAAACAGCAAACCAAATGAATAAGAACCCAAATCCCAACCTGTTGACCAGGAAATCACTGAGGCTCCTCCTTGTGGAGTACAATTAATGTCTAATTGGAGGATCAACATTTAACTTCCTTCTGTAGGAACAGTGACTCCGTTAGAAGAGATGGCTGGAGAACAGCATGGGCCAGATACAGTTTTTTAAAAAGACGAAGTCACAAGTATATTAATATACTTGTGTGAGTGTCTAGAGTTTTGGGAAGCTATTTGATAGTCAGCATTCTGAGTCTGCATTTAGGAGTATAATCAAGTGAAGTTATTCCACACTCACCCGATCCTATGGACGGGATTATCCATTCGATGAAAGGAAAACGCACGTGAGTAGGTGCTCGTTGAGTTTGGTCAACATCACCTTCATTTTGTATTAAGTCCACTATCTCCTGAGTCCACGTGGTCCCTTGTTCCGCAGGGAGGTAGAGATGAGTAGACCGTTAGGATACTGTATCCTTAAAGATGGCCAAGTGCTTGTTAGACATCTGTGTGCACTGTGAAGCCAGGTTTGTGATGGAATTAAGAAAACGTCATTCTTTATACCTTGTTTTACCATAGTATGACTTTTATGAAAAGGCTCCAATGTGAAGCAGACTTATGTGCAGTTCATTGTTTCCTGCCACAGCTATTCACTGGGCTGCTGTCCTGTTGACTGAGCTGCATTGTTCCTTAGCGTTATAATACTCATGGTCATAAGGAAACCCCTCTAATGTGTGGAAATAATTAATGTGTGAAATGTTTGCTGTGTGAAGACCCCAATACTCTGTAACTTCCAAAATGTGGTGAACACCCCACTATCTTGATGTGAATACCCTAAGCCCTTAAAGTGTAAACACCCTGCTCCTAGCATAAGACACACCATCTGGCCCACACTGATAAGACACAAGTTGTTTACTACTGGCTATATAAGCACCAGATTTTTCTTCAGTGGACGTCTCCTGCCTGATGAGAGGCGGACTCCATGTGAGACTCCGCAGACTCTCACTCTGTGAGACAAGCCCCTGACTGACTGCTGTGATGTATGAGCCTGACCCAACTGTGGCAGCCTGTCTGTCTCCATCTTCGTTGTCCGTCTTTTGGTGTGCATTGCCTGGTGGATTTCGCTGGAGCCTAGGACCCACTAGGAATAAGTAAATAAACCCTGTGTGACTGCATACTAATTCTGTCTTGTGTGTTCATGTGTTCTGGTTTGGCTCAACTGTCTAGTTTTGAAGTACCAGGGATAGGCCGTTATTGTTGACCCCTGGTCACCTGCATATGTCCCACTAAATCTAGACAGATAATTAATTAATTGGGGCATAATTGGGATAATTGGTGTAGCAGGCAGGATTCCAAAACAAATTTCTCTGCAGCGCAAGTGGATAATTATTTAAAATTTTCAAAAACACTCAGGTTACCAATGAGATCAAAGAAGAAATTAAGAACATCCTGGAAACTAATGACAATGAAAACACAACAATCCAAAACCTATGGGACACAATGAAAGCAGTCCTGAGAGGGAAGTTTATAGCTCTACAGGCCTACCTCAAAAAAACAAGAAAAAATGGTAGTAAATCATCTAACTCTACAACTCAAAGAATTAGAAAGAGAGCAACAAGGAAAGCTCAGAGTGAGCAGAAGGAAGGAGATAATAAAGATCAGAGCAGAAATAAACAATATAGAGACCAAAAAAACAATACAAAAGATCAACAAAACCAAGAGCTGGTTCTTTGAAAGAATAAACAAAATTGATGAACCTCTATCCAGGCTCACCAAGAAGCAAAGAGAGAGGACCCAAATAAACAAAATCAGAAGTGAAAGAGGAGAAATAACAACAGACCCCACAGAAATACAAAGGATTGCTAGAAAATACTGTGAACAACTCTACTCCAACAAACTAGACAACCTGGAGGAAATGGACATATTCCTAGAAAAATACAACTTTCCAAAACTCAATCAGGAAGAATCTAAAAATCTCAATAGGCCAATAACTACGGAAGGAATTGAAGCAGTCATCAAAAAGCTTCCAGCAAAAAAAGCCCAGGGCCAGACGGCTTCACAGGGGAGTTTTACCAAACATTCAAGGAAGAACTAAAACCTATCCTCCTCAGACTATTCCAAAAAATTCAAGAGGAAGAAACACTTCCAAGCTCATTCTATGAAGCCAGCATCACCCTCATACCAAAACCAGAGAAAAACAACACAATGAAAGAAAATTACAGGCCAATATCCCTCATGAACATAGATGCCAAAATCCTCAACAAAATCTTAGCAAATCGGATCCAGCAGTACCTCAGAAAGATCATACATCATGACCAAATAGGATTTATCCCAGGGATGCAAGGATGGTACAATATCCACAAATCAATAAACATGATACATCACATAAACAAATTGAGAGAAAAAAACCATAGTCATTTCAATTGATGCAGAAAAAGCATTTGAAAAAATTCAACACCCATTTTTGATAAAAAAAAAACTTTCAGCAAGGTGGGAATAGAAGGATCATACCTCAACATAATAAAAGCCATATATGACAGGCCCACAGCCAACATCATACTCAATGGGCAAAAACTAAAACCATTTCCCTTAAGAACAGGAACAAGACAGGAATGCCCACTCTTGCCACTCCTGTTTGACATAGTACTGTTAGTACTAGCCATTGCAATTAGACAACAAGAAGAAATAAAAGGCATCCAAATTGGAAAAGAAGTAAAACTGTCCTTATTCGCAGATGACATGATATTGTACATAAAAAACACTAAAGACTCCATCAAAAAACTATTCGACTTAATAAATGAATTCGGCAATGTAGCAGGATACAAAATTAATGCCAAGAAATCTATGGCATTTCTATACACCAATAGTGAACGTACAGAAAGAGAGACTAAAAAAGCAATCCCATTTACCATCACATGAAAAAAATTAAGATACCTAGGAATTAACTAAAGAGGTAAAAGACCTCTACTCAGAAAACTACAGGACGTTGAAAAAAGAGATAGAGGAAGACATAAACAGATGGGAGAACATACCATGTTCATGGATTGGTAGAATCAACATCATCAAAATGTCCACACTACCCAAAGCAATCTATAAATTCAATGCACTACCCATTAAAATACCAATGGCATATTTCACAGACCTAGAATGAACTCTCCAAAAATTCATCTGGAATAAAAAAAAGACCCCGAATAGCTGCAGCAATCCTGAGAAAGAACAAAGTAGGTGGGATCTCAATACCAGATATCAAGCTGTATTACAAAGCCACTGTTCTCAAAACTGCCTGGTACTGGCACAAGAACAGACATATAGGTCAATGGAAAAGAATAGAGAACCCAGAAATCGACCAGAACCAATATGCTCAATTAATATTTGACAAAGGAGGCAAGAACATACAATGGAGTCAAGACAGTCTCTTCAATAAATGGTGTTGTGCCAGAAGCCGGTCCATCCTTGCTGCTTGACACAGTCGCTGCAGGGAAGAAACATCTGCACAGAATGTTTCAAGGGACCTGGCGTATATGGCATACTGTTCTTAATATGTTTGCTCCCTTTCTTGGTGCTATGTGTTTTAACCAAGGTCACCTCTCCGAGAAAGGTTGTTTCCCCAGGTAGGGGTTTTTCCCTGAAGTTAGGGAGGGAATAAAACCCCTTAACTAAGTGCCAGGCGGGTAGTTAATCACTGTAACTATGAAGAATCACGCTTAAGCTACATAATCTTTACTCCCTGGAATGGAGATAAGAAGTGCCCTAACCTTTCGAATAGAAATTGATAGGATTAAAATAAACTGGTATAAATACAGATGTAGTAAGACAATAAAAGACAGAACTTGGCTGGAGATCCTGGCTAGGCTGCTGATCAACTGAACGCTGTCTCCGTGTCATTCCTTCTTCGCCGACTCCGTCCACACCTTTGGGAACCCCTGGACCTGCTGGGGTTGAACCCCAGCAGTGTTGGGAAAATTGGACAGATACATGCAAATAATGAAACTAGACCACCAACTTACACCATACACAAAAATAAACTCAAAATGAATAAAGGACTTAAATGTAAGACATGAAACCATAAAAATATTAGAGGAATCCAAAGGCAACAAAATCTCATACATATGCCGAAGCAATGTCTTCACTGATGCAGCTCCTAGGGCAATGGAAACTAAAGAGAAAATAAACAAATGGGACTACATCAAAATAAAAAGCTTCTGCACAGCAAAAGAAACCATCAACAAAACAACAAGAAAGCCCACTGCATGGGAGAATATATTTGCCAATGTAATCACCGATAAGGGTTTAATCTCCAACATTTATAGGGAACTCACACAACTTAACTAAGGGAAGATAAACAACCCAATCAAAAAAGGGGCAAAGGACCTAAATAGAAACTTTTCAAAAGAGGACATTCAGAAAGCCAAGAGACATATGAAAACATGCTCAAAGTCACTAATCATCCGAGAGATGCAAATCAAAACAACAATGAGGTACCATCTCACACCTGTCAGAATGGCTATCATCAACAAATCAACAAACGACAAGTGCTGGAGAGGTTGTGGAGAAAAGGGAACACTCATGCACTGCTGGTGGGAATGCAGACTGGTGCAGCCACTATGGAAGACAGTATGGAGTTTCCTCAAAAAACTAAAAATGGAACTCTCATTTGACCCAGTGATCCCACTTCTAGGAATATATCCCAAGAAACCAGAAACACCAATCAGAAAGGATATATGCACCTCTATGTTCATAGCAGCACTATTTACCATAGCGAAGATCTGGAAACAGCCTAAGTGCCCATCAGCAGATGAATGGATTAGAAAATTGTGGTACATCTACACAATGGAATACTATGCTGCTGTAAAAAAGAAGGAATTCTCACCATTTGCAACAGCATGGATGGAAGTGGAGAGCATTATGCTTAGTGAAATAAGCCAGGCAATGAAAGAAAAATACCACATGATCTCACTCATTCATGGATAAGAAAGACCATTATAAACTGATGAACAAAAATAGACACAGAGGCAGAGCAGCATGGAACAGACTGTCAAACTACAGCGGGAAGGCTGGGGAGGGTTGGGGGGCGGGAGGGGGTGTAAGAGATCAACTGAAGGACTTGGTATGCATACATATAAGCATAACCAATGGACACATGACACTGCGGGTAGGGGAGGCCGGGGGAATGTCAAGGGGGGGGCGGGGAAGGAGACATATGTACTACTCTTTGTAATACTTTAAGCAATAAGACAAAATTAAAAGACATAAATAAAATAAAGGGCCAGATGGTTGAGAACCATTGCTCAAAAAAACAAAACAAACAAAAAAACACTCAGGTTCCGGTCAGAGTATTAAGGAAACAACCACCGAGTGTAAAGGGGATTAATCTGGCACCAACTGAAAGCGAACTAGTCTCTGAGGACACGAGTCAGTGGTCGTCCCCTGCAAGGGCATGCCCAGGAGAGTCTGACTCCCGACTGGCTGAGGCCTGAGGGTCGCAGCAGCCTCTCTGTCCAGGCGGAGCCGAGTTGGCAGATTACAGCAACCAACCTATTCCCAATCCGGAGACTCAACACCGGAGCGTAACCGGGTTGCCCAGGGTCAGTCCAAAATCAAAACTCCCCTTCAGATTAAGAGAATTCAATTAAAGGAAACTGAAAGTAAAAGGAAAATGAATTTTTTTGAAGAATATATTTACAGCAGAGCCGAACTTATGAACAAAATTTTGAAGAAACTAGTTAAAACTCTCCCTAATTTTCTAAGAAAACTAACAACTCTCCATCTAGAAACCACATACTGCAATAGGAACACACCGCATACACAAGGATTCTGTGGGTTTGGTGGGTACGGACCAAGACTCCGCCTCACTCAACACCATGCAGAAGGTTAAAGACTTCTTCAACAAGCTTTCAAAAGAGACAACCCTGCCGAGCCTAACATACCATCAGAAAGCAAATGGAAACCAGTAGAGGACACCCTGAGGGCCACATATAAAACCCAGACAGCCCCTGGCCTCAGCAAAAACACAGTAGATCCTAACAATCTGATTCCAATAATACAGCGGTTCTCAACCTGCGGGTCGCAACCCCTTTGGCGGTGGAACGACCCTTTCACAGGGGTCGCCTAAGACCATCCTGCATATCAGATATTTACATTACGATTCATAACAGTAGCAAAATTACAGTTATGAAGTAGCAACAAAAATAATTTTATGTTTGGGGGTCACAACATGAGGAACTGTATTTAAAGGGCCAGAAGGTTGAGAACCACTGCAGTAATAGAAAGAGCGCCACCACAGGAGGTAGTAGGAATATTACTCCAGACAATCCGTCCCCTGCAGGAGGACACTGACAAGGGAAGATCACTAGCACAGAAGGTAGCTGCAAAATACTCCAGCAAGCCAGTAGTAGTAAAAAAGAAGGTAATCAAATTGGAAAATGAAGCAATCAGTAGAATGCACCTCCTTTTCAAGGCAGGAATTAGCAGAACTCAGAAAACGATGGATTAAAGGAGAATTAACGGACGTAGAGTGGCTTGTAAAAATATATGAACTCGGAGGCGACACGTCTGTGTTAAGTGCAGATGAACTCACAGCAGTAATAGATGCGATACAATCAGCCAAATTAAAACAGCACTAAAGGAAATTGCAGAACAACACTCAGATGGTAAGATCATTACGGAGCTGGACAGGAGATGCGTGGAGAAGAGCATTCCCAGCAGTGGACCTGTCTTCAGGACAGTTGTCAGAACACCGGGGTCTCTTACACAATTACAGACCCAGTTAAGGAAATGGGTGATTCTAACGAGCCTCTCTAACCCAGACGGGAGCTCACCCTGGGAAAACTCAGAGGTAGAAGGATAGTCCGCGCACTAATAAGAAACGCCCAGACGGCCACAAAATGCAGCTTCAGAGCCTTAGCGCAGGGCCCAGCACTGCAGAGGATATTAAAAAGAAAACCCAGCTGCACCGAGGCCTGTTAGCAGAAAAGAAATCCGCCTTCACGGCAGAGGAATCACAGAAATATCCATTCCCCACGCCACAGCAGAGAGGACCTCTAGAGCCCTTACAAGCACGCCAAACCGATGGAAACAGGCAGAATGACCAGCACAGACAAGGACAAGCTAGTTACTGGAGAAGGAACAATCCGTTCTTCAAGAACAATAATCCACTCAGAAGTAATAATAACAACTCAGTCAGAGACAACAGTAATCCATTTAGAAATAATGATCCATTCAGGAATAATCAACCCACCCAGCCACAAAACCCATTCAGACAAAATGACCCTTTCGGAAACAATGACTTATTTAGAAATCGAAACTTTAAACGAAATCCCAACCCCTTCCAAAATGGACACGGCACTAACCCCTTTAAACAAAACTCAAATCAAATCAGGGAAACTGGGAGGGCTCCCGCCGACCACAGCAAGTCCGGCAGGAGAGGGGCACAAACAAATGTACCCACCGGACCCTGAAACCCTCCCCACATAAATGTTACAGAAACATTTCGCATGGAACATGACAACAGACCACACATAACACTACAAGTTTCACTACATGGAAGTCATTTTCAAAACCACTCATTTTTAGTAGATACAGGATCACAAGTCTCTTTACTAAAAGGCACAGTAACACACAACAAAGTAGTCACAGAAGGAGTAACGGGCAACGTAATCCGAACAGCGCCCACTCCCGGACACATAAAGGAAAGAAAATCCCAGCAACCTTTTGGACGGCACCAGAAATTCACAACGTTATAGGTATGGACTTCATCCCACAACTCCTTAGTCACATCATACATAAACCTACACCACATCAAACACAGACATTCTTCACCGCGCTACAAATAGAACCATTAACATTACCAGAACTAAACACACACTCATTCACACCTCAGTGCCCTCTAAAAGGAGGACATGACGATGGAACCAAAGCACTTAAAAAACTTCTGGAAGAGGATAAAATAGAGCCGGGCAGGTCACACATTTATAACAGCCCAATCTGGCCTGTAAAAAAGCCTAACGGCACCTACAGGATCACAATAGACTATCGCCACCTGAATAAGGCCTCACCACAGACAGATGGCTGCCTGCCCGACGCACAGGAAGTAATCAATGTGATCCAAAAAGCCGATCCAAAACGCATGGCAGCAACTGACCTATCAGACATGTTTTCCGCCATCCCAATAGCTAAGGAATCCAGACCTATTACCACATCTACATGGCAAGGTAAGCAATCTCAATTCAAAAGACTACAAAAGCATACAAAAATTCACCTACAGTTGCACACAATTTACTTGCCAATAACATCGACCCCACCAAATGTAAATCTACAATTACACAATACATAGATGACATCCTACTCTACAGCAATGACAAGGATACCCTTCAAACGGACTTAAATGCACTCATATCTCATTTGAGATCACTAGGCTGGACAATTAATCCTGACAAAATCCAGCCCCCAGACACCAAAACAACATTTTTAGGCATCCACTGGAGGTCTGCAGGCGGAAACATACCGAACAAAGTAATAGAGAAATTGCCAAACCTAAAAAGCCCAACCAACAAAAAAGAAGCACAACAATTAATGGGACTTTTCGGGTACTGGAGACAACACAGACCATACCTGGCAGACATTGCAAAACCCATATACAGAGTCACCAGGAAAGCAGTGTCTTTCATATGGACCCAAGAACAGGAACAAGCATTTAAACAATGAAAGGACTACGTACACCACCTTCAATCCCTACAAAGTATCAGACCAGGAGACGAAATAGTACCAGGCATTAGTTTCATGGCAGAACATGAAACTAGTTGGGGACTAGACAAAAGAGGAACAGAAGACGAAAAACTAATGCCTGTAGGATTCTGGACTCAGAGATTCCCTGACTCCTACCACAAATTCTCTCATTCTGAGAAGCTAACCTGGACACTGTATGTGGCTTTTTGCAGGTGGAGCCCCTGGCTGGACTGAACCCAATAGCTGTGCGCAGCACACTGCCCCTAAGGCAGGGCTCAAAATGTCAGCTGAAGAATTGGCAGGGTCCCAAATGGACGAAAAGGTTCTCGCGTGGAAGTGGTACATTAACACACGAGAAGCCTCTGGCTCCAGTGAACCAGCCCTCCTCACCGAGGAGGTCAACAAACTTGAGGTGGAACCACCTATCTGTGCCAACAAGTGTGTAAGACCACCCGATCCGATCGGTGTGAAAGGGCCACAGTGTAGCCCCGAACTTAACAACGCCTGGCTTACAGACAGATCCGTTTCCGGAACCGGTGACCAGTGCGAATGGAGAGCAGCAGCCTTCAATCCAGCGACATCACAAGCACTAACGGCGACTGAAGGTCCAAATCTGCTCAACATGCCAAACTCATAGCTACATGTTCAGCCATTAAGGACTCAATTGACAATCATAAGCCCAAAATTTACGTCTTTTCCGACTCATGGGCAGTCTGTAAAGGAATCACTGAATGGTCAGGCAAATGGCAACAATCAGGCTGGTTAATTAATGGCAAACCTTTATGGTCACAAGACTATTGGATAAAACTCTACGGCCTCTCCAAACAAATTAAAATATACATGACACACGTCAACGCTCACGCCACAGACAAAACACCCACATGCTCCACAACCCAATAGCAGATACATTAGCAAAAGGCGTCACACCTGAAGACAACATCACTATCGTGGACAAATCAAAATCATTAGCAATTAATCTAAAATTAGTAAGAAATGAAAATAACGACTAGTCCATCACCCCTCTTCCTAAACTTAAATTTAGGAAAGAAAATGGCAAATACAAATTGCTCCCATCTACATCAGAACTCACCTTTCGACCACAATTCATACAACAGATACATACAACATCAGGACACCTAGGACGTTCTTCTCTTGCCCCTCGGTTCCTTAAGACGCAGGGCTCCTCAAACTTTTTAAACAGGGGCCAGTTCCCTGTCCCTCAGACCGTTGGAGGGCCAGACTATAGTTTAAAAAAATACTATGAACAAATTCTTATGCACACTGCACATTATCTTATTTTTAAGTAAAAAAAAACAAAATGGGAACAAATAAAATATTTGTATTGCATGTGGCCGGCGGGCTGTAGTTTGAGGACCCCTGCTAAGAGGAACCTAAAGGCACCCATTAAACTCATCAAGGAAGCAATAAATTCCTGTGAACAATGCAAAGGTACTCACACGTTTAAATCTCTTATAACACCCAGACTGACTAATGCATTTGTGCCTAATCAAGTCTTACAAATTGACTTTATTGGACCACTTCAGGTACCCTTTGCAAACAAATATGCATGCACTATTGTTGACACAGCAACTGGAATACTTTATGCTTACGCCTCAAGACATCCAAATGCAAAAACCACGATTCAAGCACTCTCAACATGGTTCTCATTCTATGGACCACTGCACATCTTTGAATCAGACCGAGGCACACACTTCACAGCATCATCAGTCCAACAACAAGCACAAGACTTAGACGTCAATTGGAATTTCCACCTGCCTTATAACCCACAAGCAGCTGAACAAACAGAGAGACACAATGGCCTCCTCAAACACAAACTGCAAACACTATTCATGGACAGGTCATTCAAGACACTCCAAGAATTACTAGACAAAGCATGTCTACAACTAAACTCCACACCCAGGGAAAATAGACTTTCCCCAATATAAGAATTACTCCATGCCCTAACCGGTTTGGCTCGGTGGATAGAGCGTCAGCCTGCGGACTAAAGGGTCCCAGGTTCGATTCTGGTCAAGGGCATGTACCTTGGTTGTGGGCACATCCCCAGTAGGGAGTGTGCAGGAGGCAGCTGGTCGATGTTTCTCTCTCATTGATGTTTCTAACTCTCTATCCTTCTTCCTTCCTCTCTGTAAAAACATCAATAAAATATATTTTAAAAAAAAAGAATTACACCAACCACACATTCTAAATAATCCCATTGCAGATCATGAACCACCCCTCAATATTACCAAAAATTACCCTATAAAATCTTAACCAAATCCACTAAGGATGGCTCCTTATCCCCACAGGAAATAATTGCCCACTCTGGATCATCGCTCTTCTGGACTATAAACAGTCTAGGAACCTACAACAAACCAAACTACAGAACTCTACCCTCTGGCAGGACCCAAGTGCTCACCCACAAACTTCTATATTGATCTCTACACACTCCTCTCACTCCCCTTCTCAATCCTTCCCACACTATTTCTAGTGTTGACCCTCAAATGCCTCCTTAACGATGTGCTTAAGGACTGTCTGCATCTCCCTCTTTGGATTCCCCCCACTTGTAGCACTCTTAGCAACCCCACTGAGACTCCATTGGATGCAGTGTCCGTATCGTTCATGTGACAATACCACCACCACCACCGAGCCCCACCACCTCCGTCCATGTGACCCTAGAGACCTTAAAAAAAATCCTACTCCACTCTTTATAACTATACCCTCTGCATCCTAAACAAATAATACCCATCTCTTTTTCAGTGATCAGACACTGGAAACCTGGAACAACTAGATGAATTTCTAGAAGAGATCTCAGCAGTCCCAGTACCCCCACAATCCGCACCAAACCAATCCCCCATTTACCCTACTGTTCCCTCCCCACTTCCAATTAACCCTCCTTCAGAACGAGCCCCATCCCCAACAATTCCTCCTTACCCTGGTATTGCTCTTGACAATTATCGCATACAACTTCACCCCCTGATATGTAATGATTCTTGGTACTGCTGGATACCCCAACCCGACTCTTATTCTGAATACCCAGCAAACCTACAGACTAGCCTCACAGGCCCAGTGAGACAAAGTCTCCATAACCTGCTGGATGATATTCAAGCAGTTGCTGAATATCTCCCAGGGCAAATTACTACTGATTACCTCTACCTCTTACAGCACTACACTTGCTTGGTGGAGGCAGCCATCTACTCTCCTAATACAGACCCAGATCCTATCCCAACTACTCTCATTAGCAACCCCCTTCGTTGCTTCCTGTGCTCCACTATCAATCCCCACCATTTCCCCTCACGCCGCCAATATGGGAATGCACACCCAGTCTCCCTCAGGGAGAAATCACCATGCACTGCTAGCACAAGACATCATTCAGGATTTAGAACAGGGAGACATGGAATTAGATATTTTCTGCTACCGCTAGTCTTTATGCTCTCCCTTATTACTGCTGCCTTTGCTAATGCTACTGCTACTATTGATATCTCCAATGCCACAACCCATACTTCTATAATCACTACTTCTATCTCGAACCCTACCATTGCTCCCTCTACTACCACAACAACGATCCCTTCACTTATCTTTCTCACACATCCTGCCCATATACCTAAACTGAAAAAAATCGGGAAAACACTATGTGTACCCAACTGTACACATAGTGACAAATAATAATTCCTTATTCTCATACTCTATAGGACATTTTGATTTTAATACCTCTATCTACTACCATAGCATCTATAAACTCGGCCCTGCATACCTTCCTGCACACTCTTGCCAAACCCTTGCACTAAATTCTGAGCAAACGACTCTCAGAGCTCATTACCACACCCAACCGAAAACCTGCACACCACTTCAATGGTTTCCAGATGCACTCACCACTAGATCAATATCAATCATAGACACACGGCATTGTGAGCCACCAACTACAACATACAAAATCATTAACAAATCCTCTTATTCTCAACCCATCCAAACACAGATCCCTTTGTTACTCTGTGTACAAAGAGCAAATCTCACTGTCACTCCCTTTGTGGAAAGACTAATGCATTTCCGGTACACGGGGAAGAGGGAGACAATTGTGAGGATGATGAGGATTCGGGTTGTGATGAACACACACATGACACAATTACAACATCCGCACCTACAACGACACCTACAGGAACACCTGTCTTTAACAGACATCCATCCCTTTCACCACCTACTAACAACCCAACTCTCCCACTAGGATTCAATGAAATGGAAGATTTTAATATGACTCATGTAATCACAGAAAACGGTATTACATATTATCAATACTATCTCATAGGCTTTCCTAACTTTCCAATCCTCGGCAACTTCTGCATTGACTCCTGTCACCAACACTAATATCACCTCTTACAACACCACTAGAGGACGCCATAACCCCTCAGGAATTTTTAACCTCAGACCAAAATTTCTGGCCATACATATTCCACAAGTTCTTACAGATCTCATTACACCACTTGTATTTGAAAATTTCAACAATCCTTTACTCCAAATTAATAACAATCCTAAATTTGGTAAAATAGCTTGCATATGTTTCATTGCATTTATCCCGAATGACACTCAGTCCAACATAGAAAATTTCTTTAAACAGAAAAAAAATGATGACTCTGATTTAGTTCTTGGAGCATACATTGAACTTCTTACTGTTCTCAATTGCTTCAATGCCACGGAGAAAGTCTCTCCTCAAGTCTTATGGCTTCTCCAGGCACACACTGTCAGACAACACGAATCCTTTAAATGGAAAGTATCCCAACCCGAATTTTGGGGATTTGGGAAAACAAACTTCACAACACCACATTTCCCAGGAGTCCTACCCAATACACACACATCACTTGAAGACAAACCTGTTTACTCCTTCAATGGATCTCACCTCTGTAACACTACAGCAACCAGACACAGAGCATGCATGCCTGCAAATCTCACTAACATACCCCTATCTCCCAACTTTCATGCAACATACCCTAAACTCCCCATTGTGAAACTTCCTAATATAACACACAACAATATCTACAATACCCTCACAGACACTCTCTACTACACCCTTGATGGAGACCCTTACACATGGGCAAACGTTTCATGGTCGAAAGGAAACTACAAATTCCCAGTCTTCCTCCTTAAAAGGACTACGCCCATGTATAACCTTACAGGTGGCTGTGTCTCTCACCTCCAACTCGTGGGATTCAAACTACCCTACCTCCTCCAGACACATCAAACCTAGCTTCTTCCTTCAATTGTCTTCGCACCAATCCATATTCTTATGGCCCATTCCCCATTACCTCTTGGACTAACTTTTCTATTCCTTTCAAATTCACCACTGGCAATAGCGTAGACACTGCCAATTCACCCAGCGACTCCACCACATACATTTATCAATACCCTAAAACTGTAATCAGACCTAGTATCATCTCTAATCCTGACCTAAGACACCATTCATGTTTAAATATTCAGGACGACCTTGTAAACCTTACATATAACATCTCATATGGTCTGAAACCTATTGCATGGTTCTACAATTTTGGAGCAAACATTAATCCAACAAACACACACAGACTTTCAGGAACCCTATCACAAGGATACTAACAATACATGCTCCACTATATGAATGGTGCATGGAACAAATTATACCTACACTCTTACTCACCCATTACAAACCACACTGTATTACCCATCACGGATTTTTACTACACACAACTCTCTTTTGCGGATTGCTTTACAAAAAACCCTCTTCAACCTTGCGTTATTCATAGAGGATGTAATAACAGCACAGAATGCCTTAGAACATACCACTACCAACCACTATTCTCTATGGCATCAGCAACCCTCAACCTTCTACATCTCCACCACCACCAATTATAACCCAAACAAACAACCCAATCAGAATTATCTACAGACCTATAATCCACTCCACAACTATTATCTTTTTTTTTTATATTTTATTGATTTTTTACAGAGAGGAAAGGAGAGAGACAGAGAGCCAGAAACATCGATCAGCTGCCCCCCGCACACCCCCCACCAGGGACGCGCCCGCAACCCAGGCACATGCCCCCCGACCGGAATCGAACCCGGGACCCCTCAGTCCGCAGACCGACGCTCCATCCACTGAGCCAAACCGGCCCCGGCGCACAACTATTATCTTTACAAAACAAGATTTTCTAGTAACTACTATCATTCCCCAATGCGCACCCCTCAGAAATAAACTCCAAGTTAACCTTCCATCACTGCCATCTATTGGACAAGCCAACCGCAGACACTTGCTTCAACTTGGACTCGCTGTTGCAGCTCTTTCCCTCACGGTCTCTTCAGCTAACACTGTCAAAATTGCGGAAATAGCTTTAGACCTACAAAAATACACCAAACTTCAAAACTCTAGATATAATGAACGCTTACACCTTCTATCTAGAAATTTCCTCTCAGCCTATGAATTAGCAATCCAAACTCAACAGCGACTGAAACTACTCTCAGCTGCAGCAAAAACCATGGATGACAACATCCGCCAGCTTCACGTAGACCTTCAGGATCTCAGTACCAGGTTCTCAGACTCCCAACTGCTTTATTCCTGCCAACAAACCCAAACTTCCTCACTGTGCTCTTACAGACATTCATACCCTTATGCTTCTGGGACATGGCTTCACCCCAACCTGGAGTGATTCAACCGCTATGGTTGATTTCTCTAAGCCTGTTGGCTGCGATTTATTCTCTTGCCAACTAACTATTCTTCCTACAATAGGCGGCGAACACCTGGTTGGATCTTCTGCCCTAAATCTCCCTGCACTCTTACCTGACGGGACCTGGGCTAAACCTGATTCCGACCCACTTTATGCTGAACCTTACTTCTTCCCCCGAAACTCCCTTGTTGAATCCACACCTAATATCTACCTGCTGCCACCCCACTTCAACTGTCCCTCTTCTCAGTCCCCACGCAACCCCACACCCCAGGACCCCTTCTATATAACTTAGGCCATTTTTATTTCCTTACCTGCTTTGTGAATATTACATATTATGATTATACCTCTAATTCTGACCTTCCTCATGATTCTTCTAATAACTGCACCCTTCTTTCTCACCCTATGAATATTACATATCTTAATGACACCCAATATTCCTCCTTTATTGAAAGAACTTCCCTATATTTTCATCCCTCTGTACCTATCCAATTCTCTATCTCCCTGAAGCGTTACACCAACCCGTTTCCATTAATCACACCATTTCTAAGTTAAAAGAGCTCCAGAAACACTCTGATGATACCATCAAGAAACTTGGAGCAACATCAAAAGCCATCGACCTGCTCCTGACACCCAACAGCATGGCCCTCAGCACAGCTGCAGACCTGGCCGCCCTGACAAACACTGCGGCTTCGGGGCCACCATCGTTTCTCTCTGGAGGACTGTACCTTGCACCCCACACTGGAATCTCTTTAACCCCCTCTATTACATCCAAAAAGGATGGAACTCCAACACCTCTGCTTAGCAAACAGCTCAAACCATTTTATTTCTCGTAGCCATTATCTACCTCCTCTCCCTCTTCATTAGATTCCTACGCTGCAAAAATTAATTTTTGGCCCCCTGTGACCCCCCTCCCTATATGTCCTTCGGGGACCACCAGGTGGAATGTTATAAAAATGTTATGGTCATAAGGAAACCCCTCTAATGTGTGGAAATAATTAATGTGTGAAATGTTTGCTGTGTGAAGAACCCAATACTCTGTAACTTCCAAAATGTGGTGAACACCCACTATCCTGATGTGAATGCCCTAAGCCCTTAAAGTGTAAACACCCTGCTCCTAGCAAAGGCACACCGTCTGGCCCACACCGATGAGACACAAGTTGCTTACCACCGGCGATAGGAGACCAGGTTTCCCCAGGGGACATCTCCTGCCTGATGAGAGGCGGACTCCACGTCGCTCCGTGAGACGCGCCCCTGACTGACTGCCCTGCTGTGCGAGCCTGACCCGACTGCGGCCGCCTGTCTGTCTGTCTTCGTGTCCGTCTTTCGGTGTGCACCGCCGGGGGGCCTTCGCTGGAGCCTAGGACCCACTAGAAATAGGTAAATAAACCTGTGTGATTGCACACTGATTCTGTCTGTGTGTTCATGTGTTCCGGTTCAGCTCAACTGTCTAGGTTTGAAGTCCCAGGCGACAGGCCGGTATTGCTGACCCCTGGTCACCTGCATACGTCCCACTAATCTAGACAGATCGTTAATTAATTGGGGCGTCATTGGGACACTTGGGAAGAACAGCTCTCCCTCCTGACCTGCAGATCTGAGGGCTGCTGAGCGGGTCAGCCGTGCAGAACCCCAGCTCCCCGCCTGTCCCCAAACCAGCCCGGCCCCTTCCTGCTCACTCACAGCGGCTCTGTGCCAGGCCCACAGGAAGGCCGCCCGGGGAACAAATCAGTCGGCAAGTCTCGAGCCCTTTCGTTCTTTGCTGTTTTATTCACGCGCTTCTGAGGAAGTAAAAAGAAATGCGCGTCGCTGGAAGATTTAACCGCTTAAAACTTGTAGGTCATTTTAGTTTCCGTTTCCACGGCGATTTGCGGTGGCCCTCACTCTGCCCGGCCAGCAGCCCTCCGCTCAAACCCGGCCATCTCTTCGTTTCTCTATTCGGGCATTTCCGCCCCCTCCCGGCCCCCCGCCCGCCCCCCTGCGTTAGGGTCGGTGCGGATGAGCAGGTCGGGCCTGGCCTGGGGGCCCCAGGTCTGGTCCCAGCGGCCGCAGGCGGGCGTGGGTGCAAGGGTTCCCTTCGCCTCGTCCAGTTATGCGTCTGTCCCGGCGCATTTCCGCTCCTGTCTGCTCGCGGCCATTGGCGTCCGGAGTGGGTGCTGTTCCCAGGCTGCGGGCTCTCAGCACCGGCCGTGGCCTGACACCTGCGGCGGCCTCTGCCCTCAGCCCCTGGGAGCCGGGGGCGGGGAGAGCCGCGGCCTGCGCCCCCCGCCCGCCTGTGGTTTGGGACTTTGCCCTCAGGCGCTCCCTGGCCTCGGCCCTCCCCCGACTGCGCCCCCGGGCCCCCCAATCCGGGCGCTGGGCCCTCCCCCGACTGCGCCCCCGGGCCCCCCAATCCGGGCGCTGGGCCCTCCCCCGACTGCGCCCCCGGGCCCCCCAATCCGGGCGCTGGGCCCTCCCCCGACTGCGCCCCCGGGCCCCCCAATCCGGGCGCTGGGCCCTCCCCCGACTGCGCCCCCGGGCCCCCCAATCCGGGCGCTGGGCCCTCCCCCGACTGCGCCCCCCCCCCGGGCCCCCCAATCCGGGCGCTGGGCCCTCCCCCGACTGCGCCCCCGGGCCCCCCAATCCGGGCGCTGGGCCCTCCCCCGACTGCGCCCCCGGGCCCCCCAATCCGGGCGCTGGGCTCTCCCCGGACTGCGCCCCCGCCCCCGGGCCCGCCATCCGGGCGCTGGGCCCTCCCCCGACTGCGGGCCCCCCCCCCCCCCGCCCCGCCAATCCGGGCGCTGGGGCCTCCCCCGACTGCGCCCCCCCCTCCCGGGCCCCCCAATCCGGGCGCGGGGTGCTGCCGGCCCTGCCCTCCGCATCAGTGCAACAAGGGTCAGGGCCAGCTCTCACGTGTCCCCTGTGTCCCCGGAATAAGGGGGCGCTGTCGCTTCTCTCCTGGGAGGTCCCCGCGAGTGCCGGTGGGAGAGGACCGGCCCGGGTGACAGGGCCGCCGCGAGCCGGTCCCAGGCGGCGGAGGGCAGGCCCGTGGCTGTGACCCACGAGGTCCGGACGGGACCGTCCCGGCCCAGAAGCCGCAGGCTCCGCTCTGGGTTTAAAGAATGAAACAAACCGGCTCCTGAGGAGGCTCCTTCCTGCTGGAGGCGGGTGCTCCTGCCCACGGCGTCTCTGCGGCTCTGACACAGGTGGTCCCCAAAGCGAAGGGAGTGGCGGGGTGCGTGAGGCCGCGCCCCACCTGCTCCCTCCGTGGGGCTCCCGCCAGAGGCGCTGTGGGCTGTTCCCGCACGGCCTCGGGCTGGTCTGCACCCCTCCTCTCCCGGAGCAGCCTGGCTCCTGGGGGAGCCGCTCTCCTCCTCCCGCCGGCCCCTCCTGGCTGAGCAGCTGTCCATGGGCCGTCCCCTCCTTGTCCTTTCAGCTGCTCAGTGCGATGGGCCACAGCCGCCTCCCGTCTCCTGTGACACAAGAGGACGGGCACCGCTCTGCTCCTGTGTCTCTTCCCGGCACAGAGCTCCTGCCCTTTGGAAGGGCCTGTGGGTGGGCGCCCTTGGTTATTCATGAGGAGCCCCTTCCCACCACACCGGGCGGAGGGTCCTGAGGGGCCGGGGCCCTGGGCGTCTCCCAGCGGAGCGGCTGCCCCCCGGGAAGAAGCCGTGGCTGGCGGGTGGGGCTTGTTCAGGCCCGTCCCCAGCCCGCAGGGAGGGGGGACCGGCTGAGGCCCAGGAAGGCTCTGGCCACTGACGCTTCGGTGGGTGGTGAGCACGTGATGTTCTGGGGGGCACGGGCCCAGATGCCTCGGGAAAGGGCCTGGGGGCTCTCTGCCTCCCCCAGCCCGGAACGCGGCACCTCTCCCGCCGGCGGCTCCCGGCCCGTCCTCACGGTGAGGCTGAGAGCCTGGTGCGTTCCGGGGCCCTGCGAGCCCTGCCGGCGGGTCCGTGAGCGAGGGGCACGGGAACCCCGCCTGGAGAGCTGGCGGGTCGCCGTGCGGGTGAGCCTGGGGCGCAGGCTGTGAGCGACCGTCCTTGTGTGGGGTCTGCACAGGCCGGCGGTCGGTGCCGACTGAATGGAATTAGGACCCTGGCTGGCGTCGGGGCTGCTGTTGGTGCCCCCGCAGCCCTCGAGGGCTCTCAGAATCCATCCGTGCCCAGAAGTCAGGAAGTCCCGCTCTTGCTTAAATCCTTCTCCCCAAACCTTCACCAGCTCCCCTGAGGGCCTTCATGCAGAGGCCTCCCTGCGCCCAGGCTAAGCCTCCCCCGCGGCCTCTCACGGGGCAGCCCCACGGCCGTGCCTGCTGGGCACCAGCTCCCGCCGGGTGGCAGACACCCCGGCCTCTCCTGGCGGCTCCTTGGCCCTGCCGGTCGCGCCTGTGAAGCTCTTTGGCTTCCCTCTCGCTGCTCTGATGCCTTCCCGCCCCGTCCTCGCTGAGCGGCCTCCCTGAACCCAGGTCCCCGCGGGGCCCACCTCCTGCCCTTCGAGGAGCTTCCCGATGCGCGTGTGTGAGTGGACGTGGCCCTCGCTCACTGCAGTCCACACGGGTCAGTCGTGCAACATGATACAATCCGGCTGCACTGCACTCACTCCAAACCCAGCGGCCGCTTGTCCCCGGACAGTTGGCCCTTTCCGTGTTTCACCCTCTCTCCGCCTCAAGCCTAGCCCCAGCCCCAGCCCCTGATCCGTTGTCTGCCTCTATGAGTTTGTTTATTTGTTTGTTTATTTTTGGTTTTCTTTTTAAAAATATACCACGCATGAGTGAGATCATATATTTGCTTTAGCTTTTCTTTTTTTAATTTCTCTTTATTGTTGAAAGTGTTGTAGATTTCCCTTTGATTGTTTTTCAGCCATTGACCTTCTCTACCCCACACCTGCCCTTCCAGGCCTTCACCACTCTATTGTCTGTGTCCATGGGCTATGCATACCTGTATATATAACAGGCTAAGTGACCATCCATCCAACCAGTAGCTGTGACACACACTGACCACCAGGGGGCAGATGCTCCACACTGGAGCTGCCATGACCCACACTGCCCATCTATTTATATAAAAACCCTGGGTGTAACATCACAACTGAGGCTTGACCAACATGAAGGAAGTCAGTCCTGCAGGGGTCGTCTTGGAAATGGCTGCACCCTCTCCAAGCTGTTTCCCGCTAGGGCGGAGAGGTTTGAGGCAGGAAACTGCCCTCAGAGCAGGGCCACGCTGAGCCCTGGGTCCCCTTAGCAACACCTGCACCCTCCCCGAGTTGTTTCCAGGGAGGGCGAGGTTTGAGGCAGGAACCGGCCCTCAGAGCATGGGGGCATAGCTTTATAAAGTTTTAACACATTATATTAGAGGTCGAGGTGGTACTGTTTTACCCACAGCGTCTACAAGAATTGCTGCAAATTTACTTCTCAGTGGAAGCACCTTTCATTCCCAATATAAATTACCCATTCCACTAAATGAAACTTCCATTTCTAGACTTGATATAAACAGTGAGGTTGCTGAAACTATTAAAAAGGCCCAACTTCTCATTATTGATGAATGCACCATGGCATCCAGTCATGCTATAAACGCCATAGACAGGTTACTAAGAGAAATTTGAATGTTGTGTTTGGTGGGAAAGTTCTCCTTCTTGGAGGGGATTTTCGACAATGTCTCAGTATTGTAACGCATGCTATGCGATCGGCCATAGTACAAACGAGTTTAAAGTACTGCAATGTTTGGGGATGTTTCAGAAAGTTGTCTCTTACAATAAATATGAGATCAGAGGATCTGCTTATAGTGAATGGTTAGTAGAACTTGGAGATGGCAAACTTAAGAGCAGTTTTCATTTAGGAATGGATATTATTGAAATCCCCTTTGAAATGATTTGTAATGGATCTATTATTGAAGATACCTTTGGAAATACTATATCTATAGATAATATTAAAACTATATCTAAATGTGCAATTCTTTGTTCAAAAAATGAGCACATTCAAAAAGTAAATGAAGAAATTTTGGATATGCTCAATGGAGATTTTCACACATATTTGAGTGATGATTCCATTGATTCCACAGATAATGCTGTAAAGGAAAATTTCCCCATCGAATTTCTTAATAGTATTACTCCTTCAGGAATACCATGTCATAAATTAAAATTGAAAGTGGGTACAATCATCATGTTATTGAGAAATCTTAATAGTAAATGGGGTCTTTGTAATGGTACCAGATTTATTATCAAAAGATTACAACCTAACATTATCAAAGTTGAAGTATTAAAAGGATCTGCAGAGGGAGAGGTTGTTCTGATTCCAAGAATTGATTTGTCCCCATCTGACACTGGCCTCCCATTTAAACTGATTCAACGACAGTTCCCGTGATGCCAGCATTTGTGATGACTATTAATAAATCACAAGGACAAACTCTAGACAGAGTAGGCATGTTCCTACCTGAAACTGTTTTTGCACATGGTCAGTTATATGTTGCTTTCTCTCGAGTTCAAAGAGCATGTGATGTTAAAGTTAAAGTTCTAAATACTTCAGCACGAGGGAAATTAGTCCAGCACTCTGAAAGTGCTTTCACTCTTAATGTGGTTACAGGGAGACATTAGGATAAGTTCAATCACTTTATCAGCCATTGTTTGCATCATTATTGTTTTTATATCTTGTTTTTGTTGTTTTCATATCATGTTTTGGTCGTTTTTATATCATGCCTCTGCTGTTGTTATATCCTTTTGTTACTGTTTATTTATTAATAAATTTATGTATTATTTTCATATACATTTATTAATTTCCTTTCATCTCTCATACTTCTATTATATAGAAAGGGCAAATAGCAATATTAAAATATTTCCACTAATTAATTCCCTTTTAATGTGCATAAATTTTGTGCACCAGGCTACTAGCTTAAAAATAAATGGCTCCACAGACCTGGCGCTGACAAACCAACACTCGGCTTCCCCCAAGTGGGACATAGGACCTGCCAACACCCTGGAGTGACACCCCACCAAATTGCAGCCAATGCTGTCAAGACCCCATCGCACAAAATGCAGCCCAGCCCAGCCCAGCCAGGAAACAGCCACTGTGGGTGCCAGGTAACAACATCACATAGCAACGTCACATAGCAACGCCTGGCTCCTCTCCCTAGCGACTAGCCTCCTTGCAGTTTCTTCAGCCCAGGAACACGACTTCCTTTATAGCCAGGTGCAAACATTTCACAGTTAAACCAAATGTCTGTGAAGCGTTTTCCCGTGCCTAATCTCATTTGATCCTCACAGAAATCCTGGAATAGGTACATAGGAGACTTGGTGGAATTTTCTTTTCATTAGCCAGAAAATGGAAATTTAGAAAGTTTAGAAACTTGACCCAACTGAAAAGAAGTAAGAAATGGCGGACCTTGAAAATGACTTCAGGTTTTCTCATTGCGCAGAATATAGTCAAACACTGCTGCAGTTAAATATTTTACCTTTGTTCTCCCTGCATGATCTACAAGAATAATCTGCTTCATGTTGATATTTGCTGTGTTGCTGACAATTACCTGAAAGAGAAGTTGGGGTGCTTTACTGGGCTGGAAAAGTTTAGCTACATCAGAAAGCAGGTCTAATGAAGCAAGTTTATTCTATGTCCATAAAAGGCTAAGTTGACTTGCGCATGCTCGGTACATACAAAGTTCTCGCTGGCACCAATCACATGCATGTTTCTATCTGTCATTGTTGATCGTGAATTTGGTTGATACTTCTATTATAGAGAAAGGGTGAATAGTGATATTAAAATATTTCTTCTAATTAATTTCCTTTCAATGTGCATGAATTCGTGCACCGAGACACTAGTATGCATATAATATCATTACCCAACCACCCCATCCCACCTTCCCTCTGAGGTTTGAGGGTCTGTTCTGTGCTTCCATGTCTCTGGATCTATTTTGTTCATCAGTTTATTTTGTTCATTAGAGCCCACATATGAGTGAGATCGTGTAATACTTGCCTTTCTCTGACTGGCTTATTTCACTTCGCATAATGCTCTCCAGGCTCCTCCATGCTGCTGCAAATGGAAAGAGTTCTTTTTCACAGCTGCATAGTATTGCGCCTCCTGGTGGGAATCATGAAGATGTGAAACAGACCCGAACCCCCGAGAAGACACATTTGTTTCTTTCCGGGAGGGGTCAGAGCACTGCCTTCTATGTCCCTCTCCTAATGTTTTAAAAACAAACTGTGTGAGCGTGTGTGTTGCAATCCCAAGTGTACGTTGACATAGTCCTTAGTAACATGGGACTTGGTGCCCAAAACTTTAGTTCTCATGTTGGGCTTCATAAAACTGGAAGTACTTATGCTGCCCATCATGAAGCCCAGTGGTCAGACGGGACGTGAAAGTGAGAACAGACTTAGAGTTCTCTGTTCTCTGTCCCTGCCCCAAGCCCCTGAAGGGCAGGGACTGTGTCCAGTTGCCCCTCCAGCTCTGCATCCACAATGTCACTTGTGCCTCGATATCAAAAGTGTCATCTTGGGCTAGTGTCCTTCGCTGTTGGACCTGCCTCTCGGCCTAGCAGCCTCGGACCCGCTCCAGCCCCAGCCAGCGGGGCCTGGCACAAGGAGGCCGCAGCACTTTCCAGGTGTGGCTCCGAGGCGAGAGCAGAATGCGGGGGGGACCCTCGCAGCCCACCTGCCAGAGGGAGGTTCGGCACGTGCTGCTGGTCTGCTCTGTCCCCGGAGGGTTCTGGTCCGCGTCCTGGCGCACGTGACCCCCCAGCGGAGACCTGAGTGGAACCCGACTCTCTCAGGAGCGTTTGGTGCTCATGGTTTGGATTCTCTGAGAGCAGCTTCTATGCCCATTTTAGCTTAAAGTTTGAAATTCTAGAAATAGAAGCAGGAACAAATTTACTGCCTGTTCAGATCTGTGATTAGATTTTGCAAAGAACTCGGTCATTCACCACAGAGGAGGACCGTCATGTCGCTCTCCCTGGGAAGTGAGAGCAGGCTGTGACTGTGTCTCAGGGAGAACATGTCATTGTCAGACTCTGTTCCCTGGAACCTGTGACCTCAGGCCAACCAGACCATGCTGCATCCCAGACAAAGCCAGACGGGACCAGACGCACGGTAGGTGTGGAACGAAATGAAATCCAAGGAAGGTAGGCGGGGTGGCATCTCAGACCTAACTTTTCATGCTCCGTTATCTTTGTAAAGAGTACCATTTGCCTGCAATGCGTTTGTGGCCAGTCCTAGTGGCCTTTCCCAATTTTTAAAAAATATTTTTTACTGATTTCAGAGCAGAAGGGAGAGGGAGAGAGAGAGAAACATCAATGATGAGGATCCCTGGTTGGCTGCCTCCTGCACGCCTCACACTGGGGGTCCGGCCTGCAACCCGGGTGTGAGAGCACAGCCCCGCGGGAACCCAGCACAAGCACCACAGACTCGCGGTCTGACTGGCACTGGTCTGGGCAGAGCTGGCAGGGGGTCTTGGGAGACGGAGAAGCCACGAGAGGCTGTGGGTGTATAAGGATGAGTCCTTATTGCAGGAGCCAGTGGCCACATCGCCGTCAGACAGAACAGTCCCCTCAGCCAAGTCCATGCAGGCAGGCAGCGGACACCAGCGGGTGAACATACCTCTTCCCCATAAAGCAGCATCCGTCCCTGCACCCACAGCTTCAGCTGAGCAGCCGCACGTGCCTCAGACTCACCGCCTCACGTCGTAGCCGCACCTGAGCTCCAGCTCAGCAGCTTCTCCATCTCTCCATCCCAGCTGCTCTCTCCAGCAGACTTCTTCTCCCTCCTTCCCAGCCGCTCTCTCCAGCAGACTTCTCCCTCCATCCCAGCTGCTCTCTCCAGCAGACTTCTTCTCCCTCCATCCCAGCTGCTCTGTCCAGCAGACTTCTCCCTCCATCCCAGCTGCTCTCTCCAGCAGACTTCTTCTCCCTCCATCCCAGCTGCTCTCTCCAGCAGACTTCTCCCTCCATCCCAGATGCTCTCTCCAGCAGACTTCTTCTCCCTCCATCCCAGCTGCTCTCTCCAGCAGACTTCTCCCTCCATCCCAGCTGCTCTCTCCAGCAGACTTCTTCTCCCTCCATCCCAGCTGCTCTCTCCAGCAGGCTTCTCCCTCTATCCCAGCTGCTCTCTCCAGCAGACTTCTCCCTCCATCTCAGCTGCCCTCTCCAGCAGACTTCTTCTCCCTCCATCTCAGCTGCTCTCTCCAGCAGGCTTCTCCCTCCATCCCAGCTGCTCTCTCCAGCAGACTTCTTCTCCCTCCATCTCAGCTGCTCTGTCCAGCAGACTTCTTCCTCCACCGAGCTGCTCTGTCCAGCAGGCTTCTTCTCCCTCCATCCCAGCTGCTCTCTCCAGCAGACTCCTTCTCCCTCCATCCCAGCTGCTCTGTCCAGCAGGCTTCTCCCTCCATCCCAGCTGCTCTCTCCAGCAGACTCCTTCTCCCTCCATCCCAGCTGCTCTCTCCAGCAGACTTCTCCCTCCATCCCAGCTGCTCTGTCCAGCAGGCTTCTCCCTCCATCCCAGCTGCTCTCTCCAACAGACTTCTCCGTCCATCCCAGCTGCTCTCTCCAGCAGACTTCTCCCTCCATCCCAGCTGCTCTCTCCAGCAGACTTCTTCTCCCTCCACCCCAGCTGCTCTCTCCAGCAGACTTCTTCTCACTCCAGCTGACTCCAGCCAACTAGCTGGTCAGTACCTACTTTTACATTATTTACACAAAGAAGGCTTCGTGCCAACAGTGACATCAATCACACTGGCCACAGAAGGACACAGTGTACCACGTGGCCTTGCACCCGCTCACGGTGCCTTGGCCTGATGAGGATTCCCAGGCTCAGAATGCCCAGCGCGGCCTGTGGCCATCCTGGTGTGTTGATGACAAGGCCTCTGTGCTTCCACTGGCCTTGACTATCCAGGGACCTGGCATGGTTCCCACACCGGGCCTGTGCTCTGACCGGGAATTGACGCCCTGGTTCATAGGTCAACACTCAACCACTGAGCCACACTGCATGGGCCTAATTTTTTTAAAAATAAATTTATCAACCAGGTAATATTTTGGCATTAAAAGGAGAACTAATTTCTCTAAAATGACTGTGACTGATTATACCTATTGTGGAGTGCTAGTCTACCCCTTCAAGGTGGGAGGTTACCAGGATTAATTAATTAATTGCTTAATTTAATTACATATTGAAGCTGGGCAAGGCTCTGCCCAGCCTGGAAATCACTTGGTGGCTTCTTCCATCTGATGGCAGAGCTGAGCCTGTGCACACGTCGGCTTTCCTGAGCCCCTTTGTGTGCTCTGGCTCCAGCCCTGCCACCCTGGCAGTTGAGCCTCTGGGTGCTGTTATGGGTTAGCTCAGCGAGATAGACCACCAACTCAGAATTAAAATTTTAAGAGCCTTTATTAAGCTGATCAGCTGACTGCTAGCCGTGTCCTTCCCATCAGAGCCCACAGCTTGCAGTGCCGACCAAGAGTACAGCCAGACCTTTTATCTGCAGCACTACAAAGTCTTTTTTTAAAAAAGAAAAAACAAACTGCAAAGCGGTTCATCAGCCGTTCCTGGTACTGGCAGGGTGAAAAGTTCACATAAAATTTACGAGCAGGGTCACACCTGCCTGGGTTCAATCATAACACATTGCTTTTCTAGCGAGATAACTAGCCATTTTTCTTTCCCATGGTCCCTGCCCCTCAGTCTACTTAGTAATTCTTTTTTTTTTTTTTGTCAGGCCCCTGCCCCTAGCACAGGTGCCACCTCCGCTCGGACCACACAGCTGATTGGGTGCGGTGGGGGGGGGGGGGCGCTGGTCAGGTTCTCTCCTGGGCATTGAAGCAAAAATACAGAAAGAAGCTGTCAGTCTGTTGTGAGAATGGTCCCTAAAGCTACTAGTGAGAAGGCGGAAAACGGGCAGGAAGGCTCTCTTAGTGCCTGTGTGTGGCCTCTGAGTGTTCCATCCGAGACAACAGCAACACAAACCAGGCAGACATGGCCCCGCCCGTTTCACTCGGGGTTAGAGCATCGGCTGCAGGCCGAGGGGTCTCGGGTTCAGCTCCAGCCAAGGGCACTTACCTCCATTGCAGGCTCGGTCCTCAGCCCGGTCAGGGCAAGTGCAGGAGGCAACCCATCGAAGTGTCTCTCACATCAGTGTTTCCCTCTGTCTCTCACCTGCCTTCCACCCTCTAAAAATCAAGGGGGGGAAATATCCTTGGGTGAGTGTTAGGTAGGAGAGAGCCCAGGATCGGATACATGCAGACATGTGACAAGATAATGGACTTCCCCTGGAATTTCTCACAGATCAACGTGCCAGACACAGATACTGGCTTCTCCACGACCCCCTGCAGCTGAAACTTCCTCAACTGAATACCTCAGCTCATGTCCCCGCCCCTCACCCAACCGCAGTATAAAAAAGCGCCCCCTCCCTGTTGGTGTGAATCCACGTGCCCTATCTTTTGGGGTACCTGGGTCTCCCGGGGACGCAGAAACAAACCTTTTCCTTTCCTTTCTTTTCTGATTCACTGGACTCTCTATTTCTTGCGCCGCCTCCTGAGCCACCTAACCTAACAGTGAGGAGTACCCAAAATATAAAAGAATTAGGGAGAAAAGCAAGACAAACATGAACCTAAAAGCTTTACTTCTCTCAATGGACTGGAATTCCTTTGTTCACAAGTTAGTGAAAACGATTTCTCCTTTTGCCTGGACTCCCGGGCGCCTGGGTTCTGACGGACCCTGGGCCTTCCCATCAGCCTCCTGTGGGTGGAGGACCCGGTGCTGCGCTGGTGCCTTGGGAACTTCTACCGAAACACAGTAAGATGCCCGCAGCGCCTCGCAGGCGGGCGGGAGCTCCCCGCGGAGCTGCGCAGCCTGGGAAGTGAGTGCGGCCGCGGGCTGTGCCCACAGGAGGCAGTGACTCCCGGGGGAGGGAGGCCGTGGGAGGCCTGGGAGCAGGACAGGGTCAGAGTCTCGGGGGAGCGGGCCTCCTGCGTCCGTGGTCGGTCCGCTCAGGGCTCAGGCCGGCGGTGGAAGGCGAGGGCGCCCGCCTTCGTGACCTCGGGCCACCGCGTGAGCCGCCAAGCTGTCCGCCCCGCCCCGCCCGCACCCCGTCTCAGAGCGCCCACCCCTGCGCCGCTCTGTTGCGGGGGGAGCTGGCACCGGCGGCTCGGGGCGTCCCTCCGTCTCTTTCCCGTTTGCTCAGGAGCTTCTCCCTCTCTGTGGGGTTTCTGACCTTTGGTTCCTCTGGACACCCCCGTCTGGGCAGGTGGGTCCCCGGCCCTGGGGCGCTTCCTGGTGGACGCAGGCCCCGCCCGCCTCGCGCCCCTCTGCTCAGGGCGCCCCGGGAGTGACAGGGCCCCGCTCCCCACACTGGGCCGCAGGCTCCGGCAGACCGGCCTCTGCCCCCCCCCCCGCCCCCCGGCACCCGCTGTTCCCCCGAACCCCGCTCCCCGCGACCCTCCCACCGTCGTCAGGCTGCCTCCCCCGCTGCCATCCGGCCGGGAGTCCTCGTCAGTCTCTGCGTCCAGGAACCTGCCTGGGACCCTGGGGCAGCCTCCGCCGGAGGGAAAATGGGTGCTTCACACTAACGTACAGTTTCCTCTTATTTTGGACTTTTTCTCTAACTCAAGGTCTTACCACAGCTTCTTAACTTTATAAGAGCACGAGCGACATGTTTTCTTCCTTTAGAATTAACTGTGACTGTTATGGAAAGAGACCTGGCACTTGGCCCTGGAGGGGGGGGGGAGATCTGCCCCCCTCTCTCCTGAATGTCCCTACCCGCCCGCCCCCCTTGGGCTTTGCTGTTGAAGAATGACTCCCCTGGGTCTGGAAGGGCCGCTGGGCCTTCTCGAACCTCTGAAGGATGTGACCTCGTGAGGTTTTAGACACACAGTTGACCCTTAAACAACGCAAGGTCAGGGGCGCCAACCCCCTCGCGGTCACACACCTGCGCTGACCTCTGATCCCCCCAAGCCAACTCCGTGCCTGCTGGTGACCGGAGCCTTGCCAAGAACAGTCAGGTGGCAGCAGTTTGTGTGTTACGTGTTCCAGACTGTGTTCTTCCAATAAAGTGAGTTAGAGTCGTCACCGGTTTGGCTCAGTGGATAGACTGTCAGCCTGCGGACTGAAGGGTCCCAGGTTCGATTCCGGTCAAGGGCATGTACTTTGGTTGCGGGCACATCCCCAGTAGGGGGTGTGCAGGAGGCAGCTGATCGATCTTTCTCTCTCATCGATGTTTCTAACTCTCTATCCCTCGCCCTTCCTCTCTTAAAAAATAAAACAGAAAAATTAATAAAACATATTTTTTACAAAGTGAGTTATAGAGAACATGTTATCAACCAGGTAACTGCCACACGTCCAAAATGGAAACCATCCCCACTGCATCTGTAGACGCTTATGGCGTACAAAGGGTTAAGAAAATCATAACGAAGAGAAGATATTGTGTTAAAAGCTGGGTATACGTGGACTTGCTCAGTTCAAGCCGGGTTTGTTTCAAGGTGGCCTGTAACTGGTTAGGGAGGCAGCCTGCACTGCGTGATGGGGGAGGACCTGCGGGCGGACAGGCAGCACTAGGGGCCAGGGCGGGCTGCGGGGAGGACCTGGGTCACGTCCCCGGTTTCCTCCTGTTTCTGTGGCTCCAGCCCACGGGGCTTTTTCTTCTCTATTGAAAATATTGAAATGGGGATTTGTAGGCTTCAAACAGACAGGTTTAGGAACTTTCAGAAATTTTAAAAGTTAAGGGGACCAGGACAAAAATACAGCGCTGCAAAGTAGCAGAAGGTAAATTTCCATAGAATGGGGAGCTGAAAAGCTGCATCAGGTGCATTTCCATAGAATGAGGAGCTGGGAACAGCGGAGGGCCAAATTTACAAAATAAAGGGAAGGAAACTCCGCATCCAGAAGGAGGAGAAGGAAGCCCAGAGGGAGTAGGACAACAAGGAGAGGGAGGGAGGACCTCTCCTGTCCCCAGTGAGGTTCAACCTTTGAGCTCAGGAGTTACTATAGTGACCGATGGGGGGGAGGGGACATCAAAGCACCAGGATCTGCAGCCTTTCTAGCCACAGGGAAAAGGAGCTCAGTGGAACTCTTCCCCTCCCCACGCGGGAGTCTGTGCTGAGAGAGTCTATCCCTCCCCACGCGGAGTCTGTGCTGTGAGAGTCTGTCCCTCCCCACGCGGAGTCTGTGCTGAGAGAGTCTGTCCCTCCCCACGCGGGAGTCTGTGCTGTGAGAGTCTGTCCCTCCCCACGCGGAGTCTGTGCTGTGAGAGTCTGTCCCTCCCCACGCGGAGTCTGTGCTGTGAGAGTCTGTCCCTCCCCACGCGGAGTCTGTGCTGTGAGAGTCTGTCCCTCCCCACGCGGGAGTCTGTGCTGTGAGAGTCTGTCCCTCCCCACGCGGGAGTCTGTGCTGTGAGAGTCTGTCCCTCCCCACGCGGGAGTCTGTGCTGTGAGAGTCTGTCCCTCCCCACGCGGAGTCTGTGCTGTGAGAGTCTGTCCCTCCCCACGCGGAGTCTGTGCTGTGAGAGTCTGTCCCTCCCCACGCGGAGTCTGTGCTGTGAGAGTCTGTCCCTCCCCACGCGGAGTCTGTGCTGTGAGAGTCTGTCCCTCCCCACGCGGAGTCTGTGCTGTGAGAGTCTGTCCCTCCCCACGCGGAGTCTGTGCTGTGAGAGTCTGTCCCTCCCCACGCGGAGTCTGTGCTGTGAGAGTCTGTCCCTCCCCACGCGGAGTCTGTGCTGTGAGAGTCTGTCCCTCCCCACGCGGAGTCTGTGCTGTGAGAGTCTGTCCCTCCCCACGCGGAGTCTGTGCTGTGAGAGTCTGTCCCTCCCCACGCGGAGTCTGTGCTGTGAGAGTCTGTCCCTCCCCACGCGGGAGTCTGTGCTGTGAGAGTCTGTCCCTCCCCACGCGGAGTCTGTGCTGTGAGAGTCTGTCCCTCCCCACGCGGAGTCTGTGCTGTGAGAGTCTGTCCCTCCCCACGCGGAGTCTGTGCTGTGAGAGTCTGTCCCTCCCCACGCGGAGTCTGTGCTGTGAGAGTCTGTCCCTCCCCACGCGGAGTCTGTGCTGTGAGAGTCTGTCCCTCCCCACGCGGGAGTCTGTGCTGTGAGAGTCTGTCCCTCCCCACGCGGAGTCTGTGCTGTGAGAGTCTGTCCCTCCCCACGCGGAGTCTGTGCTGTGAGAGTCTGTCCCTCCCCACGCGGAGTCTGTGCTGTGAGAGTCTGTCCCTCCCCACGCGGAGTCTGTGCTGTGAGAGTCTGTCCCTCCCCACGCGGAGTCTGTGCTGTGAGAGTCTGTCCCTCCCCACGCGGAGTCTGTGCTGTGAGAGTCTGTCCCTCCCCACGCGGAGTCTGTGCTGTGAGAGTCTGTCCCTCCCCACGCGGGAGTCTGTGCTGTGAGAGTCTGTCCCTCCCCACGCGGAGTCTGTGCTGTGAGAGTCTGTCCCTCCCCACGCGGAGTCTGTGCTGTGAGAGTCTGTCCCTCCCCACGCGGAGTCTGTGCTGTGAGAGTCTGTCCCTCCCCACGCGGAGTCTGTGCTGTGAGAGTCTGTCCCTCCCCACGCGGAGTCTGTGCTGTGAGAGTCTGTCCCTCCCCACGCGGAGTCTGTGCTGTGAGAGTCTGTCCCTCCCCACGCGGAGTCTGTGCTGTGAGAGTCTGTCCCTCCCCACGCGGAGTCTGTGCTGTGAGAGTCTGTCCCTCCCCACGCGGGAGTCTGTGCTGTGAGAGTCTGTCCCTCCCCACGCGGAGTCTGTGCTGTGAGAGTCTGTCCCTCCCCACGCGGAGTCTGTGCTGTGAGAGTCTGTCCCTCCCCACGCGGAGTCTGTGCTGTGAGAGTCTGTCCCTCCCCACGCGGAGTCTGTGCTGTGAGAGTCTGTCCCTCCCCACGCGGAGTCTGTGCTGTGAGAGTCTGTCCCTCCCCACGCGGAGTCTGTGCTGTGAGAGTCTGTCCCTCCCCACGCGGAGTCTGTGCTGTGAGAGTCTGTCCCTCCCCACGCGGAGTCTGTGCTGTGAGAGTCTGTCCCTCCCCACGCGGAGTCTGTGCTGTGAGAGTCTGTCCCTCCCCACGCGGAGTCTGTGCTGTGAGAGTCTGTCCCTCCCCACGCGGAGTCTGTGCTGTGAGAGTCTGTCCCTCCCCACGCGGAGTCTGTGCTGTGAGAGTCTGTCCCTCCCCACGCGGAGTCTGTGCTGTGAGAGTCTGTCCCTCCCCACGCGGAGTCTGTGCTGTGAGAGTCTGTCCCTCCCCACGCGGAGTCTGTGCTGTGAGAGTCTGTCCCTCCCCACGCGGAGTCTGTGCTGTGAGAGTCTGTCCCTCCCCACGCGGAGTCTGTGCTGTGAGAGTCTGTCCCTCCCCACGCGGAGTCTGTGCTGTGAGAGTCTGTCCCTCCCCACGCGGAGTCTGTGCTGTGAGAGTCTGTCCCTCCCCACGCGGAGTCTGTGCTGTGAGAGTCTGTCCCTCCCCACGCGGAGTCTGTGCTGTGAGAGTCTGTCCCTCCCCACGCGGAGTCTGTGCTGTGAGAGTCTGTCCCTCCCCACGCGGAGTCTGTGCTGTGAGAGTCTGTCCCTCCCCACGCGGAGTCAGTGCTGTGAGAGTCTGTCCCTCCCCACGCGGAGTCTGTGCTGTGAGAGTCTGTCCCTCCCCACGCGGAGTCTGTGCTGTGAGAGTCTGTCCCTCCCCACGCGGAGTCTGTGCTGTGAGAGTCTGTCCCTCCCCACGCGGAGTCTGTGCTGTGAGAGTCTGTCCCTCCCCACGCGGAGTCTGTGCTGTGAGAGTCTGTCCCTCCCCACGCGGAGTCTGTGCTGTGAGAGTCTGTCCCTCCCCACGCGGAGTCTGTGCTGTGAGAGTCTGTCCCTCCCCACGCGGAGTCTGTGCTGTGAGAGTCTGTCCCTCCCCACGCGGAGTCTGTGCTGAGAGAGTCTGTCCCTCCCCACGCGGAGTCTGTGCTGTGAGAGTCTGTCCCTCCCCACGCGGAGTCTGTGCTGTGAGAGTCTGTCCCTCCCCACGCGGAGTCTGTGCTGTGAGAGTCTGTCCCTCCCCACGCGGAGTCTGTGCTGTGAGAGTCTGTCCCTCCCCACGCGGAGTCTGTGCTGTGAGAGTCTGTCCCTCCCCACGCGGAGTCTGTGCTGTGAGAGTCTGTCCCTCCCCACGCGGAGTCTGTGCTGTGAGAGTCTGTCCCTCCCCACGCGGAGTCTGTGCTGTGAGAGTCTGTCCCTCCCCACGTGGGAGTCTGTGCTGAGAGAGTCTGTCCCTCCCCACGCGGGAGACTGTGCTGTGAGAGTCTGTCCCTCCCACGCGGAGTCTGTGCTGTGAGAGTCTGTCCCTCCCCACGCGGAGTCTGTGCTGTGAGAGTCTGTCCCTCCCCACGCGGAGTCTGTGCTGTGAGAGTCTGTCCCTCCCCACGCGGAGTCTGTGCTGTGAGAGTCTGTCCCTCCCCACGCGGAGTCTGTGCTGTGAGAGTCTGTCCCTCCCCACGCGGAGTCTGTGCTGTGAGAGTCTGTCCCTCCCCACGCGGAGTCTGTGCTGTGAGAGTCTGTCCCTCCCCACGCGGAGTCTGTGCTGTGAGAGTCTGTCCCTCCCCACGCGGAGTCTGTGCTGTGAGAGTCTGTCCCTCCCCACGCGGAGTCTGTGCTGTGAGAGTCTGTCCCTCCCCACGCGGAGTCTGTGCTGTGAGAGTCTGTCCCTCCCCACGCGGAGTCTGTGCTGTGAGAGTCTGTCCCTCCCCACGCGGAGTCTGTGCTGAGAGAGTCTGTCCCTCCCCACGCGGAGTCTGTGCTGTGAGAGTCTGTCCCTCCCCACGCGGAGTCTGTGCTGTGAGAGTCTGTCCCTCCCCACGCGGAGTCTGTGCTGTGAGAGTCTGTCCCTCCCCACGCGGAGTCTGTGCTGAGAGAGTCTGTCCCTCCCCACGCGGAGTCTGTGCTGTGAGAGTCTGTCCCTCCCCACGCGGAGTCTGTGCTGTGAGAGTCTGTCCCTCCCCACGCGGAGTCTGTGCTGAGAGAGTCTGTCCCTCCCCACGCGGAGTCTGTGCTGTGAGAGTCTGTCCCTCCCCACGCGGAGTCTGTGCTGTGAGAGTCTGTCCCTCCCCACGCGGAGTCTGTGCTGTGAGAGTCTGTCCCTCCCCACGCGGAGTCTGTGCTGTGAGAGTCTGTCCCTCCCCACGCGGAGTCTGTGCTGTGAGAGTCTGTCCCTCCCCACGCGGAGTCTGTGCTGTGAGAGTCTGTCCCTCCCCACGCGGAGTCTGTGCTGTGAGAGTCTGTCCCTCCCCACGCGGAGTCTGTGCTGTGAGAGTCTGTCCCTCCCCACGCGGGAGTCTGTGCTGTGAGAGTCTGTCCCTCCCCACGCGGAGTCTGTGCTGTGAGAGTCTGTCCCTCCCCACGCGGAGTCTGTGCTGTGAGAGTCTGTCCCTCCCCACGCGGAGTCTGTGCTGTGAGAGTCTGTCCCTCCCCACGCGGAGTCTGTGCTGTGAGAGTCTGTCCCTCCCCACGCGGAGTCTGTGCTGTGAGAGTCTGTCCCTCCCCACGCGGAGTCTGTGCTGTGAGAGTCTGTCCCTCCCCACGCGGAGTCTGTGCTGAGAGAGTCTGTCCCTCCCCACGCGGAGTCTGTGCTGTGAGAGTCTGTCCCTCCCCACGCGGGAGTCTGTGCTGTGAGAGTCTGTCCCTCCCCACGCGGGAGTCTGTGCTGTGAGAGTCTGTCCCTCCCCACGCGGAGTCTGTGCTGTGAGAGTCTGTCCCTCCCCACGCGGGAGTCTGTGCTGTGAGAGTCTGTCCTTCCCCACGCGGAGTCTGTGCTGTGAGAGTCTGTCCCTCCCCACGCGGAGTCTGTGCTGTGAGAGTCTGTCCCTCCCCACGCGGAGTCTGTGCTGTGAGAGTCTGTCCCTCCCCACGCGGAGTCTGTGCTGTGAGAGTCTGTCCCTCCCCACGCGGAGTCTGTGCTGTGAGAGTCTGTCCCTCCCCACGCGGGAGTCTGTGCTGTGAGAGTCTGTCCCTCCCCACGCGGGAGTCTGTGCTGTGAGAGTCTGTCCCTCCCCACGCGGAGTCTGTGCTGTGAGAGTCTGTCCCTCCCCACGCGGAGTCTGTGCTGTGAGAGTCTGTCCCTCCCCACGCGGAGTCTGTGCTGTGAGAGTCTGTCCCTCCCCACGCGGAGTCTGTGCTGTGAGAGTCTGTCCCTCCCCACGCGGGAGTCTGTGCTGTGAGAGTCTGTCCCTCCCCACGCGGAGTCTGTGCTGTGAGAGTCTGTCCCTCCCCACGCGGGAGTCTGTGCTGTGAGAGTCTGTCCCTCCCCACGCGGAGTCTGTGCTGTGAGAGTCTGTCCCTCCCCACGCGGAGTCTGTGCTGTGAGAGTCTGTCCCTCCCCACGCGGAGTCTGTGCTGTGAGAGTCTGTCCCTCCCACGCGGAGTCTGTGCTGTGAGAGTCTGTCCCTCCCACGCGGAGTCTGTGCTGTGAGAGTCTGTCCCTCCCCACGCGGAGTCTGTGCTGTGAGAGTCTGTCCCTCCCCACGCGGAGTCTGTGCTGTGAGAGTCTGTCCCTCCCCACGCGGAGTCTGTGCTGTGAGAGTCTGTCCCTCCCACGCGGAGTCTGTGCTGTGAGAGTCTGTCCCTCCCCACGCGGAGTCTGTGCTGTGAGAGTCTGTCCCTCCCCACGCGGGAGTCTGTGCTGTGAGAGTCTGTCCCTCCCCACGCGGAGTCTGTGCTGTGAGAGTCTGTCCCTCCCCACGCGGAGTCTGTGCTGTGAGAGTCTGTCCCTCCCCACGCGGAGTCTGTGCTGAGAGAGTCTGTCCCTCCCCACGCGGAGTCTGTGCTGTGAGAGTCTGTCCCTCCCCACGCGGGAGTCTGTGCTGTGAGAGTCTGTCCCTCCCCACGCGGAGTCTGTGCTGTGAGAGTCTGTCCCTCCCCACGCGGAGTCTGTGCTGTGAGAGTCTGTCCCTCCCCACGCGGGAGTCTGTGCTGTGAGAGTCTGTCCCTCCCCACGCGGAGTCTGTGCTGTGAGAGTCTGTCCCTCCCCACGCGGAGTCTGTGCTGAGAGAGTCTGTCCCTCCCCACGCGGAGTCTGTGCTGTGAGAGTCTGTCCCTCCCCACGCGGAGTCTGTGCTGTGAGAGTCTGTCCCTCCCCACGCGGAGTCTGTGCTGTGAGAGTCTGTCCCTCCCCACGCGGAGTCTGTGCTGAGAGAGTCTGTCCCTCCCCACGCGGAGTCTGTGCTGTGAGAGTCTGTCCCTCCCCACGCGGAGTCTGTGCTGTGAGAGTCTGTCCCTCCCCACGCGGAGTCTGTGCTGTGAGAGTCTGTCCCTCCCCACGCGGAGTCTGTGCTGTGAGAGTCTGTCCCTCCCCACGCGGAGTCTGTGCTGAGAGAGTCTGTCCCTCCCCACGCGGAGTCTGTGCTGTGAGAGTCTGTCCCTCCCCACGCGGAGTCTGTGCTGTGAGAGTCTGTCCCTCCCCACGCGGAGTCTGTGCTGTGAGAGTCTGTCCCTCCCCACGCGGAGTCTGTGCTGTGAGAGTCTGTCCCTCCCCACGCGGAGTCTGTGCTGTGAGAGTCTGTCCCTCCCCACGCGGGAGTCTGTGCTGTGAGAGTCTGTCCCTCCCCACGCGGAGTCTGTGCTGTGAGAGTCTGTCCCTCCCCACGCGGAGTCTGTGCTGTGAGAGTCTGTCCCTCCCCACGCGGAGTCTGTGCTGTGAGAGTCTGTCCCTCCCCACGCGGAGTCTGTGCTGAGAGAGTCTGTCCCTCCCCACGCGGAGTCTGTGCTGTGAGAGTCTGTCCCTCCCCACGCGGGAGTCTGTGCTGTGAGAGTCTGTCCCTCCCCACGCGGAGTCTGTGCTGTGAGAGTCTGTCCCTCCCCACGCGGAGTCTGTGCTGAGAGAGTCTGTCCCTCCCCACGCGGAGTCTGTGCTGTGAGAGTCTGTCCCTCCCCACGCGGAGTCTGTGCTGTGAGAGTCTGTCCCTCCCCACGCGGAGTCTGTGCTGTGAGAGTCTGTCCCTCCCCACGCGGGAGTCTGTGCTGTGAGAGTCTGTCCCTCCCCACGCGGAGTCTGTGCTGTGAGAGTCTGTCCCTCCCCACGCGGAGTCTGTGCTGTGAGAGTCTGTCCCTCCCCACGCGGAGTCTGTGCTGTGAGAGTCTGTCCCTCCCCACGCGGAGTCTGTGCTGAGAGAGTCTGTCCCTCCCCACGCGGAGTCTGTGCTGTGAGAGTCTGTCCCTCCCCACGCGGAGTCTGTGCTGTGAGAGTCTGTCCCTCCCCACGCGGGAGTCTGTGCTGTGAGAGTCTGTCCCTCCCCACGCGGAGTCTGTGCTGTGAGAGTCTGTCCCTCCCCACGCGGAGTCTGTGCTGAGAGAGTCTGTCCCTCCCCACGCGGAGTCTGTGCTGTGAGAGTCTGTCCCTCCCCACGCGGAGTCTGTGCTGTGAGAGTCTGTCCCTCCCCACGCGGAGTCTGTGCTGTGAGAGTCTGTCCCTCCCCACGCGGAGTCTGTGCTGAGAGAGTCTGTCCCTCCCCACGCGGAGTCTGTGCTGTGAGAGTCTGTCCCTCCCCACGCGGAGTCTGTGCTGTGAGAGTCTGTCCCTCCCCACGCGGAGTCTGTGCTGTGAGAGTCTGTCCCTCCCCACGCGGAGTCTGTGCTGTGAGAGTCTGTCCCTCCCCACGCGGAGTCTGTGCTGTGAGAGTCTGTCCCTCCCCACGCGGAGTCTGTGCTGTGAGAGTCTGTCCCTCCCCACGCGGAGTCTGTGCTGAGAGAGTCTGTCCCTCCCCACGCGGAGTCTGTGCTGTGAGAGTCTGTCCCTCCCCACGCGGAGTCTGTGCTGTGAGAGTCTGTCCCTCCCCACGCGGAGTCTGTGCTGTGAGAGTCTGTCCCTCCCCACGCGGAGTCTGTGCTGAGAGAGTCTGTCCCTCCCCACGCGGAGTCTGTGCTGTGAGAGTCTGTCCCTCCCCACGCGGAGTCTGTGCTGTGAGAGTCTGTCCCTCCCCACGCGGAGTCTGTGCTGAGAGAGTCTGTCCCTCCCCACGCGGAGTCTGTGCTGAGAGAGTCTGTCCCTCCCCACGCGGAGTCTGTGCTGTGAGAGTCTGTCCCTCCCCACGCGGAGTCTGTGCTGTGAGAGTCTGTCCCTCCCCACGCGGAGTCTGTGCTGTGAGAGTCTGTCCCTCCCCACGCGGAGTCTGTGCTGAGAGAGTCTGTCCCTCCCCACGCGGAGTCTGTGCTGTGAGAGTCTGTCCCTCCCCACGCGGAGTCTGTGCTGTGAGAGTCTGTCCCTCCCCACGCGGAGTCTGTGCTGTGAGAGTCTGTCCCTCCCCACGCGGAGTCTGTGCTGTGAGAGTCTGTCCCTCCCCACGCGGAGTCTGTGCTGTGAGAGTCTGTCCCTCCCCACGCGGAGTCTGTGCTGTGAGAGTCTGTCCCTCCCCACGCGGGAGTCTGTGCTGAGAGAGTCTGTCCCTCCCCACGCGGAGTCTGTGCTGTGAGAGTCTGTCCCTCCCCACGCGGAGTCTGTGCTGTGAGAGTCTGTCCCTCCCCACGCGGAGTCTGTGCTGTGAGAGTCTGTCCCTCCCCACGCGGGAGTCTGTGCTGTGAGAGTCTGTCCCTCCCCACGCGGAGTCTGTGCTGTGAGAGTCTGTCCCTCCCCACGCGGAGTCTGTGCTGAGAGAGTCTGTCCCTCCCCACGCGGAGTCTGTGCTGTGAGAGTCTGTCCCTCCCCACGCGGAGTCTGTGCTGTGAGAGTCTGTCCCTCCCCACGCGGAGTCTGTGCTGTGAGAGTCTGTCCCTCCCCACGCGGAGTCTGTGCTGAGAGAGTCTGTCCCTCCCCACGCGGAGTCTGTGCTGTGAGAGTCTGTCCCTCCCCACGCGGAGTCTGTGCTGTGAGAGTCTGTCCCTCCCCACGCGGGAGTCTGTGCTGTGAGAGTCTGTCCCTCCCCACGCGGAGTCTGTGCTGTGAGAGTCTGTCCCTCCACACGCGGAGTCTGTGCTGTGAGAGTCTGTCCCTCCCCACGCGGAGTCTGTGCTGTGAGAGTCTGTCCCTCCCCACGCGGAGTCTGTGCTGAGAGAGTCTGTCCCTCCCCACGCGGAGTCTGTGCTGTGAGAGTCTGTCCCTCCCCACGCGGAGTCTGTGCTGTGAGAGTCTGTCCCTCCCCACGCGGGAGTCTGTGCTGTGAGAGTCTGTCCCTCCCCACGCGGAGTCTGTGCTGTGAGAGTCTGTCCCTCCCCACGCGGAGTCTGTGCTGTGAGAGTCTGTCCCTCCCCACGCGGAGTCTGTGCTGAGAGAGTCTGTCCCTCCCCACGCGGAGTCTGTGCTGTGAGAGTCTGTCCCTCCCCACGCGGAGTCTGTGCTGTGAGAGTCTGTCCCTCCCCACGCGGAGTCTGTGCTGTGAGAGTCTGTCCCTCCCCACGCGGGAGTCTGTGCTGAGAGAGTCTGTCCCTCCCCACGCGGAGTCTGTGCTGTGAGAGTCTGTCCCTCCCCACGCGGAGTCTGTGCTGTGAGAGTCTGTCCCTCCCCACGCGGAGTCTGTGCTGTGAGAGTCTGTCCCTCCCCACGCGGAGTCTGTGCTGTGAGAGTCTGTCCCTCCCCACGCGGGAGTCTGTGCTGTGAGAGTCTGTCCCTCCCCACGCGGAGTCTGTGCTGTGAGAGTCTGTCCCTCCCCACGCGGGAGTCTGTGCTGAGAGAGTCTGTCCCTCCCCACGCGGAGTCTGTGCTGTGAGAGTCTGTCCCTCCCCACGCGGGAGTCTGTGCTGTGAGAGTCTGTCCCTCCCCACGCGGAGTCTGTGCTGTGAGAGTCTGTCCCTCCCCACGCGGAGTCTGTGCTGTGAGAGTCTGTCCCTCCCCACGCGGAGTCTGTGCTGTGAGAGTCTGTCCCTCCCCACGCGGAGTCTGTGCTGTGAGAGTCTGTCCCTCCCCACGCGGAGTCTGTGCTGTGAGAGTCTGTCCCTCCCCACGCGGAGTCTGTGCTGTGAGAGTCTGTCCCTCCCCACGCGGAGTCTGTGCTGTGAGAGTCTGTCCCTCCCCACGCGGAGTCTGTGCTGAGAGAGTCTGTCCCTCCCCACGCGGAGTCTGTGCTGTGAGAGTCTGTCCCTCCCCACGCGGAGTCTGTGCTGTGAGAGTCTGTCCCTCCCCACGCGGAGTCTGTGCTGAGAGAGTCTGTCCCTCCCCACGCGGAGTCTGTGCTGTGAGAGTCTGTCCCTCCCCACGCGGAGTCTGTGCTGTGAGAGTCTGTCCCTCCCCACGCGGGAGTCTGTGCTGTGAGAGTCTGTCCCTCCCCACGCGGAGTCTGTGCTGAGAGAGTCTGTCCCTCCCCACGCGGAGTCTGTGCTGTGAGAGTCTGTCCCTCCCCACGCGGAGTCTGTGCTGTGAGAGTCTGTCCCTCCCCACGCGGAGTCTGTGCTGTGAGAGTCTGTCCCTCCCCACGCGGAGTCTGTGCTGTGAGAGTCTGTCCCTCCCCACGCGGAGTCTGTGCTGAGAGAGTCTGTCCCTCCCCACGCGGAGTCTGTGCTGTGAGAGTCTGTCCCTCCCCACGCGGAGTCTGTGCTGTGAGAGTCTGTCCCTCCCCACGCGGAGTCTGTGCTGTGAGAGTCTGTCCCTCCCCACGCGGAGTCTGTGCTGAGAGAGTCTGTCCCTCCCCACGCGGAGTCTGTGCTGTGAGAGTCTGTCCCTCCCCACGCGGAGTCTGTGCTGTGAGAGTCTGTCCCTCCCCACGCGGAGTCTGTGCTGAGAGAGTCTGTCCCTCCCCACGCGGAGTCTGTGCTGTGAGAGTCTGTCCCTCCCCACGCGGAGTCTGTGCTGAGAGAGTCTGTCCCTCCCCACGCGGAGTCTGTGCTGTGAGAGTCTGTCCCTCCCCACGCGGAGTCTGTGCTGTGAGAGTCTGTCCCTCCCCACGCGGAGTCTGTGCTGTGAGAGTCTGTCCCTCCCCACGCGGAGTCTGTGCTGTGAGAGTCTGTCCCTCCCCACGCGGAGTCTGTGCTGTGAGAGTCTGTCCCTCCCCACGCGGAGTCTGTGCTGAGAGAGTCTGTCCCTCCCCACGCGGAGTCTGTGCTGTGAGAGTCTGTCCCTCCCCACGCGGAGTCTGTGCTGGGAGAGTCTGTCCCTCCCCACGCGGAGTCTGTGCTGTGAGAGTCTGTCCCTCCCCACGCGGAGTCTGTGCTGTGAGAGTCTGTCCCTCCCCACGCGGAGTCTGTGCTGAGAGAGTCTGTCCCTCCCCACGCGGAGTCTGTGCTGTGAGAGTCTGTCCCTCCCCACGCGGAGTCTGTGCTGAGAGAGTCTGTCCCTCCCCACGCGGAGTCTGTGCTGTGAGAGTCTGTCCCTCTCCACGCGGAGTCTGTGCTGAGAGAGTCTGTCCCTCCCCACGCGGAGTCTGTGCTGTGAGAGTCTGTCCCTCCCCACGCGGAGTCTGTGCTGTGAGAGTCTGTCCCTCCCCACGCGGAGTCTGTGCTGTGAGAGTCTGTCCCTCCCCACGCGGAGTCTGTGCTGTGAGAGTCTGTCCCTCCCCACGCGGAGTCTGTGCTGTGAGAGTCTGTCCCTCCCCACGCGGAGTCTGTGCTGTGAGAGTCTGTCCCTCCCCACGCGGAGTCTGTGCTGAGAGAGTCTGTCCCTCCCCACGCGGAGTCTGTGCTGTGAGAGTCTGTCCCTCCCCACGCGGAGTCTGTGCTGTGAGAGTCTGTCCCTCCCCACGCGGAGTCTGTGCTGTGAGAGTCTGTCCCTCCCCACGCGGAGTCTGTGCTGTGAGAGTCTGTCCCTCCCCACGCGGAGTCTGTGCTGTGAGAGTCTGTCCCTCCCCACGCGGAGTCTGTGCTGAGAGAGTCTGTCCCTCCCCACGCGGAGTCTGTGCTGTGAGAGTCTGTCCCTCCCCACGCGGAGTCTGTGCTGTGAGAGTCTGTCCCTCCCCACGCGGAGTCTGTGCTGTGAGAGTCTGTCCCTCCCCACGCGGAGTCTGTGCTGTGAGAGTCTGTCCCTCCCCACGCGGAGTCTGTGCTGTGAGAGTCTGTCCCTCCCCACGCGGAGTCTGTGCTGTGAGAGTCTGTCCCTCCCCACGCGGAGTCTGTGCTGAGAGAGTCTGTCCCTCCCCACGCGGAGTCTGTGCTGTGAGAGTCTGTCCCTCCCCACGCGGAGTCTGTGCTGTGAGAGTCTGTCCCTCCCCACGCGGAGTCTGTGCTGTGAGAGTCTGTCCCTCCCCACGCGGAGTCTGTGCTGTGAGAGTCTGTCCCTCCCCACGCGGAGTCTGTGCTGTGAGAGTCTGTCCCTCCCCACGCGGAGTCTGTGCTGTGAGAGTCTGTCCCTCCCCACGCGGAGTCTGTGCTGTGAGAGTCTGTCCCTCCCCACGCGGAGTCTGTGCTGTGAGAGTCTGTCCCTCCCCACGCGGAGTCTGTGCTGTGAGAGTCTGTCCCTCCCCACGCGGGAGTCTGTGCTGTGAGAGTCTGTCCCTCCCCACGCGGAGTCTGTGCTGTGAGAGTCTGTCCCTCCCCACGCGGGAGTCTGTGCTGAGAGAGTCTGTCCCTCCCCACGCGGAGTCTGTGCTGTGAGAGTCTGTCCCTCCCCACGCGGGAGTCTGTGCTGTGAGAGTCTGTCCCTCCCCACGCGGAGTCTGTGCTGTGAGAGTCTGTCCCTCCCCACGCGGAGTCTGTGCTGTGAGAGTCTGTCCCTCCCCACGCGGAGTCTGTGCTGTGAGAGTCTGTCCCTCCCCACGCGGGAGTCTGTGCTGTGAGAGTCTGTCCCTCCCCACGCGGAGTCTGTGCTGTGAGAGTCTGTCCCTCCCCACGCGGAGTCTGTGCTGTGAGAGTCTGTCCCTCCCCACGCGGAGTCTGTGCTGTGAGAGTCTGTCCCTCCCCACGCGGGAGTCTGTGCTGTGAGAGTCTGTCCCTCCCCACGCGGGAGTCTGTGCTGTGAGAGTCTGTCCCTCCCCACGCGGAGTCTGTGCTGTGAGAGTCTGTCCCTCCCCACGCGGGAGTCTGTGCTGTGAGAGTCTGTCCCTCCCCACGCGGAGTCTGTGCTGTGAGAGTCTGTCCCTCCCCACGCGGAGTCTGTGCTGTGAGAGTCTGTCCCTCCCCACGCGGGAGTCTGTGCTGTGAGAGTCTGTCCCTCCCCACGCGGAGTCTGTGCTGTGAGAGTCTGTCCCTCCCCACGCGGAGTCTGTGCTGTGAGAGTCTGTCCCTCCCCACGCGGGAGTCTGTGCTGTGAGAGTCTGTCCCTCCCCACGCGGAGTCTGTGCTGAGAGAGTCTGTCCCTCCCCACGCGGAGTCTGTGCTGTGAGAGTCTGTCCCTCCCCACGCGGAGTCTGTGCTGTGAGAGTCTGTCCCTCCCCACGCGGAGTCTGTGCTGAGAGAGTCTGTCCCTCCCCACGCGGAGTCTGTGCTGTGAGAGTCTGTCCCTCCCCACGCGGAGTCTGTGCTGTGAGAGTCTGTCCCTCCCCACGCGGAGTCTGTGCTGTGAGAGTCTGTCCCTCCCCACGCGGAGTCTGTGCTGAGAGAGTCTGTCCCTCCCCACGCGGAGTCTGTGCTGTGAGAGTCTGTCCCTCCCCACGCGGAGTCTGTGCTGTGAGAGTCTGTCCCTCCCCACGCGGAGTCTGTGCTGAGAGAGTCTGTCCCTCCCCACGCGGAGTCTGTGCTGTGAGAGTCTGTCCCTCCCCACGCGGAGTCTGTGCTGAGAGAGTCTGTCCCTCCCCACGCGGAGTCTGTGCTGTGAGAGTCTGTCCCTCCCCACGCGGAGTCTGTGCTGAGAGAGTCTGTCCCTCCCCACGCGGAGTCTGTGCTGTGAGAGTCTGTCCCTCCCCACGCGGAGTCTGTGCTGAGAGAGTCTGTCCCTCCCCACGCGGAGTCTGTGCTGTGAGAGTCTGTCCCTCCCCACGCGGAGTCTGTGCTGAGAGAGTCTGTCCCTCCCCACGCGGAGTCTGTGCTGTGAGAGTCTGTCCCTCCCCACGCGGAGTCTGTGCTGTGAGAGTCTGTCCCTCCCCACGCGGAGTCTGTGCTGTGAGAGTCTGTCCCTCCCCACGCGGAGTCTGTGCTGAGAGAGTCTGTCCCTCCCCACGCGGAGTCTGTGCTGTGAGAGTCTGTCCCTCCCCACGCGGAGTCTGTGCTGTGAGAGTCTGTCCCTCCCCACGCGGAGTCTGTGCTGAGAGAGTCTGTCCCTCCCCACGCGGAGTCTGTGCTGTGAGAGTCTGTCCCTCCCCACGCGGAGTCTGTGCTGTGAGAGTCTGTCCCTCCCCACGCGGAGTCTGTGCTGTGAGAGTCTGTCCCTCCCCACGCGGAGTCTGTGCTGAGAGAGTCTGTCCCTCCCCACGCGGAGTCTGTGCTGTGAGAGTCTGTCCCTCCCCACGCGGAGTCTGTGCTGTGAGAGTCTGTCCCTCCCCACGCGGAGTCTGTGCTGGGAGAGGCTGTCGCCTCCCACGCGGGAGCCTGTGCTGAGAGAGTCTGTCCCTCCCCACGCGGAGTCTGTGCTGTGAGAGTCTGTCCCTCCCCACGCGGAGTCTGTGCTGTGAGAGTCTGTCCCTCCCCACGCGGAGTCTGTGCTGTGAGAGTCTGTCCCTCCCCACGCGGAGTCTGTGCTGTGAGAGTCTGTCCCTCCCCACGCGGAGTCTGTGCTGTGAGAGTCTGTCCCTCCCCACGCGGAGTCTGTGCTGTGAGAGTCTGTCCCTCCCCACGCGGAGTCTGTGCTGTGAGAGTCTGTCCCTCCCCACGCGGAGTCTGTGCTGTGAGAGTCTGTCCCTCCCCACGCGGAGTCTGTGCTGTGAGAGTCTGTCCCTCCCCACGCGGGAGTCTGTGCTGAGAGAGTCTGTCCCTCCCCACGCGGAGTCTGTGCTGTGAGAGTCTGTCCCTCCCCACGCGGGAGTCTGTGCTGTGAGAGTCTGTCCCTCCCCACGCGGAGTCTGTGCTGTGAGAGTCTGTCCCTCCCCACGCGGAGTCTGTGCTGAGAGAGTCTGTCCCTCCCCACGCGGAGTCTGTGCTGTGAGAGTCTGTCCCTCCCCACGCGGAGTCTGTGCTGTGAGAGTCTGTCCCTCCCCACGCGGAGTCTGTGCTGTGAGAGTCTGTCCCTCCCCACGCGGAGTCTGTGCTGTGAGAGTCTGTCCCTCCCCACGCGGAGTCTGTGCTGTGAGAGTCTGTCCCTCCCCACGCGGGAGTCTGTGCTGAGAGAGTCTGTCCCTCCCCACGCGGAGTCTGTGCTGTGAGAGTCTGTCCCTCCCCACGCGGGAGTCTGTGCTGTGAGAGTCTGTCCCTCCCCACGCGGAGTCTGTGCTGTGAGAGTCTGTCCCTCCCCACGCGGGAGTCTGTGCTGTGAGAGTCTGTCCCTCCCCACGCGGAGTCTGTGCTGTGAGAGTCTGTCCCTCCCCACGCGGAGTCTGTGCTGTGAGAGTCTGTCCCTCCCCACGCGGAGTCTGTGCTGAGAGAGTCTGTCCCTCCCCACGCGGAGTCTGTGCTGTGAGAGTCTGTCCCTCCCCACGCGGGAGTCTGTGCTGTGAGAGTCTGTCCCTCCCCACGCGGAGTCTGTGCTGTGAGAGTCTGTCCCTCCCCACGCGGAGTCTGTGCTGTGAGAGTCTGTCCCTCCCCACGCGGAGTCTGTGCTGTGAGAGTCTGTCCCTCCCCACGCGGAGTCTGTGCTGTGAGAGTCTGTCCCTCCCCACGCGGAGTCTGTGCTGTGAGAGTCTGTCCCTCCCCACGCGGAGTCTGTGCTGTGAGAGTCTGTCCCTCCCCACGCGGAGTCTGTGCTGTGAGAGTCTGTCCCTCCCCACGCGGAGTCTGTGCTGTGAGAGTCTGTCCCTCCCCACGCGGAGTCTGTGCTGAGAGAGTCTGTCCCTCCCCACGCGGAGTCTGTGCTGTGAGAGTCTGTCCCTCCCCACGCGGAGTCTGTGCTGAGAGAGTCTGTCCCTCCCCACGCGGAGTCTGTGCTGTGAGAGTCTGTCCCTCCCCACGCGGAGTCTGTGCTGAGAGAGTCTGTCCCTCCCCACGCGGAGTCTGTGCTGTGAGAGTCTGTCCCTCCCCACGCGGGAGTCTGTGCTGAGAGAGTCTGTCCCTCCCCACGCGGAGTCTGTGCTGTGAGAGTCTGTCCCTCCCCACGCGGAGTCTGTGCTGTGAGAGTCTGTCCCTCCCCACGCGGAGTCTGTGCTGTGAGAGTCTGTCCCTCCCCACGCGGGAGTCTGTGCTGTGAGAGTCTGTCCCTCCCCACGCGAAGTCTGTGCTGTGAGAGTCTTTCCCCTCCCCACGCGGAGTCTGTGCTGAGAGAGTCTGTCCCTCCCCACGCGGAGTCTGTGCTGTGAGAGTCTGTCCCTCCCCACGCGGAGTCTGTGCTGTGAGAGTCTGTCCCTCCCCACGCGGGAGTCTGTGCTGTGAGAGTCTGTCCCTCCCCACGCGGAGTCTGTGCTGAGAGAGTCTGTCCCTCCCCACGCGGAGTCTGTGCTGTGAGAGTCTGTCCCTCCCCACGCGGAGTCTGTGCTGTGAGAGTCTGTCCCTCCCCACGCGGAGTCTGTGCTGTGAGAGTCTGTCCCTCCCCACGCGGAGTCTGTGCTGTGAGAGTCTGTCCCTCCCCACGCGCAGTCTGTGCTGTGAGAGTCTGTCCCTCCCCACGCGGAGTCTGTGCTGTGAGAGTCTGTCCCTCCCCACGCGGAGTCTGTGCTGAGAGAGTCTGTCCCTCCCCACGCGGAGTCTGTGCTGTGAGAGTCTGTCCCTCCCCACGCGGGAGTCTGTGCTGTGAGAGTCTGTCCCTCCCCACGCGGAGTCTGTGCTGTGAGAGTCTGTCCCTCCCCACGCGGAGTCTGTGCTGTGAGAGTCTGTCCCTCCCCACGCGGAGTCTGTGCTGTGAGAGTCTGTCCCTCCCCACGCGGAGTCTGTGCTGAGAGAGTCTGTCCCTCCCCACGCGGGAGTCTGTGCTGTGAGAGTCTGTCCCTCCCCACGCGGAGTCTGTGCTGTGAGAGTCTGTCCCTCCCCACGCGGAGTCTGTGCTGTGAGAGTCTGTCCCTCCCCACGCGGGAGTCTGTGCTGTGAGAGTCTGTCCCTCCCCACGCGGAGTCTGTGCTGTGAGAGTCTGTCCCTCCCCACGCGGGAGTCTGTGCTGTGAGAGTCTGTCCCTCCCCACGCGGAGTCTGTGCTGTGAGAGTCTGTCCCTCCCCACGCGGAGTCTGTGCTGTGAGAGTCTGTCCCTCCCCACGCGGAGTCTGTGCTGAGAGAGTCTGTCCCTCCCCACGCGGAGTCTGTGCTGTGAGAGTCTGTCCCCCCCCACGCGGGAGTCTGTGCTGTGAGAGTCTGTCCCTCCCCACGCGGAGTCTGTGCTGTGAGAGTCTGTCCCTCCCCACGCGGAGTCTGTGCTGTGAGAGTCTGTCCCTCCCCACGCGGAGTCTGTGCTGTGAGAGTCTGTCCCTCCCCACGCGGAGTCTGTGCTGTGAGAGTCTGTCCCTCCCCACGCGGAGTCTGTGCTGAGAGAGTCTGTCCCTCCCCACGCGGAGTCTGTGCTGTGAGAGTCTGTCCCTCCCCACGCGGAGTCTGTGCTGTGAGAGTCTGTCCCTCCCCACGCGGAGTCTGTGCTGTGAGAGTCTGTCCCTCCCCACGCGGAGTCTGTGCTGAGAGAGTCTGTCCCTCCCCACGCGGGAGTCTGTGCTGAGAGAGTCTGTCCCTCCCCACGCGGAGTCTGTGCTGTGAGAGTCTGTCCCTCCCCACGCGGAGTCTGTGCTGTGAGAGTCTGTCCCTCCCCACGCGGAGTCTGTGCTGAGAGAGTCTGTCCCTCCCCACGCGGAGTCTGTGCTGTGAGAGTCTGTCCCTCCCCACGCGGGAGTCTGTGCTGTGAGAGTCTGTCCCTCCCCACGCGGGAGTCTGTGCTGAGAGAGTCTGTCCCTCCCCACGCGGAGTCTGTGCTGAGAGAGTCTGTCCCTCCCCACGCGGGAGTCTGTGCTGTGAGAGTCTGTCCCTCCCCACGCGGAGTCTGTGCTGTGAGAGTCTGTCCCTCCCCACGCGGAGTCTGTGCTGTGAGAGTCTGTCCCTCCCCACGCGGAGTCTGTGCTGTGAGAGTCTGTCCCTCCCCACGCAGAGTCTGTGCTGTGAGAGTCTGTCCCTCCCCACGCGGAGTCTGTGCTGTGAGAGTCTGTCCCTCCCCACGCGGAGTCTGTGCTGTGAGAGTCTGTCCCTCCCCACGCGGAGTCTGTGCTGTGAGAGTCTGTCCCTCCCCACGCGGAGTCTGTGCTGAGAGAGTCTGTCCCTCCCCACGCGGGAGTCTGTGCTGTGAGAGTCTGTCCCTCCCCACGCGGAGTCTGTGCTGAGAGAGTCTGTCCCTCCCCACGCGGAGTCTGTGCTGAGAGAGTCTGTCCCTCCCCACGCGGGAGTCTGTGCTGTGAGAGTCTGTCCCTCCCCACGCGGAGTCTGTGCTGTGAGAGTCTGTCCCTCCCCACGCGGAGTCTGTGCTGTGAGAGTCTGTCCCTCCCCACGCGGAGTCTGTGCTGTGAGAGTCTGTCCCTCCCCACGCGGGAGTCTGTGCTGTGAGTGTCTGTCCCTCCCCACGCGGAGTCTGTGCTGTGAGAGTCTGTCCCTCCCCACGCGGGAGTCTGTGCTGAGAGAGTCTGTCCCTCCCCACGCGGAGTCTGTGCTGTGAGAGTCTGTCCCTCCCCACGCGGAGTCTGTGCTGTGAGAGTCTGTCCCTCCCCACGCGGAGTCTGTGCTGTGAGAGTCTGTCCCTCCCCACGCGGAGTCTGTGCTGAGAGAGTCTGTCCCTCCCCACGCGGGAGTCTGTGCTGTGAGAGTCTGTCCCTCCCCACGCGGAGTCTGTGCTGTGAGAGTCTGTCCCTCCCCACGCGGAGTCTGTGCTGTGAGAGTCTGTCCCTCCCCACGCGGGAGTCTGTGCTGTGAGAGTCTGTCCCTCCCCACGCGGAGTCTGTGCTGAGAGAGTCTGTCCCTCCCCACGCGGAGTCTGTGCTGTGAGAGTCTGTCCCTCCCCACGCGGAGTCTGTGCTGTGAGAGTCTGTCCCTCCCCACGCGGAGTCTGTGCTGTGAGAGTCTGTCCCTCCCCACGCGGAGTCTGTGCTGTGAGAGTCTGTCCCTCCCCACGCGGAGTCTGTGCTGTGAGAGTCTGTCCCTCCCCACGCGGAGTCTGTGCTGTGAGAGTCTGTCCCTCCCCACGCGGAGTCTGTGCTGTGAGAGTCTGTCCCTCCCCACGCGGAGTCTGTGCTGTGAGAGTCTGTCCCTCCCCACGCGGAGTCTGTGCTGAGAGAGTCTGTCCCTCCCCACGCGGGAGTCTGTGCTGTGAGAGTCTGTCCCTCCCCACGCGGAGTCTGTGCTGAGAGAGTCTGTCCCTCCCCACGCGGAGTCTGTGCTGTGAGAGTCTGTCCCTCCCCACGCGGGAGTCTGTGCTGTGAGAGTCTGTCCCTCCCCACGCGGAGTCTGTGCTGTGAGAGTCTGTCCCTCCCCACGCGGAGTCTGTGCTGTGAGAGTCTGTCCCTCCCCACGCGGAGTCTGTGCTGTGAGAGTCTGTCCCTCCCCACGCGGAGTCTGTGCTGTGAGAGTCTGTCCCTCCCCACGCGGAGTCTGTGCTGTGAGAGTCTGTCCCTCCCCACGCGGAGTCTGTGCTGTGAGAGTCTGTCCCTCCCCACGCGGGAGTCTGTGCTGTGAGAGTCTGTCCCTCCCCACGCGGGAGACTGTGCTGTGAGAGTCTGTCCCTCCCACGCGGAGTCTGTGCTGTGAGAGTCTGTCCCTCCCCACGCGGAGTCTGTGCTGTGAGAGTCTGTCCCTCCCCACGCGGAGTCTGTGCTGTGAGAGTCTGTCCCTCCCCACGCGGAGTCTGTGCTGTGAGAGTCTGTCCCTCCCCACGCGGAGTCTGTGCTGAGAGAGTCTGTCCCTCCCCACGCGGGAGTCTGTGCTGTGAGAGTCTGTCCCTCCCCACGCGGAGTCTGTGCTGTGAGAGTCTGTCCCTCCCCACGCGGAGTCTGTGCTGAGAGAGTCTGTCCCTCCCCACGCGGAGTCTGTGCTGTGAGAGTCTGTCCCTCCCCACGCGGAGTCTGTGCTGTGAGAGTCTGTCCCTCCCCACGCGGAGTCTGTGCTGAGAGAGTCTGTCCCTCCCCACGCGGAGTCTGTGCTGTGAGAGTCTGTCCCTCCCCACGCGGAGTCTGTGCTGTGAGAGTCTGTCCCTCCCCACGCGGAGTCTGTGCTGTGAGAGTCTGTCCCTCCCCACGCCCAGTCTGTGCTGTGAGAGTCTGTCCCTCCCCACGCGGAGTCTGTGCTGTGAGAGTCTATCCCTCCCCACGCCCAGTCTGTGCTGTGAGAGTCTGTCCCTCCCCACGCGGGAGTCTGTGCTGTGAGAGTCTGTCCCTCCCCACGCGGAGCCTGTGCTGTGAGAGTCTGTCCCTCCCCACGCGGGAGTCTGTGCTGTGAGAGTCTGTCCCTCCCCACGCGGAGTCTGTGCTGTGAGAGTCTGTCCCTCCCCACGCGGAGTCTGTGCTGTGAGAGTCTGTCCCTCCCCACGCGGGAGTCTGTGCTGTGAGAGTCTGTCCCTCCCCACGCGGAGCCTGTGCTGTGAGAGTCTGTCCCTCCCCACGCGGGAGTCTGTGCTGTGAGAGTCTGTCCCTCCCCACGCGGAGCCTGTGCTGTGAGAGTCTGTCCCTCCCCACGCGGGAGTCTGTGCTGTGAGAGTCTGTCCCTCCCCACGCGGAGCCTGTGCTGTGAGAGTCTGTCCCTCCCCACGCGGGAGTCTGTGCTGTGAGAGTCTGTCCCTCCCCACGCGGAGTCTGTGCTGTGAGAGTCTGTCCCTCCCCACGCAGAGTCTGTGCTGTGAGAGTCTGTCCCTCCCCACGCGGAGTCTGTGCTGTGAGAGTCTGTCCCTCCCCACGCGGGAGTCTGTGCTGTGAGAGTCTATCCCTCCCCACGCGGAGTCTGTGCTGAGAGAGTCTGTCCTCCCCACGCGGAGTCTGTGCTGTGAGAGTCTGTCCCTCCCCACGCGGAGTCTGTGCTGTGAGAGTCTGTCCCTCCCCACGCGGAGTCTGTGCTGTGAGAGTCTGTCCCTCCCCACGCGGAGTCTGTGCTGTGAGAGTCTGTCCCTCCCCACGCGGAGTCTGTGCTGAGAGAGTCTGTCCCTCCCCACGCGGAGTCTGTGCTGTGAGAGTCTGTCCCTCCCCACGCGGAGTCTGTGCTGTGAGAGTCTGTCCCTCCCCACGCGGAGTCTGTGCTGTGAGAGTCTGTCCCTCCCCACGCGGAGTCTGTGGTGTGAGAGTCTGTCCCTCCCTACGCCCAGTCTGTGCTGTGAGACTCTGCCCCTCCCCCGCGCGGAGTCTGTGCTGTGAGAGTCTGTCCCTCCCCACGCGGAGTCTGTGCTGTGAGAGTCTGTCCCTCCCCACGCGGAGTCTGTGCTGTGAGAGTCTGTCCCTCCCCACGCGGAGTCTGTGCTGTGAGAGTCTGTCCCTCCCCACGCGGAGTCTGTGCTGTGAGAGTCTGTCCCTCCCCACGCGGAGTCTGTGCTGTGAGAGTCTGTCCCTCCCCACGCGGAGTCTGTGCTGTGAGAGTCTGTCCCTCCCCACGCGGAGTCTGTGCTGTGAGAGTCTGTCCCTCCCCACGCGGGAGTCTGTGCTGAGAGAGTCTGTCCCTCCCCACGCGGAGTCTGTGCTGTGAGAGTCTGTCCCTCCCCACGCGGGAGTCTGTGCTGTGAGAGTCTGTCCCTCCCCACGCGGAGTCTGTGCTGTGAGAGTCTGTCCCTCCCCACGCGGAGTCTGTGCTGTGAGAGTCTGTCCCTCCCCACGCGGAGTCTGTGCTGTGAGAGTCTGTCCCTCCCCACGCGGGAGTCTGTGCTGTGAGAGTCTGTCCCTCCCCACGCGGAGTCTGTGCTGTGAGAGTCTGTCCCTCCCCACGCGGGAGTCTGTGCTGTGAGAGTCTGTCCCTCCCCACGCGGGAGTCTGTGCTGAGAGAGTCTGTCCCTCCCCACGCGGGAGTCTGTGCTGTGAGAGTCTGTCCCTCCCCACGTGGGAGTCTGTGCTGTGAGAGTCTGTCCCTCCCCACGCGGGAGACTGTGCTGTGAGAGTCTGTCCCTCCCCACGTGGGAGTCTGTGCTGTGAGAGTCTGTCCCTCCCCACGCGGAGTCTGTGCTGTGAGAGTCTGTCCCTCCCCACGCGGAGTCTGTGCTGTGAGAGTCTGTCCCTCCCCACGCGGGAGTCTGTGCTGTGAGAGTCTGTCCCTCCCCACGCGGAGTCTGTGCTGTGAGAGTCTGTCCCTCCCCACGCGGAGTCTGTGCTGAGAGAGTCTGTCCCTCCCCACGCGGAGTCTGTGCTGAGAGAGTCTGTCCCTCCCCACGCGGAGTCTGTGCTGTGAGAGTCTGTCCCTCCCCACGCGGAGTCTGTGCTGTGAGAGTCTGTCCCTCCCCACGCGGGAGTCTGTGCTGTGAGAGTCTGTCCCTCCCCACGCGGAGTCTGTGCTGTGAGAGTCTGTCCCTCCCCACGCGGAGTCTGTGCTGTGAGAGTCTGTCCCTCCCCACGCGGAGTCTGTGCTGTGAGAGTCTGTCCCTCCCCACGCGGGAGTCTGTGCTGTGAGAGTCTGTCCCTCCCCACGCGGAGTCTGTGCTGTGAGAGTCTGTCCCTCCCCACGCGGAGTCTGTGCTGTGAGAGTCTGTCCCTCCCCACGCGGAGTCTGTGCTGTGAGAGTCTGTCCCTCCCCACGCGGGAGTCTGTGCTGTGAGAGTCTGTCCCTCCCCACGCGGGAGTCTGTGCTGTGAGAGTCTGTCCCTCCCCACGCGGAGTCTGTGCTGAGAGAGTCTGTCCCTCCCCACGCGGAGTCTGTGCTGTGAGAGTCTGTCCCTCCCCACGCGGAGTCTGTGCTGTGAGAGTCTGTCCCTCCCCACGCGGAGTCTGTGCTGAGAGAGTCTGTCCCTCCCCACGTGGGAGTCTGTGCTGTGAGAGTCTGTCCCTCCTCACGCGGAGTCTGTGCTGTGAGAGTCTATGCCCCCCCACGCGGAGTCTGTGCTGTGAGAGTCTATGCCCCCCCACGCGGAGTCTGTGCTGTGAGAGTCTATCCCTCCCCACGCGGGAGTCTGTGCTGTGAGAGTCTGTCCCTCCCCACGCGGAGTCTGTGCTGAGAGAGTCTGTCCCTCCCCACGCGGAGTCTGTGCTGTGAGAGTCTGTCCCTCCCCACGCGGAGTCTGTGCTGTGAGAGTCTGTCCCTCCCCACGCGGAGTCTGTGCTGTGAGAGTCTGTCCCTCCCCACGCGGAGTCTGTGCTGTGAGAGTCTGTCCCTCCCCACGCGGAGTCTGTGCTGTGAGAGTCTGTCCCTCCCCACGCGGAGTCTGTGCTGTGAGAGTCTGTCCCTCCCCACGCGGAGTCTGTGCTGTGAGAGTCTGTCCCTCCCCACGCGGGAGTCTGTGCTGTGAGAGTCTGTCCCTCCCCACGCGGAGTCTGTGCTGTGAGAGTCTGTCCCTCCCCACGCGGGAGTCTGTGCTGTGAGAGTCTGTCCCTCCCCACCCGGAGTCTGTGCTGTGAGAGTCTCTCCCCGCCCCCCCCACACGGGAGTCTGTGCTGAGAGAGTCTGTCCCTCCCCACGCGGAGTCTGTGCTGTGAGAGTCTGTCCCTCCCCACGCGGAGTCTGTGCTGTGAGAGTCTGTCCCTCCCCACGCGGAGTCTGTGCTGTGAGAGTCTGTCCCTCCCCACAGGGAGTCTGTGCTGTGAGAGTCTGTCCCTCCCCACGCGGAGCCTGTGCTGTGAGAGTCTGTCCCTCCCCACGCGGGAGTCTGTGCTGTGAGAGTCTGTCCCTCCCCACGCGGAGTCTGTGCTGTGAGAGTCTGTCCCTCCCCACGCGGAGTCTGTGCTGTGAGAGTCTGTCCCTCCCCACGCGGAGTCTGTGCTGTGAGAGTCTGTCCCTCCCCACGCGGAGCCTGTGCTGTGAGAGTCTGTCCCTCCCCACGCGGAGTCTGTGCTGTGAGAGTCTGTCCCTCCCCACGCGGAGTCTGTGCTGTGAGAGTCTGTCCCTCCCCACGCGGGAGTCTGTGCTGTGAGATCTGTCCCCCCACCCCCCACGCGGGAGTCTGTGCTGAGAGAGTCTGTCCCTCCCCACGCGGGAGTCTGTGCTGTGAGAGTCTGTCCCTCCCCACGCGGGAGTCTGTGCTGTGAGAGTCTGTCCCTCCCCACGCGGAGTCTGTGCTGTGAGAGTCTGTCCCTCCCCACGCGGAGTCTGTGCTGTGAGAGTCTGTCCCTCCCCACGCGGGAGTCTGTGCTGAGAGAGTCTGTCCCTCCCCACGCGGGAGTCTGTGCTGTGAGAGTCTGTCCCTCCCCACGTGGGAGTCTGTGCTGTGAGAGTGTGTCCCTCCCCACGCGGAGTCTGTGCTGTGAGAGGCTATCCCTCCCCACGCGGAGACTGTGCTGGGAGAGTCTGCCCCTCCCCACGCAGAGTCTGTGCTGTGAGAGAGTCTGTCCCTCCCACGCGGAGTCTGTGCTGTGAGAGTCTGTCCCTCCCCACGCGGGAGTCTGTGCTGAGAGAGTCTGTCCCTCCCCACGCGGGAGACTGTGCTGAGAGGATCTGTCCCTCCCCCACGTGGGAGTCTGTGCTGTGAGAGTCTGTGCTTCCCCACGCGGAGTCTGTGCTGTGAGAGTCTGTCCCTGCCCTCGCAGAGTCTGTGCTGTGAGAGTCTGTCCCTCCCCACGCGGAGTCTGTGCTGTGAGAGTCTGTCCCTCCCCACGCGGAGTCTGTGCTGAGAGAGTCTGTCCCTCCCCACGCGGAGTCTGTGCTGTGAGAGTCTGTCCCTCCCCACGCGGAGTCTGTGCTGTGAGAGTCTGTCCCTCCCACGCGGAGTCTGTGCTGTGAGAGTCTGTCCCTCCCCACGCGGAGTCTGTGCTGTGAGAGTCTGTCCCTCCCCACGCGGAGTCTGTGCTGTGAGAGTCTGTCCCTCCCCACGCGGAGTCTGTGCTGTGAGAGTCTGTCCCTCCCCACGCGGAGTCTGTGCTGTGAGAGTCTGTCCCTCCCCACACGCGGAGTCTGTGCTGTGAGAGTCTGTCCCTCCCCACGCGGAGTCTGTGCTGTGAGAGTCTGTCCCTCCCCACGCGGGAGTCTGTGCTGTGAGAGTCTGTCCCTCCCCACGCGGAGTCTGTGCTGAGAGAGTCTGTCCCTCCCCACGTGGGAGTCTGTGCTGTGAGAGTCTGTCCCTCCCCACGCGGGAGTCTGTGCTGTGAGAGTCTGTCCCTCCCCACGCGGAGCCTGTGCTGTGAGAGTCTGTCCCTCCCCACGCGGAGCCTGTGCTGTGAGAGTCTGTCCCTCCCCACGCCCAGTCTGTGCTGTGAGAGTCTGTCCCTCCCCACGCGGAGTCTGTGCTGTGAGAGTCTGTCCCTCCCCACGCGGGAGTCTGTGCTGTGAGAGTCTGTCCCTCCCCACGCGGAGTCTGTGCTGTGAGAGTCTATCCCTCCCCACGCGGAGTCTGTGCTGTGAGAGTCTGTCCCTCCCCACGCGGAGTCTGTGCTGTGAGAGTCTGTCCTCCCCACGCGGAGTCTGTGCTGTGAGAGTCTGTCCCTCCCCACGCGGAGTCTGTGCTGTGAGAGTCTGTCCCTCCCCACGCGGAGTCTGTGCTGTGAGAGTCTGTCCCTCCCCACGCGGAGTCTGTGCTGAGAGAGTCTGTCCCTCCCCACGCGGGAGTCTGTGCTGTGAGAGTCTGTCCCTCCCCACGCGGAGTCTGTGCTGTGAGAGTCTGTCCCTCCCCACGCGGGAGTCTGTGCTGTGAGAGTCTGTCCCTCCCCACGCGGAGTCTGTGCTGAGAGAGTCTGTCCCTCCCCACGCGGGAGTCTGTGCTGTGAGAGTCTGTCCCTCCCCACGTGGGAGTCTGTGCTGTGAGAGTCTGTCCCTCCCCACGCGGAGTCTGTGCTGTGAGAGTCTGTCCCTCCCCACGCGGGAGTCTGTGCTGTGAGAGTCTGTCCCTCCCCACGCGGAGTCTGTGCTGAGAGAGTCTGTCCCTCCCCACGCAGAGTCTGTGCTGTGAGAGTCTGTCCTTCCCCACGCGGAGTCTGTGCTGTGAGTGTCTGTCCCTCCCCACGCGGAGTCTGTGCTGTGAGAGTCTGTCCCTCCCCACGCGGGAGTCTGTGCTGAGAGAGTCTGTCCCTCCCCACGCGGGAGTCTGTGCTGAGAGAGTCTGTCCCTCCCCACGCGGAGTCTGTGCTGTGAGAGTCTGTCCCTCCCCACGTGGGAGTCTGTGCTGTGAGAGTCTGTCCCTCCCCACGCGGAGTCTGTGCTGTGAGAGTCTGTCCCTCCCCACGCGGGAGTCTGTGCTGAGAGAGTCTGTCCCTCCCCACGCAGAGTCTGTGCTGTGAGAGTCTGTCCTTCCCCACGCGGAGTCTGTGCTGTGAGTGTCTGTCCCTCCCCACGCGGGAGTCTGTGCTGTGAGAGTCTGTCCCTCCCCACGCGGAGTCTGTGCTGAGAGAGTCTGTCCCTCCCCACGCGGAGTCTGTGCTGTGAGAGTCTGTCCCTCCCCACGCGGAGTCTGTGCTGTGAGAGTCTGTCCCTCCCCACGCGGGAGACTGTGCTGTGAGAGTCTGTCCCTCCCACGCGGAGTCTGTGCTGTGAGAGTCTGTCCCTCCCCACGCGGAGTCTGTGCTGTGAGAGTCTGTCCCTCCCCACGCGGGAGACTGTGCTGTGAGAGTCTGTCCCTCCCCACACGGGAGTCTGTGCTGTGAGAGTCTGTCCCTCCCCACGCGGAGTCTGTGCTGTGAGAGTCTGTCCCTCCCCACGCGGAGCCTGTGCTGTGAGAGTCTGTCCCTCCCCACGCGGAGCCTGTGCTGTGAGAGTCTGTCCCTCCCCACGCGGAGCCTGTGCTGTGAGAGTCTGTCCCTCCCCACGCCCAGTCTGTGCTGTGAGAGTCTGTCCCTCCCCACGCGGGAGTCTGTGCTGTGAGAGTCTGTCCCTCCCCACGCGGAGCCTGTGCTGTGAGAGTCTGTCCCTCCCCACGCGGGAGTCTGTGCTGTGAGAGTCTGTCCCTCCCCACGCAGAGCCTGTGCTGTGAGAGTCTGTCCCTCCCCACACGGGAGTCTGTGCTGTGAGAGTCTGTCCCTCCCCACACGGGAGTCTGTGCTGTGAGAGTCTGTCCCCCCCACCACACGGGAGTCTGTGCTGAGAGAGTCTGTCCCTCCCCACGCGGGAGTCTGTGCTGTGAGAGTCTGTCCCTCCCCACGCGGAGCCTGTGCTGTGAGAGTCTGTCCCTCCCCACGCGGAGCCTGTGCTGTGAGAGTCTCTCCCCGCCCCCACGCGGAGTCTGTGCTGTGAGAGTCTGTCCCTCCCCACGCGGAGCCTGTGCTGTGAGAGTCTGTCCCTCCCCACGCGGAGCCTGTGCTGTGAGAGTCTGTCCCTCCCCACGCGGAGTCTGTGCTGTGAGAGTCTGTCCCTCCCCACGCGGAGCCTGTGCTGTGAGAGTCTCTCCCCGCCCCCCCCACACGGGAGTCTGTGCTGTGAGAGTCTGTCCCTCCCCAGGCGGAGCCTGTGCTGTGAGAGTCTATCCCTCCCCACACGCGGAGCCTGTGCTGTGAGAGTCTGTCCCTCCCCACGGGAGTCTGTGCTGAGAGAGTCTGTCCCTCCCCACGCGGAGCCTGTGCTGTGAGAGTCTGTCCCTCCCCACGCGGGAGTCTGTGCTGTGAGAGTCTATCCCTCCCCACGTGGAGCCTGTGCTGTGAGAGTCTGTCCCTCCCCACGCGGGAGTCTGTGCTGTGAGAGTCTGTCCCTCCCCACGCGGAGTCTGTGCTGTGAGAGTCTGTCCCTCCCCACGCGGGAGTCTGTGCTGTGAGAGTCTGTCCCTCCCCACGCGGAGTCTGTGCTGTGAGAGTCTGTCCCTCCCCACGCGGGAGTCTGTGCTGTGAGAGTCTGTCCCTCCCCACGCGGAGTCTGTGCTGTGAGAGTCTGTCCCTCCCCACGCGGACCTGTGCTGTGAGAGTCTGTCCCTCCCCACGCGGGAGTCTGTGCTGTGAGAGTCTGAGAGTCTGTGCTGTGAGAGTCTGTCCCTCCCCACGCGGAGTCTGTGCTGTGAGAGTCTGTCCCTCCCCACGCGGAGTCTGTGCTGAGAGAGTCTGTCCCTCCCCACGCGGAGTCTGTGCTGAGAGAGTCTGTCCCTCCCCACGCGGAGTCTGTGCTGTGAGAGTCTGTCCCTCCCCAATCGGGAGTCTGTGCTGTGAGAGTCTGTCCCTCCCCAATCGGGAGTCTGTGCTGTGAGAGTCTGTCCCTCCCCACGCGGAGTCTGTGCTGAGAGAGTCTGTCCCTCCCCACGCGGAGTCTGTGCTGTGAGAGTCTGTCCCTCCCCACGCGGGAGTCTGTGCTGTGAGAGTCTGTCCCTCCCCACGCGGAGTCTGTGCTGTGAGAGTCTGTCCCTCCCCACGCAGGTCTGTGCTGTGAGAGTCTCTCCCTCCCCACGCGGAGTCTGTGCTGTGAGAGTCTGTCCCTCCCCGCGCGGAGCCTGTGCTGTGAGAGTCTGGCCCCTCCCCACGGAGTCTGTGCTGTGAGAGTCTGTCCCTCCCCACGCGGAGTCTGTGCTGTGAGAGTCTGTCCCTCCCCACGCGGAGTCTGTGCTGTGAGAGTCTGTCCCTCCCCACGCGGAGTCTGTGCTGAGAGAGTCTGTCCCTCCCCACGCGGGAGTCTGTGCTGTGAGAGTCTGTCCCTCCCCACGCGGAGTCTGTGCTGTGAGAGTCTGTCCCTCCCCACGCGGAGTCTGTGCTGAGAGAGTCTGTCCCTCCCCACGTGGGAGTCTGTGCTGTGAGAGTCTGTCCCTCCCCACGCGGAGTCTGTGCTGTGAGAGTCTTTCCCTCCCCATGCGGAGTCTGTCCCTCCCCACGCGGGAGTCTGTGCTGTGAGAGTCTGTCCCTCCCCACGCGGAGTCTGTGCTGTGAGAGTCTTTCCCCTCCCTCATGGGAGTCTGTGCTGTGAGAGTCTGTCCCCTCCCTCATGGGAGTCTGTGCTGTGAGAGTCTGTCCCTCCCCACGCGGAGTCTGTGCTGTGAGAGTCTGTCCCTCCCCACGCGGAGTCTGTGCTGAGAGAGTCTGTCCCTCCCCACGCGGTGGTCTGTGCTGAGAGAGTCTGTCCCTCTCCCCACGCGGGAGTCTGTGCTGTGAGGAGTCTGTCCCTCCCCACGCGGAGCCTGTGCTGTGAGAGTCTGTCCCTCCCCACGCGGGAGTCTGTGCTGTGAGAGTCTGTCCCTCCCCACGCGGAGTCTGTGCTGTGAGAGTCTGTCCCTCCCCACGCGGGAGTCTGTGCTGTGAGAGTCTGTCCCTCCCCACGCGGAGTCTGTGCTGTGAGAGTCTGTCCCTCCCCACGCGGAGTCTGTGCTGTGAGAGTCTGTCCCTCCCCACGCGGAGTCTGTGCTGTGAGAGTCTGTCCCCCCCCACGCGGAGTCTGTGCTGTGAGAGTCTGTCCCTCCCCACGCGGAGTCTGTGCTGTGAGAGTCTGTCCCTCCCCACGCGGAGCCTGTGCTGTGAGAGTCTGTCCCTCCCCACGCGGAGCCTGTGCTGTGAGAGTCTGTCCCTCCCCACGCGGAGCCTGTGCTGTGAGAGTCTGTCCCTCCCCACGCCCAGTCTGTGCTGTGAGAGTCTGTCCCTCCCCACGCGGGAGTCTGTGCTGTGAGAGTCTATCCCTCCCCACGCGGAGTCTGTGCTGTGAGAGTCTGTCCCTCCCCACGCGGAGTCTGTGCTGTGAGAGTCTATCCCTCCCCACGCGGGAGTCTGTGCTGTGAGAGTCTGTCCCTCCCCACGCGGAGTCTGTGCTGTGAGAGTCTGTCCCTCCCCACGCGGAGTCTGTGCTGTGAGAGTCTGTCCCTCCCCACGTGGGAGTCTGTGCTGAGAGAGTCTGTCCCTCCCCACGCGGGAGACTGTGCTGTGAGAGTCTGTCCCTCCCACGCGGAGTCTGTGCTGAGAGAGTCTGTCCCTCCCCACGCGGAGTCTGTGCTGTGAGAGTCTGTCCCCCCCCCCCACACGGGAGTCTGTGCTGAGAGAGTCTGTCCCTCCCCACGCGGGAGTCTGTGCTGTGAGAGTCTGTCCCTCCCCACGCGGAGTCTGTGCTGTGAGAGTCTGTCCCTCCCCACGCGGAGTCTGTGCTGTGAGAGTCTGTCCCTCCCCAATCGGGAGTCTGTGCTGTGAGAGTCTATCCCTCCCCGCGCGGAGTCTGTGCTGTGAGAGTCTGTCCCTCCCCACGCGGAGTCTGTGCTGTGAGAGTCTATCCCTCCCCAATCGGGAGTCTGTGCTGTGAGAGTCTGTCCCTCCCCACGCGGAGTCTGTGCTGAGAGAGTCTGTCCCCCGCAGGGAAGTCTGTGCTATGAGGGTCACCCACACGGGAGTCTGTGCTGTGAGAGTCTGTCCCTCCCCACGCGGAGCCTGTGCTGTGAGAGTCTCTCCCCGCCCCCCCCACACGGGAGCCTGTGCTGTGAGAGTCTGTCCCTCCCCACGCGGGAGTCTGTGCTGTGAGAGTCTGTCCCTCCACACACGGTGTCTGTGCTGTGAGAGTCTTTCCCTCCACACGGGGAGTCTGTGCCTGTGAGTCTATCCCTCCCTACGGGAGCTCTGTGCTGAGAGAGTCTATCCCTCCCCACGCGGAGTCTGTGCTGTGAGAGTCTGTCCCTCCCCACGCGGAGTCTGTGCTGTGAGAGTCTGTCCCTCCCCACGCGGAGTCTGTGCTGAGAGAGTCTGTCCCTCCACACGCGGAGTCTGTGCTGTGAGAGTCTGTCCCTCCCCACGCGGAGTCTGTGCTGTGAGAGTCTATCCCTCCCCACGCGGAGTCTGTGCTGAGAGAGTCTGTCCCTCCCCACGCGGGAGTCTGTGCTGTGAGAGTCTGTCCCTCCCCACGCGGAGTCTGTGCTGTGAGAGTCTTTCCCCTCCCTCATGGGAGTCTGTGCTGTGAGAGTCTGTCCCTCCCCACGCGGAGTCTGTGCTGAGAGAGTCTGTCCCTCCCCACGCGGAGTCTGTGCTGTGAGAGTCTGTCCCTCCCCACGCGGAGTCTGTGCTGTGAGAGTCTGTCCCTCCCCACGCGGAGTCTGTGCTGAGAGAGTCTGTCCCTCCCCACGCGGGAGTCTGTGCTGTGAGAGTCTGTCCCTCCACACGCGGAGTCTGTGCTGTGAGAGTCTGTCCCTCCCCACGCGGAGTCTGTGCTGTGAGAGTCTGTCCCTCCCCACGCGGAGTCTGTGCTGTGAGAGTCTGTCCCTCCCCACGCGGAGTCTGTGCTGTGAGAGTCTGTCCCTCCCCACACGGAGTCTGTGCTGTGAGAGTCTGTCCCTCCCCACGCGGGAGTCTGTGCTGAGAGAGTCTGTCCCTCCCCACGCGGAGTCTGTGCTGAGAGAGTCTGTCCCTCCCCACGCGGAGTCTGTGCTGTGAGAGTCTATCCCTCCCCACGCGGAGTCTGTGCTGAGAGAGTCTGTCCCTCCCCAATCGGGAGTCTGTGCTGAGAGAGTCTGTCCCCACCCCACGCAGAGCCTGTGCTGTGAGAGTCTGTCCCTCCCCACGCGGAGTCTGTGCTGTGAGAGTCTGTCCCTCCCCACGCGGAGTCTGTGCTGTGAGAGTCTGTCCCTCCCCACGTGGGAATCTGTGCTGTGAGAGTCTGTCCCTCCCCACGCGGAGTCTGTGCTGAGAGAGTCTGTCCCTCCCCACGCGGAGTCTGTGCTGTGAGAGTCTGTCCCTCCCCACGCGGAGTCTGTGCTGTGAGAGTCTGTCCCTCCCCACGCGGAGTCTGTGCTGTGAGAGTCTGTCCCTCCCCACGCGGAGTCTGTGCTGTGAGAGTCTGTCCCTCCCCAATCGGGAGTCTGTGCTGTGAGAGTCTGTCCCTCCCCAATCGGGAGTCTGTGCTGTGAGAGTCTGTCCCTCCCCACGCGGAGTCTGTGCTGTGAGAGTCTGTCCCTCCCCACGCGGAGTCTGTGCTGTGAGAGTCTGTCCCTCCCCACGCGGGAGTCTGTGCTGAGAGAGTCTGTCCCTCCCCACGCGGAGTCTGTGCTGAGAGAGTCTGTCCCTCCCCACGTGGAGTCTGTGCTGTGAGAGTCTGTCCCTCCCCACGCGGAGTCTGTGCTGTGAGAGTCTGTCCCTCCCCACGCGGGAGTCTGTGCTGTGAGAGTCTGTCCCTCCCCACGCGGAGCCTGTGCTGTGAGAGTCTGTCCCTCCCCACGCGGAGCCTGTGCTGTGAGAGTCTGTCCCTCCCCACGCCCAGTCTGTGCTGTGAGAGTCTGTCCCTCCCTCACGCGGAGTCTGTGGTGTGAGAGACTTTCCCCTCCCTCATGGGAGTCTGTGCTGTGAGAGTCTGTCCCTCCCCACGCGGAGTCTGTGCTGTGAGAGTCTGTCCCTCCCCACGCGGAGTCTGTGCTGTGAGAGTCTGTCCCTCCCCACGCGGAGTCTGTGCTGTGAGAGTCTGTCCCTCCCCACGCGGAGTCTGTGCTGTGAGAGTCTTTCCCCTCCCTCATGGGAGTCTGTGCTGTGAGAGTCTGTCCCTCCACACGCGGAGTCTGTGCTGTGAGAGTCTGTCCCTCCCCACGCGGAGTCTGTGCTGTGAGAGTCTGTCCCTCCCCACGCGGAGTCTGTGCTGAGAGAGTCTGTCCCTCCCCACGCGGAGTCTGTGCTGTGAGAGTCTGTCCCTCCCCACGCGGAGTCTGTGCTGTGAGAGTCTGTCCCTCCCCACGCGGAGTCTGTGCTGTGAGAGTCTGTCCCTCCCCACTGTGGAGTCTGTGCTGTGAGAGTCTTTCCCCTCCCTCATGGGAGTCTGTGCTGTGAGAGTCTGTCCCTCCACACGCGGAGTCTGTGCTGAGAGAGTCTGTCCCTCCCCACGCGGAGTCTGTGCTGTGAGAGTCTGTCCCTCCCCACGCGGAGCCTGTGCTGTGAGAGTCTGTCCCTCCCCACGCGGAGCCTGTGCTGTGAGAGTCTGTCCCTCCCCACGCGGAGCCTGTGCTGTGAGAGTCTGTCCCTCCCCACACGGAGCCTGTGCTGTGAGAGTCTGTCCCTCCCCACGCCCAGTCTGTGCTGTGAGAGTCTGTCCCTCCCCACGCGGGAGTCTGTGCTGAGAGAGTCTGTCCCTCCCCACGCGGAGCCTGTGCTGTGAGAGTCTATCCCTCCCCACGCGGAGTCTGTGCTGTGAGAGTCTGTCCCTCCCCACGCGGACCTGTGCTGTGAGAGTCTGTCCCTCCCCACGCGGAGCCTGTGCTGTGAGAGTCTGTCCCTCCCCACGCGGGAGTCTGTGCTGTGAGAGTCTGTCCCTCCCCACGCGGAGCCTGTGCTGTGAGAGTCTGTCCCTCCCCACGCGGAGTCTGTGCTGAGAGAGTCTGTCCCTCCCCACGCGGAGCCTGTGCTGTGAGAGTCTGTCCCTCCCCACGCGGGAGTCTGTGCTGTGAGAGTCTGTCCCTCCCCACGCGGAGCCTGTGCTGTGAGAGTCTGTCCCTCCCCACGCGGAGTCTGTGCTGTGAGAGTCTGTCCCTCCCCACGCGGAGTCTGTGCTGTGAGAGTCTGTCCCTCCCCACGCGGGAGTCTGTGCTGTGAGAGTCTTTCCCCCTCCCTCATGGGAGTCTGTGCTGTGAGAGTCTGTCCCTTCCCACGCGGAGCCTGTGCTGTGAGAGTCTTTCCCTCCCCACGCGGGAGTCTGTGCTGTGAGTCTGTCCCTCCCACGCGGAGTCTGTGCTGTGAGAGTCTGTCCCTCCCTCATGCGGAGTCTGTGCTGTGAGAGTCTGTCCCTCCACACGCGGAGTCTGTGCTGAGAGAGTCTGTCCCTCCCCACGCGGAGTCTGTGCTGTGAGAGTCTGTCCCTCCTCACCCATGGGAGTCTGTGCTGTGAGACTGTCCCTCCACACGCGGAGTCTGTGCTGTGAGAGTCTGTCCCTCCCCACGCGGAGTCTGTGCTGTTAGAGTCTGTCCCTCCCTCACGCGGAGTCTGTGCTGTGAGAGTCTGTCCCTCCCCACGCGGAGTCTGTGCTGTGAGAGTCTGTCCCTCCCCACGTGGGAGTCTGTGCTGAGAGAGTCTGTCCCTCCCCACGCGGGAGACTGTGCTGTGAGAGAGTCTGTCCCCTCCCTCATGGGAGTCTGTGCTGTGAGAGTCTATCCCTCCCCAATCGGGAGTCTGTGCTGTGAGAGTCTGTCCCTCCCCACGCGGAGTCTGTGCTGTGAGAGTCTGTCCCTCCCCAATCGGGAGTCTGTGCTGTGAGAGTCTGTCCCTCCCCACGCGGGAGTCTGTGCTGTGAGAGTCTGTCCCTCCCCACGCGGAGTCTGTGCTGTGAGAGTCTGTCCCTCCCCACGCGGAGTCTGTGCTGTGAGAGTCTGTCCCTCCCCACGCGGGAGTCTGTGCTGTGAGAGTCTGTCCCTCCCCACGCGGAGTCTGTGCTGTGAGAGTCTGTCCCTCCCCACGCGGAGTCTGTGCTGTGAGAGTCTGTCCCTCCCCCGGGGGGAGTCTGTGCTGTGAGAGTCTGTCCCTCCCCATGCGGAGCCTGTGCTGTGAGAGTCTGTCCCTCCCCACGCGGGAGTCTGTGCTGTGAGAGTCTGTCCCTCCCCACGCGGGAGTCTGTGCTGTGAGAGTCTGTCCCTCCCCACGCGGAGTCTGTGCTGTGAGAGTCTATCCCTCCCCACGCGGGAGTCTGTGCTGTGAGAGTCTCTCCCCGCCCCCCCCACACGGGAGTCTGTGCTGAGAGAGTCTGTCCCTCCCCACGCGGAGTCTGTGCTGTGAGAGTCTGTCCCTCCCCACGCGGGAGTCTGTGCTGTGAGAGTCTGTCCCTCCCCAGGCGGAGCCTGTGCTGTGAGAGTCTATCCCTCCCCACGCGGGAGTCTGTGCTGTGAGAGTCTGTCCCTCCCCACGCGGAGTCTGTGCTGTGAGAGTCTGTCCCTCCCCACGCGGGAGTCTGTGCTGTGAGAGTCTGTCCCTCCCCACGCGGAGTCTGTGCTGTGAGAGTCTGTCCCTCCCCACGCGGAGTCTGTGCTGTGAGAGTCTGTCCCTCCCCACGCGGGAGTCTGTGCTGTGAGAGTCTATCCCTCCCACGCGGGTCTGTGCTGTGAGGAGTCTGTCCTTCCACACCTTGCGGAGTCTGTGCTGTGAGAGTCTGTCCCCTCCCTCACGCGGGAGTCTGTGCTGTGAGAGTCTGTCCCTCCCCACGCGGGAGTCTGTGCTGTGAGAGTCTATCCCTCCCCACTTACGCGGGAGTCTGTGCTGAGAGAGTCTGTCCCTCCTCCACGCGGAGTCTGTGCTG